>JAGFNQ010000628.1:207571-754072 GCA_024364735.1 Boesenbergia rotunda
TTAGCTACTACACTGTTTGACACTGGGGCGACCCATTCTTTCGTATCAGTACCTTTTGCTAGTAAGTTACAGGTGCCTGCAGAGAGTTGGGAGTCCAGATTCCTGACAACTCTCCCTTCAGGGGAAATCATGGAATCCACCCAGCGGCTCCGGGCTGTGTCAATCAAGATTTCAGACCGAGAGCTATATGTCGATCTAATAGTCCTTGCGATGCAAGACTTCGACGTCATACTGGGCATGGATTTCCTCAGTAAGTACAGCGCTGCAGTGGACTGTCGACGGAGGAAGGTGGTTTTCAGTCCAGAAGGAGAACCACCGTTCGAATTTCAAGGAGCCCCAAGGAGGAAGACTCAGAAATTCCTCTCAGCCTTGGCAGCCCACCAGATGCTAGAACAAGGGTGTGCTAGTTTTCTTGCACGCATAGTGGACATAGAATTAAAGGAAGAGCGCAAGCAGGAGGATGTACGGGTAGTCTGTGAGTATCCAGAAGTATTTCCAGAAGAACTACCTGGACTACCTCCCAACAGAGAAGTGGAATTCGAGATCGAGCTAGTACCAGGTACCGGTCCGGTCTCGAAGGTCCCATATCGTATGTCTCCAGCAGAGTTGAAGGAATTACAAGAGCAACTCCAGGAGCTACTAGACAAGGGCTTCATTCGCCTGAGTCATTCACCCTGGGGAGCTCCTGTACTTTTCGTCAAGAAGAAGGATGGGTCTATGCGTCTGTGCATAGACTACAGAGCTCTGAACAAGGTAACCATCAAGAACAAGTACCCCCTTCCTAGAATAGATGATTTATTTGATCAACTCAAAGGGGCTACAGTGTTCTCGAAGATAGATCTGCGTTCTGGGTATCATCAGCTAAAGGTTAAAGAAAGTGACATCCCCAGGACGGCCTTCAGGACAAGATACGGCCACTACGAATTCGTAGTGATGCCTTTTGGAGTAACCAATGCTCCAGCAGTCTTCATGGAGCTGATGAACCACATCTTCAGGGAGTATCTCGATAAATTCGTCATTGTATTTATTGACGATATTCTCATATACTCACAGACTCCAGAAGACCATGCTACACACTTGAGGATAGTGCTACAGATCCTTCAGCAGGAGAAGCTCTATGCAAAATTCTCAAAGTGTGAGTTTTGGCTAGATCAGGTGACCTTCCTAGGTCACATTGTATCCAAAGAAGGCATTTAAGTTGATCCAGCCAAGATAGAAGCAGTCAGCAACTGGTGTAGACCCAAGAATGCCAGTGAAATCAGAAGCTTCTTAGGCCTGGCAGGATATTACAGAAAATTTGTGGAGGACTTTTCCAGAATAGCCTCTCCACTCACAGCCCTGACCAGAAAGAATCAGAAGTTCGAGTGGTCAGATAAATGCGAGCACAGCTTCCTAGAACTGAAGAAAAGATTGACTAGCGCTCCCATCCTGACTGTTCCAGAGAGTGACAAGGCCTTTGACATCTACAGTGATGCATCCAAGATGGGCCTTGGAGCTGTCCTCATGCAAGACGGTAAAGTAATAGCATATGCCTCCAGACAACTCAAGGACTATGAGAAGAATTACCCTACTCATGACCTTGAGCTAGCAGCTGTGGTTTTTGCACTGAAGCTCTGGAGACACTACCTGTATGGAGTGCAGAATCTTCACAGACCATCAGAGTTTGAAGTACTTCTTCACTCAGAAGGATCTGAATATGAGGCAGCGCAGGTGGCTAGAGTTGGTCAAAGATTATGACTGTGAGATCCTCTACCACCCATGTAAAGCTAATAAAGTGGTAGATGCACTGAGCAGAAAATCCTATGCAGCACTGATGTCCCTATCATCACTGTCTCTACCACTTCAGAAAGAAATAAAGGATTTTGGAGTCGAGGTAATAATTGGGCAACTTTCTGCATTGACTCTAGAGTCAACCCTGCTTGTGGATATACAAAGAAAGCAAAGTCAAGACCCAGAGATCCAGAAGATCAAGCAGGAGATCCAAGAGGCAGAAGATTCAGAGTTTCGAGTATCAGATAGTGGCATCCTCTATCTTGGAGACCGCCTTTGCGTCCCCAATGATGAGGAACTAAGAAAGAATATTTTAGAAGAAGCCCACAGTACCCCGTACTCTATGCATCCTGGTTCTACCAAGATGTACCAAGATTTAAAGAAAAGGTTCTGGTGGTCTGGACTCAAGCGAGACGTGGCCAGATATATCAGTACCTGCTTGACCTGCCAGAGAGTCAAAGCAGAACACCAAAGACCAGGAGGAGTTCTGCAGCCTCTTCCCATTCCAGAGTGGAAGTGGGAAGAGATATCCATGGATTTTATCACAGGTCTCCCAAGGACCACCCATGGACACGATGCAATATGGGGATAGATTGACCAAGTCTGCCCACTTCCTAGCCATCAAGTTATCGCATTCGGTAGAGCAGTTAGCACAGCTGTACGCGAAAGAAGTAATCATGCTTCACGGAGTCCCGAAGTCGATCGTTTCTGACAGAGATGGGCGGTTCATCTCCCATTTTTGGAGGTGTGTTCAGGACGCCCTAGGCACCAGACTTCAGTTCAGCACAGCTTTCCATCCCCAGACAGATGGACAAACAGAGAGAGTAAATCAGATTTTAGAAGACATGCTCAGGGCTTGTGCGTTGGACTTTAAAGGCAGTTGGTGCAAATTTCTGTGCTTAGCTGAGTTTGCCTACAACAATAGCTATCAGGCCACCATCAGGATGGCACCTTATGAGACATTGTATGGCAGGAAATGCAGATCACCCATATGTTGGCAAGAAGCTGGTGAGAAGAAAGAGATGGAGTCAGGACTAGGCAGCCAGACTGAGCTTATAGATGAGACCACTCAGGCTATCCAGACGATCCGCCAGAGGATTGAGACTGCCCAGAGTAGACAGAAAAGTTATGCTGACACACGCCGTAGGCCACTTGAATTCCAAGTTGGAGATTCAGTATTTCTCAAGGTCGCTCCTATGAAGGGAGTGATGAGATTTGGCAAAAAGGGCAAGCTGAGTCCTCGCTACATAGGACCCTACAAGATTATAAAGAGAGTTGGGAAGGTAGCCTATGAGCTGGACTTGCCAGAGGATATGTCAGCTATCCACAGTACCTTTCATGTCTCTATGCTAAAGAAGTGTATTCACGACCCTAGCCAAGTGATTCAGCCTCAGTCAGTACAGATCCAAGAAGATCTTAGCTATGAGAGCAGACCAACACAGATAGTGGACAAAGCAGTTAAAAGATTAAGAAACAAAGAAGTGCCACTAGTGAAGGTCATCTGGCAGAATCAAAAGCATGAGGAGGCTACTTGGGAACGTGAGGACAGCATGAGAGAAAGATATCCAGAATTATTCTAAGTTCGAGGACGAACTTTTCATAAGGTATGGGGGATTGTAACGCCCCAAAATTTCCACTTTAAGTCCTTAAAGTCCTTGAAATTAGTTAGAAATGTTTTAGAAATATTCTAGATATTTTTAGGAATTTTTAGAATATTTTTAGGGAATTTTTCGAGTCCGTTTAGTATTTTTATTAAAAGAAATAGAGTTTTCGGCAAAAAGTTGCCTGGATGAGTTTTGAACCCGAGACCTCCCATGGGATCAACGACTTAAGTTGGTCGGGTTAACCAGGAGCCCCAGCAGGGGTGTACTGAAAGAAAATAGAGAGATATTAAGTTAAGTTATAAGTTGGACTTAAATACCCTAAGTATAAATAGATAATTAAGGAGAGAAATTTTATTTTTCTCTCAACTAAACCCTCTCCCTCGCCCAACACCCACGCACGCCGCCCCCTCCTCCTCTCTTGGGCGAAAACACACCAAGCCCTAGGGCTCTCCTCCGGTGGCCGGCCAAGGCTCTCCTCCGAGAGATTTTCCGATATTCGGAATCCCCACGACGAGAGGAACGCGTGAGCGCGAAGAAATCTCCGAGACTCCGAGTTTCTCCGGAACCTCCGACGCCGTTCTTGGTTGTAAGTCCAAGATACCAAAGTAAGTACTGCTCACCTGCAGTAAGAGGCAGTTTTTCCGCAAGTTTTTCCCGTTAGAAAGTTAAAAGTGCAATTTTCCTTGAGTTTATGATTTTGCATGTAACTCTAGTTTAATCCATGCTTGTATAAGTTTAATTAAGTACCCTATATGAGGTTAGGGTCTAAGAAAAGTTATGAGAAAAGAAAAGGCCATGGCCTTAAGAAATCCCCAAAAGTCAAGACTTAGGGATTTGGGCACACAAGGTGCTCGTTAAAATGCCAAGGCATTCAAGATAAGAAAAAGTAAGTATTTTATTTTCTAAGGCCAGTACCCGGCGTCCAAGGGCGTCGTTAAAGAAATCCAGGTGTCCAATTCCAAGGTCTTGGCCCTGGTAGACCAAGGTCTGCTCTATTAGGATTGGTGAGTCGCTACCCCAACCTTTTAGGGAACGCGCATAAGATGGTACTTACGTCTTAAGTGGATCCAAGTGAGTTATTATTTTCAAATATATGCTTTAGCAAAGTTTTCTAAAGTTTAAAGAAATTTTCTAAAAGTTAAAGAAAGACTTAAAGTTAAAGAATTGCTAAAGTTTCAAGTTAAGCCAAGAAAAAGTGAGTTAAGACTTATTAATGCTTGATTATGCATGTTTTGAGTTATACATGTTTTAGTGTTTCTTTTAAGCATAAAAGTATCTCATGTGATTTCACATTGTTTAAAAAGCATGCTTGCACATTTCGAGATTTTGTGAGCTAGATAGTACTTGCTAAGCTTTATGCTTATTAGTTGCATTTCCTCTTACTGCAGATAAAGGTAAAGACAAGCAATTCTGAAGGAAGGCGACGAGGCGGTGCTGAGTGACGTGTGTGTGGTGGCTGACCTTGGAGAGATCCTTGGGATGAGACAGTTTAGCTTATTTGAAATGCATGTTTAAGATTTCCAAATTCCAAGTTATTGTGTTATGGAGTTTATTAAACATTCATGCTTCGGATAGTTTTACATGCTCAATTTTGTACAATGAAGATTCCATGTCATTTCAATTAGTATGCATACTTTTGTGAATGCACTAGATGAGCAAGGGCATGAGTAGTTTAACATGTGGATACATTGCGTTTTAGACTTATTCTTGAGCTTATTATTATTCCCTTTTGGACTAGGTACTAATTGTACTTAAAATGCTTGTAAATTCGGTAGAAAAGTAAGATTTACATTCTATGAAGTTCTAGAAATATTATTGCATGTGCCAAGATGTGGTTAGTTTCGAATTAAGTTTTATTGCTTTAAATATGCTTAGAAAAGTTGCATCCATATTCCATAATGCTCTAGTAATATTATAGCACCTTGTGTGATGAGTTTAAATGCATGACTATTAAAGTTAGAATATCATTCTTAGATAGATTTAAATACAAAAAAAAAAAGTTTAAGAAAGTTCCGTAATTTTACTCGTTGCATTAGAGTCAAGAAGTAGACAAAGTAACGGTCCGTCTAAGGTAGAGAAGGCGGGTCGCTACACCCTTTGCTTTGCAATTCTTCAAACAACTTCTTTATTTTTTGGTTACACTGAACTATGATACTCTCTCTTACAGCTAGCTTTTTATCATTTTGCTCCTCTTGTACTTTAAGCTGCGAATATAATTTACTAATCAATTTATCCTTCTCAAAAATCATGTCATTTCTTACTTTCAGTTGGGACTCCTTCTCTGCAATTATTGTTTCTTTCTGATCAATCTTTTGATCCTTGGCACTGATGGCTGTTGCCGTTTCACTTGTGGCTTCCTCCAAACTTTTAAGTGCTATATTTAATTGTTGCTGTAAGCTCTCAATTTCTTCTTGTTTTTGTATACATATATCGCAGGCTTCTGTTTGTAAGGCCTGTTGCCTTCCTTGTGCTGCCTGGCTTCCTTCTGGTGCCTGCTGTAAAACCTCACATTCTACCTCAAGTGGTTGAGTTGGAGGAGAGTAGTCAGGTACCAAATAATGCTCTATATCAAATGGACTTAAATCAATCCTAATTAAATCTGTGGCCACACGGTCTATCATCCTCTTGATACTCTCAACGTGGGCTTTAGGCCAAGTCCAGCGAAGTATTCTTTGCAATTTATGTGGATGTTCAGGAGCAGCAATACTAATATGTTCAGTCATCCAAACCTGCAATATCATTATAATCAGTAAATAATATCTATCATCAAATTATTTCAGCAGATATGTGTACTTTAACTTACAGCCAAAATATTTGGAAATCCCTTGAGCAAGGGAGCCTTGGCCGGTTGGGTTGAATCACCTACATGTCGTCTATGCCTCAATGTCACCTCCTTTCCAATGGCTCCCAACTGAGGAACCATGAAATTGTACACGGCATTGCACCAATTATAGTTTCGTAGATTGTCAAAATCATCTACGCAATCAATAAGTGACAGGGCAGGAATGGCAAGTATGCTGCTAGTACCACAAAATAGCACTGTACTAAAAAAATAGAGTATATACAACTGACAGTACAACTTGTCATTGGATGTAGACTTTATTAGCAGTTTCTCCAAATGGCGTGCAGAACAACTGGAATCTTCAAAAAACTCCTTGTACAGTGGGCTGGAGGCCTGATTCAAATCAAGTTGGACTATGTCTCCATGGTCAGGTAGCCCTAGAATAAGTGATATATCAAGCTTTGTGAAATTGAGTTTTTTCCCATGGAATACAAAGCTCTGTTCTTCTTCATCCCAATTATCAAACATGTTCTGCACTTGGGGTCTTACACAAGAACTAGTAGAAAGCTCGAGGACCCAAAATGGTGTGTCTCGAAACAACTGTTCTTATGGTGGTGTGGGTGGAACTGAATCAATAAAGTTTTTGAAATGGCATAGGCTACTTTTCCAGTTCATTCTTTTACTTCGACCTCTGTTGGCAAAACTTGAATACTGGGTAGGTAATTTGATTTTTCGTTTTGGAAGCTGTTTTTTCTCATGAGTAGTCCCAGGGAGTTGCTGTTTCTTAGACTTTGTGGGAGCAGCTTTCTTTGAAGCTGATCTTTTTTTACCCATACCGAACTTTGCAACCATCAAACATAAAATTAAATGACGCAAACAAAAATGACACTTAGAATTTGTTATAAAAGGACCTCCTCAGATTCAGTCTTTTACTGAAAAGTATCACTAACCCTAGGTGAAAGCAAGAACTAAAATGACAAAATATAAATTAGGGTACGTACAATGCGACTTGTTGGATGACGTTGATTGTCGCCCTCAACTACCCGAATCAAGTCAAGCAGGCTACCTTGAAATCGCAACAAATTGGGAGCTAGAAGACGATTGCTTCGCACTAGGCTCCCAGGGACGCAATAAAGCAGAGTGACTGTTGGGCCTGATCTAAAACGATTTCAGGCCCTAGGCCGCCCTTTTTATATGTATTATAAATATAATTTAGTTTATATCTATTTTTATTTATAAAAATAAAAATAATTTTTTATATTTGATATACATGATTCAGATGTATCATGTGCATTTTATTGATTATGTATTTATATTTACTTTTCAAAACTCTACAATTTACATATATTTATTTTAATTTATTATGTATTTAATTTTATTGTACAATACTGGGCCTGAAATTATTTTATTTCAGGCCCAGCGTGGGCCTGAAATAAAATTACTTCAGCCCCACCGTGGGCCTGAAATAAGAGTTATTCAGGCTCACGCTGGGCCTGAAATAAATTTTTCAGGCCCACCTCAAATTAATATTTTTAGTATTTTAGGTGTCCATAACCTCAAATTAATATTTTTAGTATTTTAGATGTCCATAACCTAAAATTTATATTTTTTCCAAAGCTATAGGTGTAGTTTAGTTCCATCAGTGGGTTTTGCTCAAAACCCACTAATGGACCTCCCATATCTGGATTTCTGAAAAACCATTATCAGTAGTTAGGGTTGAGGTTCTAGAAAGTATTTTAGGTGTCCGAATCATCAAATTATAATTTTTTCCAAACCTATAGGTGTAGTTTAGTTCCATCAGTGGGTTTTGAGCAAAACCCACTGATGGACCTCCCATATATGGATTTCTGAAAAACCATTATCAGTAGTTAGGGTTGAGGTTCTAGAAAGTATTTTAGGTGTCCGAAACATCAAATTTATATTTTTTCCAAACCTATAGGTGTAGTTTAGTTCCATCAGTGTGTTTTGAGCAAAACCCACTGATGGACCTCCCATATCTGGATTTCTGAAAAACCATTATCAGTAGTTAGGGTTGAGGTTCTAGAAAGTATTTTAGGTGTCCGAATCATCAAATTATAATTTTTTCCAAACCTATAGGTGTAGTTTAGTTCCATCAGTGGGTTTTGAGCAAAACCCACTGATGGACCTCCCATATCTGGATTTCTGAAAAACCATTATCAGTAGTTAGGGTTGAGGTTCTAGAAAGTATTTTAGGTGTCCGAAACATCAAATTTATATTTTTTTCCAAACCTATAGGTGTAGTTTAGTTCCATCAGTGGGTTTTGAGCAAAACCCACTGATGGACATCCCATATCTGGATTTCTGAAAAACCATTATCAACAGTTAGGGATGAGGTTGGAGAAAGTATTTTAGGTGTCCTAAACCTCAAATTATAATTTTGTTAAAAGCTATAGGTCTAGTTTATTTCCATCAGTGGGTTTTGCTGAAAACCCACTGATGGACCTCCCATATCTGGATTTCTACAAAATCATTATCAGTAGTTAGGGTTGAGGTTGGAGAAAGTATTTTAGGGTTTAGGGATAAAATATGTAATCGAACTTGGGGGATGAAGTCAAAATATTATATGGTTAAGGGTGGTCCTGAAATAATTTTTAATTCAGACCCACGGTGGGCCTGAATTATCTTCATTCAGGCCCACCCTGGGCCTGAAATAAATGTATTTCAGGCCCAACGTGGGCCTGAAATTATAATTTGAGGTTTGTAACACCTAAATTCCACTGATGGACCCTTTGATGAGGTTGGAGAAAGTATTTTAGGTGTCCTAAACCTCAAATTATAATTTTGTCCAAAGCTATAGTAGTAGTTTAGTTCCATCAGTGGGTTTTGAGCAAAACCCACTGATGGACCTCCCATATCTGGATTTCTGAAAAACCATTATCAGTAGTTAGGGTTGAGGTTGGAGAAAGTATTTTAGGTGTCCGAAACATCAAATTATAATTTTTTCCAAACCTATAGGTATAGTTTAGTTCCATCAGTGGGTTTTGAGCAAAACCCACTGATGGACCTCCCATATCTGGATTTCTGAAAAACTATTATCAGTAGTTAGGGTTGAGTTTTGAGAAAGTATTTTAGATCTCCGAAACATCAAATTATAATTTTTTCCAAAGTTATACGTCTAGTTTAGTTCCATCAGTGGGTTTTGCTCAAAACCCACTGATGGACCTCCCATATCTGATTTATATAATATATATTGTTGATTAGATTATATAATGATTTTTAGAATAATATTCTATATCTACCAACAAGATGTGACAGAATAGATCATTTGGCACACAACAGTGCAGCAACTGGCACACAACAGTGCATTATCAGTTATTATATCTGACCGTATCACTTGGCACACAACAGTGCAGCAACTGGGTTTGAATAAACATCACCCAATTGTTTTGTTTTTGTTGACAATATATTATATAGAATAACAACATCTACATAATCATAACAACATCCACATAATGAGATTTTTCCATACAAATGGAGGTCAATCGACAACAATGGATTTTTACATCACCAATACAGCATTCAGATTATCTCAAGTTTTACAAAACATGTCCCTCAGAATATTATCTGTTAGCTCAAATCTGATTCTACTCATGTCTCGTTGTTTGAAATCCATCTTCTCATCGTATAGGTGACATCGAACATATTGCATGACAAAGAAGGCACAGTCCACGCTGAAATTAACAAACACTTTTTTAGATTTCAATAAGTGGGTTTACAAAATACTTTCTTATTTTTAAAAATTTTTAATCTCTTCCTCATTTAGTTACCTATGTTCTTGTTGGGGACATTTTTGTCTGACGGAGGGTCATTTGTCCAAGGGATGATGACTTTGTAGATACGGATGAATAGTCGTAAGTTCCTCGCGAGTATATTGTTTAAGTTCTTTTACCTGTCAAACATATCATGAATTTATTAATCACCATCAATGACATTTTAGACAAAATGATGACCATATATAAGAATAAAGGAAGTTAGCTCACCGCTGTGTCAAATTCATGCTTATATTTACTGCCACTAGCAAGAGAATTAAAATGATTGAAAGTCATGGATTCTGTATCCACCGCCAACAAGTGAAAGTGTGTATTATCATTGCACAAAGGGATTAAAATAAATCTAAACCCTTGTTCTACCATATCAGTCTTCATCACTTGTTACAGGGAAATTTTTCTTGACGATCTGATTGATGCCTACAAATATGCATTCACAAAATTAATAATACCCATATCATAATATTAGGTCTTCTATAATATATCTGTTTAATTAATATACATCACTTACTGTGAAGAAGGTTGAACAATATATAGACTTGTTGTATGGCCTACCACATGCGGATGCTCCCCTAAATAAAATTTTACAAAAGGCATTAATGACCTCGCCTTTTGTAAAAACCTCTCCATTGAGGATTTGTAAGAATGAATGCAAATTCAAAGCAAAGGGTGCATCCTCCCAGATAAATTCATTTGCCAACCTGCCATGTAAATTTATAAGATTTTATATTACATAAGAAGATATATTAACTAAACTAAACTATAATATTTTGTAACTTACTTTAGATTCTCCAATCTATTTATCAGGTAGACCACTTCTTTATCTTGATTTTTCTTCTTTGTATTCATAAAATGTTTCTTCACAAACTACATCAATAAAATTTATTTAGAATAAACTAATTATTGACCAAATTCAATACAATTGACGTATTTTAAATGAAATTAACACACTTACATCAATGCCTTGTTGCCTCATTTTGTATAGTTCGGAGGTTCTTCTTGTTTCCTCCTCTATGTCTTCTTCAGACATGACTTCCATTACATTAATGTTTCCTCTTGCTTCCTCCATATCCTCCTCACTAAGTTTCCTTTTTCCCTTGTCCATGACATTTGATATTTGTTTCCTGTCCCTCTTCCCCTTAGGTAAAAGCTGGTGCCATACTGGACTGTCAATTGAAGTATCCCTGTAATCATACCGAGTTCGGTCACGTCCTCTCCTAGGTGTACAAGATACTGGATCAGAAAGAGGATCGACTACAGGATAGCTTTCTTGACCCTCCATGCCTTTTTTTTCAATAATTGAAAGTAATTCCTTAACCCTTTCATTCAAACATATATTCTCCTCTGTTAGCTCCAATCTTAGGTAATTGTGGAGACAATTACCCCAATCTTAGGTAATTGTGGAGACAAAAATTGATGGATAGCTTCTACCCAGTTGAATCTACCTAGATTGTCATAATCATCTACTATATCTACAAGACCTAGAGAACCTTATATGTACTAGACGAAAATAAAACACAAACAAATATATACAAAATATAAAATTTACACACTAATAACACATCATCCTCTCATTCAACATTTTTAGAAAAATGTTTAAGTAACTCCTCAAGTCTTGTTCTTGTAGGTTGTTTTTCTTTTGAGAAGTAAGTACGATAGAGGTCACCCGATGCTTTAGTTGAATTAATAGGGACCGAAACACCACGGTCCACTATACCCAGTATCAAAGCAACATCTCGTCTGGAGAACGCAACCGGTACACCTGAAACAATTACAATATTTAGTTATCATCAATAATATAGGCTTGAAATTATTCCACGTTGGCCCTGAAATGATTTCAATTCAGGCCCAACGTGGGCCTGAAATGAATTCAATTCAGGCCCGACGAGGGCCTGAAATGAATTCATTTCAGGCCCGAGGTGGGCCTGAAATGTATTCATTTCAGGCCTACCGAGGGCCTGAACTAAATTAACTTCAGGCCCTCGGTAGGCCTGAAATGATTTTATTTCAGGCCTACCGAGGGCCTGAAGTCATTTTCACTTCAGTCCCTCAGTATGTCTAAAATGAAATGATTAAACTTTATCAAAAACTAATCAAATCTAGGGCCATCTATATTACCGTCTTATCTTACTATAGATACTATAGATATTGTCTACAATTCATAACTAAAACTATTACCTGAGAATTTAAAACCTTGCGAGGTTGAATCCCAACTTTCAAATATATTAATCAAAATTCCACGGATATGCTGCAATTCTTGTATGTCCAGGAAAAAACTGAAAGGCGACCCTTTGATCTTCGCAATGTGTCGATCATTTAAAATGTCAAATTCTTCAAAAAAATTGTTTAAAGTGGCCTAAAACACTGCACCAACGTAATTTTTGTCCAATGTCATCTGAATCCTACAGTTTAAATACAGTATAAATTTATTCAGCAAAATAATTTTAAACATTTTGACAAACTATGCTAGTTTGACCTAAGCATATCGCTAACATACCTTGGTGGATAATGCCAAGGAAGAAGACGTTGAACCACCCACAGACCTTTTTCCTGACATTATCAAATAAATCAAATGTGCAGAAACCCTAACCCCTTGGTGTATTATGCCGATCAGTCTCGACTTCAACCTTAACACTATAACCCACCTCAGGATCACACAGAAACGCTTTCGAGCAATGCCTAGGTTTTGGTTGTCCGCAGGGATTCGGGGGATGAGCTCGCGACTATATCACAGCTAGGGCACGTAGGACTGCAAGAAGGCGAGTTCTTGCGCTGAGAGAGGTTGAGAGTGCGCTTTTATCCGAAATGAAGGACTTCCATTTACGTTGTTGCGCTAAGAGAGAACCATCCGAACCACAAATTAATATTTTATTGATAAAGTGGTTCGGTTGTCTCGAAAATGTGTTTGATAAAGTCATTCTTTGGTGGGAGGGGTATTTTCGTAACTTCACTTTATGGGATGCGCCCTTTGGTATAATAGAAACCATGGTACTCCTTTCGATAATTACGAATAGTTGGATACGCCCTTTGGTAAATTGCCGAAACTTATTTGATTACGATTCTATAAAAATCATAAACTTTAAACCTATCTAATCTGTAACCAAATTTAAAATCTTTAAATTTTTATATATCTATTTTTTTTATAGATTTGTTGGTTGATCCACCTAATCCCACCACCCACCTAGTATGTTAGGTTGAATTAGAGATTTTTTTAACATGTCAAGATGACGAATCAGTCTGTCCTCATCCCACCAAATGGTCAACCCGACATGGGCCGATCTGACGCACTACAAATCAGCCCATCTAACAACTCTACATTTAGAGTTGGACCTAACCTAGCATATGAGTCATCTCAAGCTTGACTCTCATAGGGTTGCTAATTATAAATGTTAGAATATGATCCCAAATTAATAATTAAATAATTAATAAATGTTCCAAACTAATAATTATTAATTATTAATTTGGAACACTAGTAATTAATAATCGATACAGAGGGGATGATCGCCACATTAATAATTACTAGTGTTCCAAATTAATTAAAATGTTGGAACACTAGTAATCGATACGAGATCGAGAGAACGCCATGAGTCGCGGAACTGGTGCCGGATACGATCGCCACATTACTATCTTCTCCCCCGAAGGCCGTCTCTACCAAGTCGGTAAGCCTTAGGCTCCTTGATTCCCACTCAGTGAAAGATTTTATCTTTAGGTATCCCCAGTGTGGATCATGCTCGAGACATTGATGTCTCCAAGGAAACGTCCGATCTAGGTTTGATTTTAGCTGTAAGTTGCGTTTTCTTTGATTCGGGCAGAATATGCGTTTAAGGCCGTCAAGGCGTCCGGGATCACGTCAATTGGAGTACGTGGAAAGGATTCGGTGTGCGTTGTCACCCAGAAGAAGGTTCCTGTGAGTATAACTTCTCCATGCTACTTCAATATCATTCTAATACGCGCCTAGCTTTTCATTTTTCTATTTTATTTTATTTTTCTTTGGGGGTGTGAAATGCTTTTCATGTTGAGTGTGTAACCTAGTATTTCTGGTGGAAATATTGATGCAGGACAAGCTCTTGGACCAGACTAGTGTCACACATATCTTTCCCATTACAAAGTACCTTGGACTCTTAACCACGGGGATGACAGGTTGTTCATTTGCAATCCTTCTAGAATTATGGCCTTAACAGTTTTGACTTGTCGATGCTCTCAATCACAGTGGATTGTAAGGTAGTTGATATTTTTAAAATAATGCGAGCTTAACCTCATGGAACACCTTTGTTTGCTGCCTCATCTCAAATCAATAGCACACATAGATGTATTCATTTATCAACCATATTGCCTATGCAATGCATTACTACTATCCTTGTTCATAATTTTCTGGAAAATGTTTTTTTGGACAATTTTGTGTAGAATTATCTCGGATGCAATATTGTGTATTAGGACAGATGCATCTTTCGATTTGTGATAGAATACCAAAACGTCATAAGAAATATTAAACCATATTTTTTGTGCTGAATATTAAAATGCATATATGATATATATTCAGTATGATTAACTTTTAGTTTTTTACTACTTTTGTAGCTGATGCAAGATCCTTGGTCCAACAAGCGAGGAATGAAGCAGCAGAATTTCGTTTCAAATGGGGATATGAGATGCCTGTAGATGTATTGTCCAAATGGTACAAGCATGCTCTCCCTACTTGTAGACTTGTATGGTGTTAATCATTGTACATTACTGGTTTATGCATGTAAACAAATGCATTAATTTTGTCCAATTAAACTTGCTTAAAGACTATATTAGATTTTTCCATTTTGTGTTATCTGCTAGACACCCAATTCCAAACTCGTATCAATTTGTAACACACTTTTTGAAATATTGCTGTTAGGATATTGTAATTGCTAGCTCTATTTTTTGCAGGATGCCAATATTTGTTGTTTCAATATTTTCTGTCATAGGTTAATGCTCAATTTCTATGGAGAACTAAATGCGCTAGTTTTATGCAACCGTCAAGATTAGGAAAATTGGCTTTCTATTCTTGCCCCATAGTGGAATTTACTATCAACACAGTTTTTGAAATATTGCTGTTAGGATATTGTGATTGCTAGCTCTCTTTTTTGCACGATGCCAATATTTGTTGTTTCAATATTTTCTGTCATAGATTAATGCTCATTTCTATGGAGAGCTAAATGCGCTAGTTTTATGCAACCGTCAAGATTAGGAAAATTGGCTTTCTATTCTTGCCCCATAGTAGAATTTATTATCAAGACATTAATATTTGATCAACCAAAGTTTGTTCTAAAGATCATCTTTTCTAGTTAAGCAATGGCTGGTTCATTTTGACTTCTAATGGATTTAGATTTCAAGAGACCTTCCTCGGAATTTGATCTTGTGACTTACTTGAGCTATGTTGACCATACTCCAACTATTTAAACTTCTGCTGTGTAGCAGGTCAATAGCATGTTCATTAAGCATTTTATAGATAGCTACCTTTGGATTCTGAATACACTTTTTTCTTCTCTTTTAGTAGCTTAATATTCTCTCTGACATGAATGTCCAGGGTAGCAGATAAATCACAGATATATACCCAGCATGCCTATATGAGGCCTCTTGGAATAGGTTGGATTCTTGTTGATATCTTTAAGATTATGAAATTCCTAGAAGAATGGAAGTCGGTGGAGCCTTCTTCTTGATTTAAATTGTCTCTCTCTGTCTCTCGTACTATGTTGTTTCATTGAAGTTGCTATGATCTTGGGTATCGATGAGGAGAAGGGACCCCAGCTCTTCAAATGTGATCCAGCTGGCCATTTCTTTGGGCACAAGGTACATGGAATCTGAAATGCATTTGTTTTACTTGCCTTTGTGTTAGTAATCTCTGGTATTATGCCACTGTTGAGTGGATTCTCTCTGAAAAATAATACAACTATAGTATATGGAACATAATCTGGAAAATAATCAATGGCACCATGCTATTGCTGAAGAATCCAATTGAGCTGTATAGGCAATTGTTACTACGATAAATATGGCTAGTTCTAGTTTTCTTTCATGATTTCTATTACTATTTTATGGTTTCTTTTAATGAGTGGTTAGAAAAGCTAAGCATATAACTCAACCTCAATTATTAGCGAAGTTAAAAATAAACTGGTGCACTTGCTAAGTAGGTTATCCATTTAAGTCTATACAATGAGTATGTATTACCTGCATTCCAATTTATGTTCTTATTAATGATTGGTAATACGTTCTTTAGTCAACTGCCAACTATTTTATTTTACAGCTAGTTCTATGTTCATTTTTCCTCGATTCCTAAGGTATTAACTATTGAGTGTTGAGGCAATCTGTGGTCCAGAGTGACCATGAGTTTTAATGTTTGGGCAAAGGATTTAAGTTAGGTTTACCCTTATGTATTTGATATGTGTATGTGAGTGTGCAGGATGTGCAGGTTACACATATTGGCTTAGCTGGACGGCCTCGGTACGGTGAAGGGTGGCATGGAGATAAGCCGCGGGCTTGTGTGCGCACCTGAGGGACTATGGAGAGCAGGGACGATGAATTGAGGGGCACGGACTTCGAGGCATGCGTGAAGGATGGCATGGAGGCAAGCTGGAGGCTTGCGTGCATCCGAGGGACGGGAGCCGAAGATGAAGAGGGCGCGAAGGCAATAGTCGAGGCTGCTAATGAGGAGTCAGTTGAGTCGTGAGGGTACGAGTGCTGTGTAATTGTACTCGGAAAATCCTAGGGTTTGAGTGCTGAGAGAAGTGTACTCGGGAAGGGAAACCCTAGGTGTGAGTGGACTAGTCGACTGCCCTTGGGGTCAGTCGACTGATAAAACTCACAGAAAGGGAGTCGACCCTGGACCAATCAACTGCTCCAGGGGCAATCGACTGGTGGCACTCAGAATTCGAACGTTGGGTGTCAACGGTCGAATTTGAGTGGGGGCAGTCGACTACCCCATGGGGCAGTCGACTGGTGGCGGCCAAACAGAAGTTAAGTCCTATTTAAGAGGGCTTCGTTTTGGCCGGGATCCCTGACGAAACATGCTTGGTTAAGGCTTGTTAGTAGTCTCTGGTGGTCAGATATTGTCGAGGTGCTGTGGCGAGGTTTCTCCACCCACAAGGAGCGACGAGGGCTAGTCGGAGGTTATCCGGGGAGTGATCCACCGAAGGATTCTTGGATTAGTCACCCTTAGGGGTGGATACCAAGTAAATCGGTATTGTTAGCATTGCTTTCTTGTTGTTAGTTTTATTCTTTTGTATTTCCGCTTGCGCAACTAACAACATAGGAAGAAGAAGATTCGAAAAGTGCTATTCACCCCTCCTCTAGCAACCGTACAAGATCCAACATTGAGTTGCCATCAACATAGTTGTTAATAATAATAGATGTTATTGTTATTAACCCTTTTCAAACTATCATGATAATGATTCCTTAAATTATAGAGTTGAATAATATGGGAAGTTGCAAGTTATGGAGTTCATAGGCTGAGTGCTCTAACCTTGGGTTAATCGCTTTGGGCATGTTAGTTCTCAGAAAAAGATTAAATTATAAGTACTGTGAGGTGTCCGGAAAACATTGCCTTTGTGATGACAGAGCATCATCTTGTCCTGGACACCATCAATTATGAACAAATATAACGTATGTGTTAGGGTTTTGATGTGGATGGAAGCCTTAATTTGGTCATTCCTAATTAGTTTGGCACAAAGAGTTGTGAGCCAATGGAAGAGGTTTATAGGCCTAAATGAGGGAATTATTATCTTTGCTTGAGCTTGTGTTTTTTAATTGAGCTTGTATTTTGATTTTTGAACCAGTGATTTAGTCTAAAGTTACTTAGTCGGTTCTCTCACCTAGGTGGGTCTTGTTACTCCAGTACACAATGACTCTATATGTAGTGTAAGGGGAAGTCTCCTTGTCAAAACATTTGCTCAGCTGGATATGGTATTTCTAGTCCAATGCGAAATAACTCGTACACACCTAATGGAGCTTTCATGTTAAAGGAAAAGTGTATTAAGTTTTTATACCTCTCATAGCTTTTAGTTCCATCTATTATTGCAACACATTGTTGTATAACTAGTTTTGGAGTATGCTTTTGCTTGTAAATGCAGTTGTAGCTTACTGATTTTTATTCTCTTTCACGATTTTGATTCCAGGCAACAAGTGCTGGCCTGAAAGAACAAGAAGCGATCAACTTCTTGGAAAAGAAAATGAAGAATGATCATGTATTCTCATACGAGGAAACAGTGCAGGTTTGCCTATAAGATATATTGTTGTTAGTATCATATAACACTCGGTTCCAATAACTCACATCCTCCTTTTATGTAGGATTGCACGAATACTCTCTTGCTTAACAAGTTGCTTTCTCACTTAACAAGTTTTAGTACACTGCGATATCCAAATCATGTTTAGTGGCTTAGAACTAGTTAGCAAGTCTATTCTTCCGAAATAATTTTTGGCGAGCATTAGTAACCTTATGCTACACCCTATTCTCATTCAATGATTGGTTATCGTTAGCTAAAATATTTGTGAAGTGATGTTTTCTTCACTTGTTTTTTCGTAGACTGCAATATCTGCTTTGCAGTCAGTTCTGCAAGAGGATTTCAAAGCTACAGAGATTGAGGTAATCTCTTACTTTAGTCTTGAGACTGGATTTTCTCATAAGATTTGAGAACATATGTAGTCACTATTAATAGTTATCTATCCTCAAAAAATTTCTGTGATTATAAATGCTTATTTCCTAGGTGGGAGTTGTGAGGACAGAAGATCCAGCATTTAGAGTGTTAACGACAGAGGAGATCGAGGAACATCTAACAGCGATCAGCGAACGCGATTGATGGAAACTCTGTTCCACAGCATGACTCAGTTTCAGATTCCTTGTTTTAAACTTTTGGCACAGTGTTCATAATGAATTAATTTCTATGATCATAGAAGTTTAAAATCCTTTGTTCCAGGATCATAACATTTCTGTGGTTTTGGCGACAACTCGTACATCGATTTTGTAAGAACGTTTATGTCGTGCGTTTGACAAGTCAAAATTTTAGTGTGATTGAAAATTTAGATCTTTTTGTTGAAGGTCATGGAGTTTTCCATGAATGATGATGGTGGATCACTGAAAATTACAGGTCTCGCACTAATGTGTTCATTGCAAGGTCTGGCTGGTCATGAGTTCCGTTAATTGGAACCGTCCGACTTCGGTCTGATGGACGGTAGCCATGAATTTGTCCACAAACACTTGATTCATTTATGGGTATAAATAAATCAAGTTTATGGTCAAATTTGATAAGAATTTATTTATGTTCATATAATATATAAAATTAATTAAATAAATAAACTTAAATAACTTATTAAATTGACTTTTAAATGATTAATGAGGTTGGGTAACGTCGAATCTCAGACGATCAATTTGGTCTTATGGAAGTTTTTCATCGACCGTCAAGATTAATCGGGAAGCGCTCGTGACGGGTGATCTAGAAGCTCAGCGTTTCAAGATTCGCACCTCATTTGAAGGAAATTTTTTTATAAAATACATCGTAGCTGAGGATTGAGCCGTGGATGCATAAGATAATAATTAGTTATCCTTCTGCTATATCATAGTCTCGGGAGCCACTAAATTAGCCCTTTGGACTTAACATAAATGATAAATATATGGTAATTTGTCTCTAATGGATAGGGTTCGTGTCCTAGGGGATGCATCGCCTTTGTTCGTTTTGTTATGCACTTAACACTTGTGCTCCTAATGAATCTCATGTCATCAACATAGGGTCATCGTGTGGGACCTATTAATGTGACTGTTTCATTTTTTTTACAGCTCGTTACGTTAAATAAATAAATTTGAACATATATTTAACTCGTTAATCTTCGTCAATAATATTCATGAATATATATTTATCAATATGCTAAATAATTTAAAAAAACTTTCTAAATAAATAAATAAGTTTTGATTATCAAGCTTAAACAATTGACTAAATAAATTTAAAATATAAAAAAATTGAATTGAGAACTTAATAACATCTAAATAAATCAAGTTTAAGCTAAGAAACCAACTAAAACTTAAATAGTCATTTCAACTATTTAATTCATTTTAGGTTTCACTTGACTTGACTTGGTTATCTTATCAAATAAACTTAAACATCATAAAATTTGGTCTGGTTTGACTCGTTTACCACCATAAGCATAAATGACATTAAACCGTACAAAATCTCTCATAGATACCATTAGTTAATTAACTAAAATTAGATTAATTATACTTAGGTTAAGTTATATACATGTATCATTTTAACTATGAGCATGAGGCTTGACTAATTAGGGAGTATTTGGGAGAGTTTCTGTTAATTATTTTTTAAATTTTAATTACACAGAATTACTTTTGAGTATTTATGAATATGAGACTCTGTTTTAACTTCTACAAGTATTATTCAAAAACTGGAAGCAAAAATTTGATAGTTTTATCTGCTTCTATTTTTTTTTTTTGCTTATGGTCTAGAATTAAAAGTTAGCATTTATACCCTTAATAAATTTATCATTTTATATAATTGTCACCACACTTTTAAATAAAATTTTATATTTTTATATAATTTATATTTTTAGAATTTTTATACATATTTTTATAAATTTTATCATTTTTATATTTTTATATTTATTAATTTTATATCTTTTTTAACATATATATATATTTAAAAAATTAATTTTGATATAATATTCAAAATATAATAATAAATATATAAAACATTATCGATGGTATATCAAAATTATATTTAGATAATTGAAAAAAATAATTTATATATTTTAAGAATATTATTGTCATTTAACTAAAAATTAAGTTTGAAAGTAATTATTTATTAAACACTCAAACTTTATTTTGTATCAACTTTTGACTTCTATTTTTAAACTCTTTATACTTTAGCTTCTCACTGACTTCGAGATAATCTCTATAATAATCACTTTTTAAGAAGCAAAAACTCTCTCAAACACTCTCTTAGCCGCGTTTAGTTAGGGGTAATGCAATCCAGTTTGTAATGTAATTGTGTCTGTAATGTAATCTAGATTACATGTTGTTGGCTTTGTAATCCAAATTATAACACTTTTACTAGCTTTTATAATACAGATTATATTACATTACAGTTTTAAAACTATACCAAACAAAATAATTAATCTTGTAATGTAATCCTGATTATATTATAAGGTTGATTACCCCTTATCAAACGTAGCTTTAAAGGATTGAATCAACGATCTGGTCCAATTTTTATGAGCATGAAGTTCAACTAATTGATAGACTCAACATCGAGCCTAGTCCGAATCGGATTTGATCCGAATTTGTAATCGGGTCAACGAGTCAAATATCTATTGACCTAATTGTCGAGTTGGAATTGTATTCGGCCCGATAGGGGTCGAATCGGTTACGGTTCCAATCCAATCAAAAAATAGTTAAAAGGATGTTTCAAATCGTGGATTTGACATTTTTTTAAAAAAAATAAAAATATATTTATAATATTTAAACTGTATTAGTTATGGTTCAATTAAGCTATTCTATCTTCCTTTTTAAATTAATTTTAACTTAATTTTTTAACATATTATGTCTTGAATTCTTGGATGTGCACTATCCTACCTTATCCACTTAAACTAATTTTTTAACGGGAAATTAGAGATAAATCCCTAATCCAAAAGTTCTCTTTGTGTCCGCTCCCCAGGTAAGGAAACAAATGTTTTAAGTCCCTACTTTTTAGTTTTAACTCCCTAATACATAAATTTACTAATATACCCTTCTTACTTTTCCCGCATTTGGTTTTCCCGCATTTCTTCTCCCGCAGTTTCGTTTTCCCCTGTTTTCTTCCCGACACATTCTCGGCGTCCTTCACCGGCGAAATCAAGCCAGCTTCCTCTCCTCAATTTCCTTCTCCCGCGATTTCTTGACGACACATTCTCGGCGTCCTTCACCGGCGAAATCAAGTCAGCTTCCTCTCCTCAATTTCCTTCTTCCCGGAATTCTTGACGACTTAATCTCGTAAACCTTAACCAGCGAAATCAAGGCAAGTCGACCATTTCCCTCTCCCCCATTTCTTCCCGACACAATGTGAAGCAAGATTATTGCCGTGTAGATCCTTCAACTCACCGACAAGGAGACTTAATCAAGCATTGTCGCCGGAGATAGAGTTGAAGCCAGGCATTTTTTGTAGTTTTTTTATCTATTAGTCGGAACTCTCTAATTATCATCCTTTTTATTTCCCTATTCGTTTAAAAAAATATTAGTGATTGATTAAGTACAACTTCACCCTATTATAAGTATATTGTTACTATTCCTATGAGATTTTAATTTATCAATACTATTTGCATCATTCTTTAAAAATTTAAGAATTGCTTGATTATAGATAAGTGGTGAGAGGGAGGTAAATAGGCAATTATCATTTCTATAGATAAATAGGCAATTGTTCATGTTTAATGATGATATTAAATTTTTTTCTATTATTATTAAATTGAATGTTTATTGTTTGTAAGTAGGCAAATGTTTACTTGATTAATTTTCAGTTTACTTTATGGTCTAAATACTAAAATTGTGTTGGATATTTTGAGTAAGGGTTGAACAGAATCAAAGATGGTGAAGACTAGGAAAGAAGCAAAGATTAACGAAGATGCTAAAGAGGTTAACAGTGGGAAAAAAGCTCAGTTTCGGTGTTCACCTACTTTGTTTAGAGCTGTAATGGATGAAGTGGGACCGAAAATGAATGATAAGCAAAAGGAGAGTATTCAAAACACTCCATTTGGTATATGGCTTAAGATGCCCAAATTGGCGATCAGCAGTTCAAGAGTTGATATAATTTTAAAAAGATTTCAGTTGCAATCTCGTTCATTTGTGTTTGGTGAAAATATTGTTGTTCCCTTTACATCACCAGAGTTTTCCATTGTTCTTGGCTTGCGTTATGCGAGGCAACCAGTTGATTTAGATGTGAATTTGGAGCCTAAATTTATTGCTCAGTATTTCTCTGGGAAAGTTGGCAATGTGACCAGAAGTGTAATCTATGATAAACTATCCTCTTTAGCTGGATCAGAGAATAACTCAGATGTGGATGATTTTGTTAGGATGTTTATTTGTTTAGTGTTTAATTGTGTCATTTTTCCTGTTGCTAACTACTAAACACCTCGATTCATTATGTCATACATTGATGACCTGACCACCTTATTTGATTATTCGTGGGGAGATGCGGCTTATAGATTTTTGAACAACCAAATTTTGTGATATATTGGAAAGGGTGAAGGAAATGTTAGAAGGAAGAAGTATTTAGATGGTTCAATTGTTGGATTGATGGTGAGTTTTTTTAGTATGCTTTTATTATGTTTTGTTCTGTTATACTAATAAATTTATTTATTTAGGCATGGTTATATGAAAGAATACCTTCTCTTGGAGTTGTACGTTCGCTACATACTTTTCCCCGATTATTCCGTTGGGGGGAAAGTAAGATACCTACAAAACCTGATTTAGCGGAGAGGTTATTGAATTCCATTGACTATAGTAAAGTAAGTTTATATTTTATAGTAGACATACTCAAATATAATGAATTGTAGTGACCTTTTAATTTTAATTGTGAAAAGGTGTTGCCCATTGTACCATTTTCGGATGAAGATAAACTGTTTCATCAAAAGTGAGCAAATTTTTCGATAATATTATCAATAAATAAGTATTTTTTGTTAAAATGAAGTTGAGAAAATATTTATTTGCTACAAGAATCTTGTAATTTTTTCAGGGCTCAGAATGTGTCAAATGTGGTGGAATGATTGCTGGTACAAGTTGGGCCAATACTGAACCAATGGCAAAAGAGTTTGGTGGTGAGCCATAACCACAGATTGATGATATCAGTGGGTTAGAAGAGAACAAGAGAGATGAAGTTAAAGACTCCATTGAAGGTGAAATTGCTGGGTTTGTTGAAGTGCCGGTTGAAAAGAATATTGTATCAGTAGAGCAATTTGTGTCCTCTATTGCAATGACGGTAAGGACAAGGGCAGACAGAATGAAGAAAAAAAAGCCTGAAATATATGTTACGCCGCCGAGAACAACACCGAAACATAGGAGGAAGGCGGGCAAAGAGGTGTTAGCATCAGTTGTAGACACAATAGTGCTGGAATCGGTAAAATAGAGTTAATTTTATTTATTTGTTGTTAACCGTATTTGTATTTTATTCTTATGTTCTTAAATCTATCTACATAGGGAGACATGACTATAGATGTTGCTACAATCGGAAGGGATGCTGTTGAGGATGTGATGAATAAATTTAGAGAAAAGAGAAATTTTTGTGGATATGAAGAAGCAACAGAAGAAGAGCGAGAGATAGTAACAGAATATCTTTCTCGAGATAAGTTGGAGTATGTTAATCTTGTACATGTTTCCTTTTCTAGAATATTATTCCTTTATAGTGAAATATTATATAAATTTTCAAATTTGCAGTGTTGTTGTGTGGGAGGAAGATAATGTGGTACTTGATGACCTCTAATTCTGTGAATTCTTATTTCGTAATCCAGTTGATCCGAAATTATTGATTGTTACATGAGAATAATGAGAAAGCAAAGTGTCAAGAAAGGGTTTGAAATTTTTGGCATGGACATGGGTGTTCAGGTTTGTGGTGTTTGTTGGTGCAGAAAGCACCCAAGTCGAACCTGAGTTTTGATAATGGGAACAGGGCTCAAAAGTTAAGTCTTACTTGTGATCTAACATGTTACTCAAGTGTGCAGGAAAAGTCCTAGCGAAGGACTGCTAGGCACTGACAAAGGAATGCCAGGGTACTGAAGCCCTAGCGAAGGACTGCTAGGTACCAGGCGAAGGACAGTTTGGGACTGAAGATCTAGCGAAGGACTGCTAGGCACCGGGCGAAGGACAGCTCGGTATCCAAGACCTGCAAAGAACCGCTGGGCAAAAGTCCAACCGGAGGAGCCAGTTGGCATCAGGTACATTCTCCCGAGAGGAGTAGGTGAGGACGCGTTCCCCGTCGAGGGAACATTAGGCGTCGGTTCGACCTAGGGCTCCATTTTGGAGGCACAAAGTCAGAACCAAGACAGCTAAGGCTGTATAAACTAACATCTTATTGCTTTATGGTGTTTTGGACTAACCCTGGATGCAGGACCGAAGGAACGAGTGTCTGCAACTCAGAGAGCCTCAAAGGAGTGAGGCAACAGCTGACCAGGGCGCCCGGAGTGTCCCGGGCGCCCCCAAGGTGAACACAAAACACGTAATGCAAAAGAAGGCTTCGACAGTTCATGTTCGGGGCGCCCCCGTGCTCCCAGGCGCCCCTGCTGCTCCCGGGCGCCCCCAGCGTCCCGGGCGCCCCCTGCGCAAGCCATCGAAGCAGAAGCCAGCGAAGCCAAGGGATAAGCTCTGACCCGGTCATCCCGGGTGCCCCCAACGTCCTGGGCGCCCCGGTCAAGATCTGATCCCGAGATTGAAGGGATCAGAAGCTGACCGAGATGGAGGCGGATCGACCAACACGTGGGGGGGCGCCCCCAGGGCCTATAAAAGGGCCCTCGACCCCAAGGCTTCGTACAACAATTCATTCAACGCTTCTACGCTCTTCTGCTCTCGCGCTCTACTTCGGAAACCTCCCGACTCGAGACTCAAGCACCGACGACGTCCCGCTGCTCCGAAAAAAAGACAACCTACATCGGACGTCGGTAAAAGAAGAGTTTCTTTTGAAAGTTTACTTTACTATATTTGTAATTCAATACTGTAAACTGATTTGCGAACTTATAGAATTGCCCGCAGAAAATGGTCAACGACCGTGGGCCTTGGAGTAGGAGTCGACCTAGGCTCCGAACCAAGTAAAACTACCTGTGTTTGCGTTTGATTGTTTTATTCCGCTGCGTAATTTCTCTAATCCTAAAATCCGAACGTTTTCCGATATTCACCCCCCCTCTATCGGTTCTCTCGATCCAACAAGTGGTATCAGAGCGGGGAAGTTCAAATCTGGTGCAACCACCAGTTTGAAATTTTTTTTGGTTTTTTATATTTTTTTTCTCGTTCGAATTTCCTCTAATATATTTTTCATTCGAATTTCTTCTCGTTGATCGAGGTTGGTGCAATACCACTCGATGAATATTTTTTTCTTATCCCGCACTACTAATCCAAGACCAAGTCTTAGGACATTCTTTTTGTTTAGTTTACATTTCAGATACATGGCCATGCAAGAAGGATTTAGCACAGCCAGACCTCCTCTTTTCAGTGGAGAAGACTTTTCCTACTGGAAAAGTCGAATGGAGGTCCACCTGAAAACTCAGGTGGACATGTGGATCATCATCCAGTCCGGACTGGAGATCCCCAAAAATGTTGAAGGAGTACCTCAAAGCTACACAGAGTGGGACACCGCTCTGAAACGGAAAATTGAAGCGGATGCAAAGGCGACCCAGACCCTTCAATGCGGCTTAACAAAAGAGGAGCTAAACCGGGTGGGGCCTTTCAACAGTGCCAAGGAGCTGTGGGGAAAACTGATCGAGCTACACGAAGGAACATCAGACACTCGGATCAGTAAGAGAGATATGCTCCTGAACAAGCTATATAACATCAAGATGGTCGACAACGAAACAGCAGCTCAGCTTCACGCCCGAATCCAAGAACTAATGAACGGTCTACACACTATTGGTCACAACGTAGAAAACTGTGACCTAATAAGGTGCGCTCTAAATGCTTTCCCGAGAAATACCTTGTGGGCATCTATGGTAGATGCATACAAGGTTTCAAGGGACCTTTCAAAAATAAAATTAGATGAATTATTTTCTGAATTAGAACTGCATGAACAGACTAACTGTAATTTGGCCGAGAAAGGTATTTCCTTTATTCCAGGTAAAACTGGAAGGTCAACCAAGAAAAAGCTTCAACCTGAACCCGAGTCTAACTCAGACTCAGACTCAGAAGATGAAGAAGGAGATCGACCTAAGCTGGTCCGACTGGCAAGAAACTACTACAAAGAACTGAAGAATCAAACCAACAGAAGGAAGGCCAGCCGAAGAAAAGACGAACCAGCTGAACCCGCAAACGAAAAGAACAAATCCAACGTGACCTACTACGAGTGCAAGAAGAAAGGTCACTACAAAACGGAGTGCCCGAACCTAAAGGAGACCAAGAAAACAAGAAGAAAGAAAGCACTCCAAGCAACCTGGGATGAATCTTCCTTAGAAGAAGAAGAAGAAGAAGAGGCACCCCAGTCAACCCTACTAGCCCTGACTGCCTCCGAAGAACTTGAGACCGAGTCAGAATCAGAGCAGAACGATGGAGAACTCACATTTTCAGAAAATGGTGAAATCACTATAAGTGGATTTTCTAGAGTACAATTATGTGAATTGATATCGTATCTTTCTCGAGATTTGGCGAAAGCCAAACTCCGAATCGAATCCCTCCGACAGGAAGTAAAACTCCTGAAAGAGGGAGCTGATTCTAAACTCTTAACCGAGAAGGTTCAAGAAGGAACTCCTACTCAAGTTGAAAAACTTGAGAAAGAGAACTCCTCCCTGAAAACTCAGGTTAAGGATCTTAGATCAGCCTTAGAACGATTTGTTGGATCGAGAAATGCGAGAGAGGGGGGGGTGAATGTCGCAATTCGTTCGGATTTAAAAAGAGCGGGTGCGCAGCGGAAATAAAAGAGAACACAACAACGCAAACACAGCCGGTTTACTTGGTTCGGAGCCTGGGTCGACTCCTACTCCAAGGCCCACGATCGTTGACCGTTTTCTGCGGGCAATTCTATAAGTTCGCAAAATTTTACACACAAATAATAATAAAAATATTCTCGTAAACTTAAATACAACTCTTGTTACCGACGTCCGGTGAAGATAGAAGTTCTGGAGCAGCGGGACGTCGTCGGCTTGAGTTGGCAGCTTTCTGGAGCGTGTCGTGGAAGCAGAAGAGCGTAGAATTGTCGAAGGAATTGGTTGTTCAAGAATAGGGTCGAGGCCCTCTTTATATAGGGCAGGGGGCGCCCGACATGCTCGGGGCGCCCCCCACGTGGCTCTTGATCCGGCGAGCCCTCTGGTCAAGGCTGATCTCTTCATCTTCGGGATCAGCTTTGACCGGGGCGCTCGACGCGCGCGGGGCGCCCGGTTGACCGGTCAAAGCGTCATCTTCAGGGCTTCGCGAGAGTGAGCTGCAGCAGCCTTCAGTGGCGTGGCACAGTGGGCGCCCGAGACACGCGGGGCGCCCGACATGCGGGGCGCCCGACACACGCGGGGCGCCCCCAATTGCGCTGCTGTCGGGGCGTTTACCTCTCTGCTGACTTTGGGTTGACTCTGGGGCGCCCGACACATCCGGGGCGCCCTACTCAGCTACGGCCTCACTCCTTTGAGGCTCTCTGAGCTGCAGAAACACAGTCCTTCGGTCCTGCATCCAGGGTTAGTCCAAAACAGCAAATAATAAGTTAGTTAAAACAGCCTTAGCTGTCTTGGTTCTGACTTTGGATCTCCAAAATGGAGCCCTAGGTCGAACCGACGCCTAATGTTCCCTCGAGGGGAACGCGTCCTCACCTACTCCTCTCGGGAGAGTTTTACCTGGTGCCAACCGGATCCTCCAGTTGGACTTTTGCCCAGCAGTCCTTCGCCAGGTCTTGAGTTACCAAGCTTCCCTTCGCTTGGTGCCTAGCAGCCCTTCGCTAGGTTTTTTCTTCTGGCAGCCCTTCGCCAGTGCCTAGCATTCCTTCGCTAGGGCTTGTCCTGTCTGGCAGTCCTTCGCCAGTGCCTAGCATTCCTTCACTAGGGCTTTTCCTGTACACTCAAGAAACTCGTTAGACAACCATTAACCCTTAACTTTTGAACCTTTTTGCCAATATCAAAACACAGGTTTGACTTGGGTGCATACTGCACCAACAATCTCCCCCTTTTTGATATATGGCAACCTAGTTCAAAAAGTTAAGGAAAAAAGTGCTGAATTTAAAATCCTAAGTTAGATTCCCTCCCCCTAGAAGAAATCTCCCCCTAGGTTTTTCAAAAACAGGTGGTGTGAATGAAGTACTTAGAAGATTTCATGTTTTGATAATAAGTTAGGAAATCTCTACAGTTTTTGCTAAGTTTTTCAAAAACATTCTTGGTTTGGGAACCTTTATAAAATTTTCATTTTTGAAAAAAAAATTTCAGACTTTAGAAAATTTTCAGTTTTTGGTAAAAATTTCAAACTTAGAAACATTAAGTAAAAATCATTTTAAGCAAAAAATAGTTCAGAGCTTAGAAATAAAATTATACCAATTTTTCAGTTCAACTTTTTGAAAAGACTATGGAAAAGAAAAAATTATGTTTCCTGTTTCCTTTCCAACTCTCCCCCTTTGACATATATCAAAAAGAATGCAGAAAAAAAAGAAACAAAATTTGCAATACTTAAATAGAGCATTTGCTGTACTGAATCAAAATAAGACCTAAGTCTGGTTAATCCTTTAGGGACCTGTCTAACCCACTTAGCTACTTACTAACTGTTATAAACAGTAGTTTTGGCTAGGGTTAGTCAAGTTAAGTGAGCTGTTCAAGTTAGATTGTCTAAACTTGACACTTAACTTGATTGCTATTCAGTTTGTATTTAGTGCCCCAACTGCTGCAGATGCACTGACTTAAAGCATCTTGAGTTAAGGCAAAGACCTAAGCATCTCAACCCTTTCTAGGTTATCATTCAAAAAGTGCCCTAAGGTGCTTGTGAGATGCTGGCTTCTAGATCTATAGGTGCATGCAGTTCTAGGGTTAGAGCCTAGGCTAAGTCCATTTTCGAAAAAGCCCTAGTTTTGAAAGGGGTAGTTTTTGAAATAAAACTAAGTAAAAAATCTTTTTAAAGTTAAGGTAATATTTTTAACAAAAAACATTTTAAAAGACATTTTAAGTTCAATTTAAAATTGAAAATCCAAAAACCACATGATTCTATTCTACTAAGCATAACCCTAACTTAATTTAGTCAAAAAAAATAAACAAGCCAAGCTAAGATTAGCATAGTTCAAGTAGAAGTCTAGTACAAGTCAACAGAAGTCAACCCTACTCAGTAGGGGTAGTCAAATGGGTACATGTCCAAGTCATCTAAGAGGAGGGACCAGGAGGATCAAATGGGCCCGGCTGCCATGCATCAAATCGTGCCATGATCTCATGGTACTGTGCATTCCAGGCTTCTCTATCGGCTGTGAGGGTACTCATAATGTTGTTGTAGTAGCCTAAGTTTGTCTCTTGGTCTTCAATATGGTACGCTTCCACTTCTTCTCTGAAGCTCTGGACGTGCGTCTCGAGTCGTGTAACTCTCTCGTACAAGGTCGGTGGAGCGGGCTGATCTACCTCTGCTGCTAAGTCGGCAGCGTCGACCTCGACCTCCTCGTCGGCAATGTCCTGTGCGGCTGGTTGGCGTCGCCAAGTCAGAACCCCGGTGCCCGAGACGTCTATACCGGCTAAAGAAAAGTTTCTAAATCCTATCTCGTCGAATTCGGTCATCGTGGTAATCTCGCCGTCAGCGATATTTCGGCCGTGGTGGTGGAGGATAGAGGTGATGACGTGGCAGTAGGGAGTGCGGATCCGCCCCTTAGTGGATACACTAGAGGCATGTAGGATACAGTGGAAGAGGTGAAGGCCTATATCTATGTCCAGATGGTGGATAAGGGCATAGAGAAGAAAAGTGTGAAAGGGTTTCATGGTGGCTGTGTCCCTAGTGGACAAAGGAAGGATGCAACGGACAATTACTCTGTAGAGAGCGTAGTCCTGAATCGGGAGTCGGGTGGAGTGGAACTGCCCTCCTGCAGGGTCCATGGCTTCCCCAAAGAAATAGTTGTATAAGGTGTTCAGGTCAATATGAGAGTAGGGGGTGTCGAAGGGCGGGTTCCTTGGAGGGTAGCAACAGAAGATGGACTGAGATGGTCGGAGTCCCAAAAATCGGTTCAGTAGGGTAGGAGTGATGCTCAAGGGCATTCCTTGAACGGTAGTGACGAAGCTCAAGTGGTCTTGCCTAACTGTGTTGTTATAGAATTCTGCACATAGGGTGTTGTTGATCGAATGTGTGCAGAATACGAGGTTATCTAGTTGATAGAAGTTAATTGCGGACATTGCGACTGGACAGGATTGGGAGAAGAAATGACGGTTAAGGTAGCTTGTTTTAATCGGAATGTAGGTGGTTTGTGCGAACTTGTTACAAAGTGCTAGGTTAGGAAATCTAGGGTCGGGACTGGGCTCATTACCGGGGTTCGACTGAACTGCTCGGCGTTTTCTAAGTGTAGAAAAAATAAGTGATTAAGGATAAAGAAGGAGTGTGCAAAAAAAAATTGTAATTTAAGAAAAATTAATTGCACAACTAAATTTCATACCTTGGAGGCATGGTTGAGGCAAGGGAAGGCTTAGGTTCACTTGATCCACAAGAATGAGGCAAAGGGAAGAAGGAGTGTGAGATGTGGTGTGGGAAATGAGGGAGTCTCGGGTCCCTTTTATAGGGGTTGATTGGGGGGCGCCCGACGGGTCACGGGCGCCTTTTACAGGTTGGTTTTGCCTCGGGCAGGGAAAAGGTCTGTAGGGGCGCCCGACAGGTCACGGGCGCCCTTCTCAAAAGCTGTTTGTCAGCAGCTTTTGACTGCTTTAATCAGCGTGGGGGACAGGAGCGTATAGGGGCGCCCGACAGGTTACGGGCGCCCTTCTCAAGTCGGTCAAATGCAGCTTTTGCTGCTTTGACTGGAGCTGGTACCTTTTCAGTGTTGGCAGGGGCGCCCGACAGGTTACGGGCGCCCTAGGTACCAGACTTTTGACTGTTTTGACCAGGTTTGACTGTTTGACTCCGTTTGACTGTGTTTGACCATGTTTGACTAGGTTAATCATAGTTTGACCATGATTATGAAAGCACAAGCAAGGTGGTTTAATTTGAGCTTAATTTTCCTGTCTCACTGAATCTAGGGTTTTCAATCACGTTAACCTTAAGGTTTTTGTGAGACAGGTTTGAAGGTAAAAATTAATTTTGAAAGGGAATTTTCATTTATTTTGAAAAGATATTTACTTTTGAAAACAGATTAAGTGTTTTTCAAAAAGATAATAAGTTTGAAAAATAGAGGTTTTGAAAAACAGTTTAGAATCTATAATTATTTGAAATTTGAGTTAGATTCGAATTTGACAAAAGTTAACTTGAATTTGAATTTCAGAAATTGGCTTCCAGGTCTTGGCGAGGCACTAGGCCTTCTTTGGCCGAAGCCTTATGGGATCATCCACCCTTTTCTTGACAAAGCCTTTTAATGAAATTTCATTTTCAAATTAAATTAGGTCATTTTCTGGTCTAACTAGCTTGGGTCTTGGATCGGTAGCTTCGGCTAATTCCGCCAAATTGGCTTCCCTAACGTACTATCATCTCACCTCCTCCCAATACTATGTTTTCAATTTTCAAGTAATTTTAGTCCTTAAATCTAAGAATTCCTTAAATCTAAGCATGAAATTTGCAAGAAATTAAATAAACACACAATCAATCAATAAAAAAAACTATCTAATTATAAAAATTGTTTTGATTTTGGCTCCCCCTGGACTATAGCCTCTATATGGGTTAGGCAAGAGGTGAATCTTGTCCTTGGGGATCCAAAATTGATTTGAACCAGTTGGTTTAGTCAGGCACAGTTTTGGCACCCATGCCTGAACCTTAGGTCTTGACTGGTTCAGTACAGCAAAGTAAGATCTTTGCCGAGATTTGGTTCTATAGCCAAGTCCGGATCGGTTTAGAACAGACTTCTGTTTTCCCAGAATCATATCAAGATTCTTGGAACCAGAAGTGAATCGTTCTAAAGCTGTTCTTAAATCCTTGACTTGAGTTTTCAAGGAGAAATTCTCTGATTCAAGTTTCTCAACTTGATCAGGGGTTTCTTCCTGAATTTTCTCAGTTAAGGAATTAGAATCAGCTCCCTCTTTCAGGAGTTTTACTTCCTGTCGGAGGGACTCGATTCGGAGTTTGGCTTTCGCCAAATCTCGGGATAGATAGGAAATAAGAGAATTTAATTGCGATTTTGAAAAACCCGTTACCTTTATTTCGCCGTCTTCGGAGAATGTCAGCTTGCCGTCGTCCCGTTCCGAGTCTGAGTCAGTCTCGATTTGATCCGAAGCGGTCAGGGCTAGAAGATTGGACTGAGGTGCTTCTTCTTCTTCTTCTGAGGAAGACTCGTCCCAGGTTGCTTGGAGTGCCTTCTTCTTTCTGTTCTTTTTGGACTCCTTTAGACTTGGACATTCAGTCTTGTAGTGGCCCTTCTTCTTGCATTCGTAGCAGGTTACGTTGGGCTTTTGTTTGTCAGTTGCTGGTTCATCTTGTCCGTCCTTTCTTCGGCTTGTTCTCCGTGTGTTAGTTTGGTTCTTCAACTTTTTGTAGTAGCTTCGAGCTAGCCGGACCAGTTCTGATTGATCTTCTTCTTGATCTTCTATTTCTGAATCTGAGGTAGATTCAGGTTCAACTTGAATTTTCTTTTTGGTCATTTTCCCTTTTTTCCCTGCAAAAAAGGCTATACTTTTCTCGACCAAATTGGAGTTAGTCTGTTCATGCAGCTCAAGTTCAGAAAATAACTCATCTAGCTTAATTTTTGAAAGATCCCTAGAGACCTTGTATGCATCTACCATAGATGCCCACAAGGTGGTCCTAGGGAATGCGTTTAGGGCGTACCTTATCAGATCACGGTTTTGAACCTGGTGACCTATTGCGTGAAGACCATTCATCAGCTCCTGGATTCTGGCGTGGAGCTGGGCTGCTGTCTCGTTATCTGCCATTTTGATAGTGAAGAGCTTGTTCAGTAGCAAGTCTCGTTTGCTGATCCTTGTATCTGAAGTTCCTTCGTGGAGTTCAATCAATTTAGCCCATAGTTCCTTTGCACTTTTGAAGGGTCCTACGCGGTTCAGCTCTTCTTTCGTTAGTCCACATTGTAGAGTCTGGGTTGCTTTGGCGTCAGCTTCAATCTTTCGTTTAAGGGCAGTGTCCCATTCTGAGTAGTCTTGTGGTACACCTTCAGCATTGGTGGGAATCATCAGTCCAGACTGGATGATTATCCACATTTCCACCTGAGTTTTCAGGTGGACCTCCATTCGACTTTTCCAGTAGGGAAAGTCTTCTCCACTGAAAAGTGGAGGTCTGGCGGTGCTAAATCCTTCTTGGATAGACATTTGTTACTGAAATAAAAGTAAACAACAAAAATATTTCCAAGACTTGGTCTTGGATTAGTAGTGCGGGAAGAAATAATCAAACACAGATTTCAAGGGGTGTTGCACCAACCTTGAGATAAAAACTCGAACGAAGATTTTTTTTATTTTAAAAAAATGAGAGAAAAAAAATCCGAAAAATATTCAAACTGGTGGTTGCACCAGATTTGACTTCCCCTCTCTGATACCACTTGTTGGATCGAGAAATGCGAGAGAGGGGGGGGTGAATGTCGCAATTCGTTCGGATTTAAAAAGAGCGGGTGCGCAGCGGAAATAAAAGAGAACACAACAACGCAAACACAGCCGGTTTACTTGGTTCGGAGCCTGGGTCGACTCCTACTCCAAGGCCCACGGTCGTTGACCGTTTTCTGCGGGCAATTCTATAAGTTCGCAAAAGTTTACACACAAATAATAATAAAAATATTCTCGTAAACTTAAATACAACTCTTGTTACCGACGTCCGGTGAAGATAGAAGTTCTGGAGCAGCGGGACGTCGTCGGCTTGAGTTGGCAGCTTTCTGGAGCGTGTCGTGGAAGCAGAAGAGCGTAGAATTGTCGAAGGAATTGGTTGTTCAAGAATAGGGTCGAGGCCCTCTTTATATAGGGCAGGGGGCGCCCGACATGCTCGGGGCGCCCCCCACGTGGCTCTTGATCCGGCGAGCCCTCTGGTCAAGGCTAATCTCTTCATCTTCGGGATCAGCTTTGACCGGGGCGCTCGACGCGCGCGGGGCGCCCGGTTGACCGGTCAAAGCGTCATCTTCAGGGCTTCGCGAGAGTGAGCTGCAGCAGCCTTCAGTGGCGTGGCACAGTGGGCGCCCGAGACACGCGGGGCGCCCGACATGCGGGGCGCCCGACACACGCGGGGCGCCCCCAATTGCGCTGCTGTCGGGGCGTTTACCTCTCTGCTGACTTTGGGTTGACTCTGGGGCGCCCGACACATCCGGGGCGCCCTACTCAGCTACGGCCTCACTCCTTTGAGGCTCTCTGAGCTGCAGAAACACAGTCCTTCGGTCCTGCATCCAGGGTTAGTCCAAAACAGCAAATAATAAGTTAGTTAAAACAGCCTTAGCTGTCTTGGTTCTGACTTTGGATCTCCAAAATGGAGCCCTAGGTCGAACCGACGCCTAATGTTCCCTCGAGGGGAACGCGTCCTCACCTACTCCTCTCGGGAGAGTTTTACCTGGTGCCAACCGGATCCTCCAGTTGGACTTTTGCCCAGCAGTCCTTCGCCAGGTCTTGAGTTACCAAGCTTCCCTTCGCTTGGTGCCTAGCAGCCCTTCGCTAGGTTTTTTCTTCTGGCAGCCCTTCACCAGTGCCTAGCATTCCTTCGCTAGGGCTTGTCCTGTCTGGCAGTCCTTCGCCAGTGCCTAGCATTCCTTCACTAGGGCTTTTCCTGTACACTCAAGAAACTCGTTAGACAACCATTAACCCTTAACTTTTGAACCTTTTTGCCAATATCAAAACACAGGTTTGACTTGGGTGCATACTGCACCAACACGATTCACCTCTGGTTCCAAGAATCTTGACATGATTCTTGGAAAATAGAAGTCAGTTCTAAATCGATCTGGACTTGGATATAGAACCAAATCTAGACAAAGATCCTATTTTGCTATACTGAACCAGACCAGACTAAAAGTCCAGGCATGGGTACCAAAACTATGCCTGAAACAACAAACTGGATCAAATCAATATTGGATCCCCAAGGACAAGATTCACATCTTGCCAAACCATTATCGTGGCTATAGTCCAGGAGGAGCCAAATTGAAAACAATATTTATTGTTAGATAGAATTTAATTCTTGATTGAAATTTGCCTGTCTGATTGTTTATTTAATTTCTACAATTTACCATGCTTAGACTTAGGAATGATTAGCATAAGGACTGAACAAACTTAACTGAAACTTGACAACATAGTATTGAGTGGAGGTGAGATGATAGTACGTTAGGGAAACCAATTCTAATAAGGTCAAGTCTACTTGGTCTCTTTAGACTGGTGAAACTAGCCGAAGCTACCGATCCAAGACCCAAACTAGTTAGACCAGAATTTTTCAAAGATTAATTTTGAAAATGAAATATCATTAAAAGGCTTTGTCAAGGAAAAGGTTGATGATCCAATAAGGCTACGGCCAAAGAAGGCCTAGTGCCTAGCCAAGACCTGGAAGCCAATTTTTGAAATTCAAATTCAAATTATTCTTTGTCAAATTCAAATCTAACACAAATTTTCAGTTACTTGTAGATTTAAAATGTCTTTTCAAAATAAATTCAATTGTTTACAAAATTAATTAAGTTTTTCAAAATAAATCATGGTTTTCGAAAATTCTTTTATCAAAACCTGTCTCACAAAACCTGTAAGGCTAACGTGATTGAAAATCCTAGTTTGGGTGAGACAGACTAGGCAGTGAAAGTCAATTTAAGCTATTCCTGACTCTAATTGGATCCAAATTAACAAAACTCTTTATGTGTAGGAACATAAAGATTTGGACCAATGGATGTTGGATAGCGGTTGCTCCAGACACATAACTGGAGATAAATTGAAATTCACCGAATTCAAGTTCAAGAACCTAGGCTCAGTGGCATTTGGCAACAATGCTACCCTAAAGGTAATTGGGTCAGGTAATATTGAACTTAAATCTGACTTTGTTATTAAGAAAGTTCAATTTTAACTTGCTTAGTATAAGTCAGTTATATGATTCTGGTTATATAGCCACATTCAACAATTCTAACTGCCTGATTAGAAACGTACAAGACTCAGAAATCATGCTTAAGAGCACTAGGAAAAATAATGTTTATACTATAAACCTTCCCCTTGTACCCAAATGTATGTTAACTCAGTTAGAACAATCAAATCTCTGGCATAAGAGACTAGGTCACACTAATCTGAGAACTATCTCAAAAGTCACCCAACTTGGCTTAATCAAAGGTATCCCCAAAATTAAAAATATTGAAACCTAATATGTGAATCATGTAATCAAGATAAACAAACCAAATCTAATCACAAACTAATCCAATCTGACCTAACTCAAACCACACTTGAGCTCCTGCACCTTGACCTATTTGATTCACATGGAGCCAAGTCACTAAGCGGGAACCGATACTGCTTAGTAATAGTTGAAGATTACTCTAGGTTCACCTGGGTTAGATTTCTAAAAACCAAAGATGAAACCCTAAACCTATTTAATGAATTCTGTAAATTAATTGAAAATCAAAACGATACTAAAATAAAAAAACTTAGGAGTGACCACGGGGGAGAATTTGAAAATCAACTGTTCGAGGAATTCTGTAAGGTAAATGGGTATTTACATGAATTTTCATGTCCTAAAACCCCCCAACAAAATGGGATAGTCGAAAGAAGAAATAGAACATTACAGGAAGCCGCTAGGGCTATGCTCAACAAATTTAACTTAGCAAATCAGTATTAGGCAGAAGCGATTAGTACGGCTTGTTACATCCAAAATAGGGTTCTAATTAACAAGCGACACAACAAAACACCCTATGAACTGTACTACCATAGACTCCCAAATCTACACTACCTAAGGGTCTTTGGATGCAAAGTCCATATCCTAAACACCAAAGACTATTTAGGGAAATTTCAGTCCAAGTCAACCCCAGATATCTTCCTAGAATACTCAACCACAAGTAGAGCCTATAGAGTTTACAACAAACAAACTAAGAAAATTGAAGAAACAACAAACTTAATATTTGATGAAGAAATCAACTCAACAACTGAAAATCCAGACCTAACTTCATCAAATTCTGATCAAGAAAATAATGAACAAATTATTGAACCCTTAATTGAACCCTTAAACGAACTAACTATTGAACCAATTAATGAGTCAACCGAACTAATTATCGAACCAACAAATGAACCAGCTCAAAGATTCGAATCAAATAGTGAACCAAACCGACCAGCCGGACCTGAGGCTGAACCAAGAAACCCAGACTTAGTCACCCAACCGATCAAATTATGGGTAATCCAACTCTAGGAGTCAGGACTAGATCCTCCTATAGAAACCTTAGTCAAATAGCTATGATATCAAAAATTGAACCCAAAACTATAGAGGAAGCCCTACCTGATCCTGATTGGATCATAGCTATGCAAGAAGAGGTAGCTCAATTTGAGAGAAACCAAGTCTGGGAATTAGTACCTAAACCTGAGGGCAAATCCGTCATTGACACTAAGTGGGTTTTTAGGAATAAGTTGAATGATCAAGGAGAAATAGTCAGAAATAAAGCCCGCTTAGTAGCAAAGGGTTTCAGCCAAGTAGAAGGATTAGATTACGACGAAACATATGCCCTAATAGCTAGACTTGAGTCCATTAGGATGTTACTGGCCTTTGCATCCCATAAAGGATTTAAGCTATACCAAATGGATGTAAAGTCAGCTTTTCTAAATGGATTCATTAAAGAAGAATTTTATGTAGGACAACCCCTGGGTTTGAGGACTTAGAAAGACCTAACCACGTTTACAAACTTACTAAAGCACTATATGGGCTAAAACAAGCACCTAGGGCCTGGTATGAACGTTTATCAACTTACTTAATCTCTAAAGAATTTAAACAAGGACAAATTGACTCAACCTTATTTATTAAAATCCTAGGAAAAGATATATTTATTGCCCAAATTTACGTAGATGACATAATCTTTGGGTCCACCAACTCGAAATTTCTAAAAGAATTTGTTAAAATAATGGAAAACAAATTTGAAATGAGCCTAGTTGGTGAACTTAACTTTTTCCTAGGATTACAAATTAAACAAACTAGGGATGGAAACTATGTCCATCAATCCAAATATGCTAAAGAATTAATAAAAAAATTTAAAATGGATAACTCTAAAAGCATAAGTACCCCCATGGCCACTAATGTAAAAATAGATAGTGAGCCTGATGGTAAACCAGTGGACCTTAAACTCTATAAAAGTATGATAAGTAGTCTACTGTACCTTACAGCCAGCAGACCTGACATTCTTTTTGCTGTAGGGATGTGTGCTAGATACCAAACCTGTGCTAAGGAAACGCACTTAGCAGCCCTAAAAAGAATACTAAGATATGTAAAGGGCACCCTAAATGTAGGGATTTGGTATCCTAGGGCCTCAACCATCAATTTGTCAGGATACTCAGACTCTGACTATGCTGGTTGTAAATTAGATAGAAAGAGCACGAGTGGAAGCTGCCAACTATTAGGAAATAGTCTAGTAAGTTGGTGCAGCAGAAAACAACACTGTGTGGCTCTATCCACAACTGAAGCTGAATATGTTGTCTTAGGAGAATGTGTAGCTCAACTTTTATAGATGATGCACACTCTTAAGGACTTTCAGCTCAACTACACCCAAACTCAAGTATTTATTGACAATATAAGTTCAATTAATCTAACTAAGAACCCAATCCAACATTCCAGAACCAAACACATAGAAGTCAAACATCACTTTGTAAGAGACCATGTAGCCAAGGGTGAAATAGTACTTAAGCATATAGACTCTAAATCCAACATAACTGATATACTCACAAAACCCTTACCTGAGTCTGAGTTCAGCTCACTAAGAAGGCAGTTAGGATTGTGCTCTGTAGAATAGGTTAACTCTACTTTTGATTTTCTTACTACTTTACTTGATTTAAAAATCAGTTTCTAAAAGAACATGAAAAACTGTTTTATTTAATTTCAAAATCAGTTTTTTTTTACTTAGTTTTATTTCAAAACTACCTCCTTTCAAAACTAGGGCTTTTTCGTAAATGGACTTAGCCTAGGCTCTAACCCTAGAACGGTATGCACCTATAGATTTAGAAGCCAGCATCTCACAAGCACCTTAGGGTACTTTTGATTGATAACCTAGAATGGGTTGAGATGCTTAGGTCTTTGCCTTAATTCAAGATGCTTTAAGTCAGTGCATCTACAGTAATTGGGGCACTAAATACAACTTACACAGCAATCAAGTTAAGTGTCAAGTTTAAAAAATCTAACTTGAACAGAAACACTTAAACTTGACTAACCTAGCAAAAACTACTATTTATAACAGTTAGTAAGTAGCTAATTGGGTTAGACAGGTCCCTACAAGAGAAAATTAACTGATTTGGTTTAAGTCTTTTCATGAATTGGTTCAGTACAGCAAAATCATACAAATATTTTCCTTTATGAAAGTTATTTCCTTATGCAATTTAATTTCTGCTATATTTATCTGTTTTTGATATATGGCAAAGGGGGAGAGATAAGGAAAGGAGAGATAGGAAAAGTGAGAGTTTAAAATTTTCTAGCTCAGAATTTTTTTAACTCTATCCTTTATTCAAAAAGTACTGAGTTTCTCAAACCACTTAAGTTTTCAAAAGGTTACTAAAGTACCGAAGTTCTCAAGCTTTTCAAAACTTTTCTAAGTACTTAAGCTTTTCAAAACTTTTCTAAGTACTTATGTTTTTCAAAATTTTTCAAACTCTATCTTTAAGTCTAAAGTACTAAAGTTCTCAAGTTTTCAAAATCTTACTGAGTACTTAACTTTTCAAAATTCTACTAAGTACTTAAGCTTTCTTATTAAGTACTTAAGTTTTCAAAAAAAGTGCTAAGTACTTTAAACTAACGGTTCTTAAAAGTTTCCTAAGTACTTAAAACTGAAGTTTTTTCAAACTCTAAGTACTAACCAAGTACTTTAAAACTTAAAGTTTTCAAAACTTTTGAGTACTTTAAACTTAAGGCGTCAAAATTTTCGGTACTCAAAACTTAAGTTTTCAAAACTCTTCTTAAAGTTTTCAAAATTTGTCGAAGTGGTTAAATTCTTTCCAAAGTACACAACGAAAATCATTTTGGAAAATATAAGCTTTAAAGCTTAAAATTTTTTTTAAAACCATCTTCAGACTTAAAACCTATTTTCAAAAACCCCCACGAATGTTTGAAAAATCTAGGGGGAGATTCCTTCCAGGGGGAGGGAACAAAAGGTAATTTTCATATGCTTTCATTAAACTTAACTTTTTGAACCATGGTTGCCATAAATCAAAAAGGGGGAGATTGTTGGTGCAGAAAGCACCCAAGTCGAACCTGAGTTTTGATAATGGCAACAGGGCTCAAAAGTTAAGTCTTACTTGTGATCTAACATGTTACTCAAGTGTGCAGGAAAAATCCTAGCGAAGGACTGCTAGGCACTGGCGAAGGAATGTCAGGGGACTAAAGTCCTAGCGAAGGACTGCTAGGCACTGGCGAAGGAATGCCAGGGTACTGAAGCCCTAGCGAAGGACTGCTAGGCACTAGGCGAAGGATAGCTTGGGACTGAAGACCTAGCGAAGGACTGCTAGGCACCGGGCGAAGGACAGCTCGGTATCCAAGACCTGGCAAAGGACCGCTGGGCAAAAGTCCAACCAGAGGAGCCGGTTGGCATCAGGTACATTCTCCCGAGAGGAGTAGGTGAGGACGCGTTCCCCGTCAAGGGAACAGTAGGCGTCGGTTCGGCCTAGGGCTCCATTTTGGAGGCCCAAAGTCAGAACCAAGACAGCTAAGACTGTATAAACTCACATCTTATTGCTTTATGGTGTTTTGGACTAACCCTGGATGCAGGACCGAAGGAACGAGTGTCTGCAGCTCAGAGAGCCTCAAAGGAGTGAGGCAACAGCTGACCAGGGCGCTCGGAGTGTCCCGGGCGCCCCCAAGGTGAACACAAAACACGTAATGCAAAAGAAGGCTTCGACAGTTCATGTTCGGGGCGCCCCCACTGCTCCCGGGCGCCCCCAGCGTCCCGGGCGCCCCCTGCGCAAGCCATCGAATCAGAAGCCAGCGAAGCCAAGGGATAAGCTCTGACCCGGTCAACCCGGGCGCCCCCAGCGTCCCGGGCGCCCCGGTCAAGATCTGATCCCGAGATTAAAGGGATCAGAAGCTGACCGAGACGGAGGCGGATCGACCGACACGTGGGGGGGGGGGGGGTCCGACGTTCCAGGCGCCCCCAGGGCCTATAAAAGGGCCCTCGACCCCAAGGCTTCGTACAACAATTCATTCAACGCTTCTACGGTCTTCTGCTCTCGCGCTCTGCTCCGGAAACCTCCCGACTCGAGACTCAAGGGCCGACGACGTCCCGCTGCTCCGAAAAAAAGACAACCTACATCGGACGTCGGTAAAAGAAGAGTTTCTTTTGAAAGTTAATTTACTATATTTGTAATTCAATACTATAAACTGATTTGCGAACTTATAGAATTACCCGCAGAAAACTGTCAACGACCGTGGGCCTTGGAGTAGGAGTCGACCTAGGCTCCGAACCAAATAAAACTACCTGTGTTTGCGTTTGATTGTTTTATTCCATTGCGTAATTTCTCTAATCCTAAAATCCGAACGTTTTCCGATATTCACCCCCCCCCCTCTATCGGTTCTCTCGATCCAATAGTGTTCTTTGACCTTACAATTGAATTCTTTAATTTTTGTTTACAATGAGAAATATGACTCTATTTCTATATGTAGAGAGAAGTCCTTGATAAATTGGAACGACATAGGAATAATCGACTGCTGCGGAAGGGAGAGTATGAAGAATTTGTTGGAAAACTTACTTCAGTGACAAGGAATCAATTAAAACATCTCAATGAAAATTTATTTACAAGATGCAGATATATTATTTTTCCCTTGAACTATGGATGTCATTGGTTTCTGTTATTGTATTCAACAAGAGAAGGCAAATTCAAGACGATGAACTCCAAGCCTCATCCAGCTGCTTTCGGGACAGCCAAAGTTTATGTAAGTTTCATCATTTGCATTTCAATAACTCTTAAAACTTAAATTTCACAGCTAAATCAATATTTGCAGGCAGAATTTTTGGCTGGATATATGATACATTTCTTAGGCTTTGACATTGGGAAAATAACAGTAACGAAAACAAAGTGTCGTCACCAAGGCGAGACCCTCGATTGTGGTGTTTTTACTTGTTTGTGGATTGAGTGTCTGGCGCTTGATGATGATGAAATATGGAATTGTGAAAAAGAGGTAAAGATGGATACGTATCGGGCATACATGACAGCGATTATTCTGTCAGATGAAAATGAAATTATGAAGAAGTAGACTTTACTAATCCCATGTGATTATGATTTTTGGTGGAAAACATATATTTGTTGTAAGTTGGTGTATCTGCAGATATTCTCATCTTGATCACCTTTAGCCTATGTGATTATGATTGTGAGTTGCTGAATGTTATGGAAAGTGGATGTTTTGTTGTTGAAATATGGAAAATATGTGATTATGGATGATTATGGTTGTTTTGTTGCTAAATATGAATATTTTGTTGTGGAAAAATTTATGCATGATTATGTGCTAAGTGATGTCCATGTGACCTTATTGGGCATTTCTTTTTCTGGTGCATTCGGCATTCTGTTTCATTTTTTAGTTGATGTTTTTCATTGCTCTTCACTTGCTTTTGATATGATCTGAGATTCAAAGTGTTCAGGTAGAGTATTTATTCTTACTTGCATTTTGATATATATTCTTTACTTGCTTTGTTCGAGCAAAGTTTGTTTCATAGAAGACAATTCCTGTAAATCTTGAGTATTTATTGATGTTGTTGTATTAGTTCAGTTATAAAATTGAATGTTTGTTCAGGTATGAAAATGAATGTTTGTTCAGTTATGAAACTCAATATTATGATTTGTGTACACTTTATGTGCATGCCATTTGTGGGATATACAAAAGAGATGCTATCAGAATTATACAAAGGAGATGGCAAGTTAGAGATGTTGTCAGAATTTCAGTACACATTGCCAAGTTGGAGATGCTGTAAGAATTTCAGTACTATCCAAGAGTTGGCAAGGCCATGGGGATTTTGAGTACAAAACTATACAATTTCAGTACAAATTGGCTGAAATTGAGTACAAATCAGCCGAAATTGAGTACAAATTGATGAAATTCGAGTACAAGGTTAGGAAAGTGATACCTCTCTCATGATCTTGATGCAAAGTCCATTGTAGTTGAGTCCAAGGTTAGGAAACCCAGATAGAAGAGGGGTATATACCCTATTATTTGACTATCCAAGAGTTGGCAAGGCCATGGGAATTTTGAGTACAAAACTATACAATTTCAGTACACATTGGCTAAAATTGAGTACAAATCAGCCGAAATTGAGTACAAATTGATGAAAATCGAGTACAAGGTTAGGAAAGTGATACCTCTCTCATGATCTTGATGCAAAGTCCATTATAGTAGAGTCCAAGGTTAGGAAACCAAGATAGGAGAGGGGTATATGCCCTATTATTTGACTATCCAAGAGTTGGCAAGGCCATGGGGATTTTGAGTACAAAACTATACAATTTCAGTACACATTGGCTGAAATTGAGTACAAATCAGCCGAAATTGAGTATAAATTGATGAAAATCGAGTACAAGGTTAGGAAAGTGATACCTCTCTCATGATCTTGATGCAAAGTCTATTATAGTAGAGTCCAATGTTAGGAAACCATGAGAGAGGTATCACTTACCTCTCTCATGATCTTGATGCAAAGTGCATTGTAGTTGAGTCCAAGGTTAGGAAACCAAGATAGGAGAGGACTATATGCCCAATTATTTGACTATCCAAGAGTTGGCAAGGCCATGGGAATTTTGTGTACAAAACTATATAATTTCAGCATTGGCTGAAATTGAGTACAAATCAGCAGAAATTGAGTACAAATTGATAAAAATCGAGTACAAGGTTAGGAAAGTGATACCTCTCTCATGATCTTGATGCAAAGTCCATTGTAGTAGAGTCCAAGATTAGGAAACCATGAGAGAGGTATCATGAGAGAGGTATCACTTACCTCTCTCATGATCTTGATGCAAAGTCTATTGTAGTTGAGTCCAAGGTTAGAAAACCAAGATAGGAGAGGGGTATATGCCCTATTATTTGACTATCCAAGAGTTGACAAGGCCATGGAGATTTTGAGTACAAATTTATACAATTTCAGTACACATTGGCTGAAATTGAGTACAAATCAGCCGAAATTGAGTACAAATTGATAAAAATCGAGTACAAGGTTAGGAAACTTATACCTCTCTCATGATCTTGATGCAAAGTCCATTGTAGTTGAGTCCATGGTTAGGAAACCAAGACAGGAGAGGGGTATATGCCCTATTATTTGACTATCCAAGAGTTGGCAAGGCCATGGAGATTTTCAGTATAAATTTATACAATTTCAGTACACATTGGCTGAAATTGAGTACAAATCAGTCGAAATTGAGTACAAATTGATGAAAATCGAGTACAAGGTTAGGAAACCTATATCTCTCTCATGATCTTGATGCAAAATCCATTGTAGTTGAGTTCAAGGTTAGGAAACCAAGATAGGAGAGGGGTATATGCCCTATTATTTGACTATCCAAGAGTTGGCAAGGCCATGGGAATTTTGAGTACAAAACTATACAATTTCAGTACACATTGGCTGAAATTGAGTACAAATCAGCCGAAATTGAGTACAAATTGATGAAAATCGAGTACAAGGTTAGGAAACCTATACTTCTCTCATGATCTTGATGCAAAGTCCATTGTAGTTGAGTCCAAGGTTAGGAAACCATGAGAGAGGTATCATGAGAGAGGTATCACTTACCTCTCTCATGATCTTGATGCAAAATTCATTGTAGTTGAGTCCAAGGTTAGGAAACCAAGATAGGAGAGGGGTATATGCCCTATTATTTGACTATCCAAGAGTTGGCAAGGCCATGGGGATTTTCAGTACAAATTTATACAATTTCATTGCACATTGGCTGAAATTGAGTACAAATCAGCCGAAATTGAGTACAAGTTGATGAAAATCGAGTTCAAGGTTAGGAAACCTATACCTCTCTCATGATCTTGATGCAAAGTCCATTCTAGTTGAGTCCAAGGTTAGGAAACCATGAGAGAGGTATCATGAGAGAGGTATCACTTACCTCTCTCATGATCTTGATGCAAAATCCATTGTAGTTGAGTCCAAGGTTAGGAAACCAAGATAGGAGAGGGGTATATGCCCTATTTCCCCTCTCCTATCTTGGTTTCCTAACCTTGGACTCAACTACAATGGATTTTCCATCAAGATCATGAGAGAGGTAAGTGATACCTCTCTCATGATACCTCTCTCATGGTTTCCTAACCTTGGACTCAACTACAATGGACTTTGCATCAAGATCATGAGAGAGGTATAGGTTTCCTAACCTTGTACTAGATTTTTATCTATTTGTACTCAATTTCTGCTTATTTGTACTCAATTTCAGCCAATGTGTACTGAAATTGTATAGTTTTGTACTCAAAATCCCCATGGCTTTGCCAACTCTTGGATAGTCAAATAATAGGGCATATACCCCTCTCCTATCTTGGTTTCCTAACCTTGGACTCAACTACAATGGACTTTGCATCAAGATCATGAGAGAGGTATAGGTTTCCTAACCTTGTACTCGATTTTTATCAATTTGTACTCAATTTCTGCTGATTTGTACTCAATTTCAGCCAATGTGTACTAAAATTGTATAGTTTTGTACTCAAAATCCCCATGGCCATGAGAGAGGTATAGGTTTCCTTACCTTCTCATTAATGGAATGGAGATCATTGAAGATCTCCTTGAACCGACCATGAAGTATACTTACAGTTTCATCTTCTTCCATTGTCATGTTCTGAAGTTGGCTGAGAAGGAGGTGTTTCTTGGCTGTCCGAGTGTCTTGAGTTCCTTCATGGAGCTCAATGAGTTTGTTCCATAGGTCTTTGGCAGAGGTAAAGGGGCCAACCTTGATTAGCTTCTCTTTGGTCATCCCACATTGCAAGGTGACAACAGCTTTGGCATCGGCTTCTCCCTTGCGAGTTTGCTCAGCTTACCAACTTGAGAACCCGAGTTCTTTTCCTTCAGTATCTCTTGGAGGGATGAAACCCTCCTTCACAGCAAACCACATATTAATGTTGGTCTTCAAATAATACTCCATCCTCGACCTCCAATATGGAAAATTTGATCCGTCGAAGAAGGGTGGATTGCTGGTGCTAAAACCTTCTCTCAAAGCCATCGTTGTTAGCTCTCGGATGTTAAGCCGTTTGAACAGAGCCCCAAGCTCTGATACCACTTGTTGGTGCTTGGATGACTATAGAGGGGGGGGGGAGAGAATGTAGCCAGACACAAAAATCTCTTCCTCTTTCGAACTTATCTTCCTGTGATCAAAGTTAGCAGCTGAAACAACACTACAGAAAGAACACAGAGAAAGAAATCAAACTGACGTTAACACGAGGATATACAAGGTTTGGGGATAACTTGCCCCTACTCCTTGGCGTGCCCGTGAGATGGGCGATCCCTTGATCGTCGGCATATCAAGTCTCGGTGAACCCCGGATATAGCAGAGCCTCCTTCTCGGTGGAGAAACCCCTCCACAAGAGTCTCAAGATGATATGAGATTCAGTACAAGAGATCACGAGAGGAACACTCACTCAAATCTAACAGAAACACTCAAGAGATAAGCTACACAAGGAGCACAACACAACAGCGAAACTCACAGTCACAACACTTGCTTGTTTTCCTGTTTGTTCTCTACTACTCCTCTGTATCTCTGCTTCCTCTCTTAAGCTCCTGCTCCCATCGCCAAGCTCCATCAGCCTCCACTGAGCCACAACCTGACCCCCCTAACTCCCTGGGCACTCAGTCTACTGAAGACCTCTTCAGCTGAGCCCTCCGTCACTCGCCAGCCGCGCCAGAAAGCCGTTGAAACCTGAAAACAGAATCATACAAACCTGCCACGGTGAAAGTCGCCATTGACTCCTCTCCTTCGTTTGTATCATCCCTGTCTAACCTGCACACTCATCAGAAGCTTAGCAAAGCGTATCACAAAGAAATCGACAGTGTATCAAAGAAAACACAGAGAAAACAGACGCGATCAGAGCGTCTGACAGCGATTCAAATTAAAGTTCAAGCACTGATCGGTCATCAGACCGATCAGTGATGACCCTGATCGGTCACCAGACCGATCAGGGAAAGCCCTGAACGATCAGGCTCCAGCCTGATCAGTCCATAGTGAGAAACCAGGAATCGCGGACTTCATGTGATCTGTCACACTGATTGATCAAGTATTGGTGATCGGTCACCAGACCGATCCAACAGTTGAAGACAGAACCTTCAGCTTTTTCCAACTCCCCCAGGCCAAAACCCCTGATCGGTCACCTGACCGATCAGGGTGTGCCCTGATCAGTCTAGTGACCAATCAGGTCAATCCCTGACCGATCAGGATCTATCCTGATCGGTCAGGGTGAGAAACCTCCGACATTTTGATCGATCAACCTGATCGATCAAAGGTTTCTCCAAAAACCTTCTGACCACTCTCTGATCGTTCACCAGAACGATCAGAAGCCAAACAGAAACCTTTCTGTTCTCTCCCTAATCGGTCACCAGACCGATCAGACGTCTTTGGTTTGGTCACCTGATCGATCCACAATAGGGAGTTCGTGCCAACTCCCTGATCGGTCACCAGACCGATCCAACGACTCCCAATTCAACTCTAAGTCAAGAGAACGACTCCCTAGCCTTCTCTGACTTGTGCTTAGTCCCCCGGACCAAGACTTCATGCCCAGCTTCACTCACCGGGACTTCATTCAAACTAGCTTCACTCGCTAGGACCTGGTTTCACTCACCAGGGTTTCGGTCACCCGGCTTCACTCACCAGGACCCCGCTTCACTCACCGGGATTTCAGTCACCTAACTTCACTCACTAGGACTCGGCTTCACTCACTGGGATTTCAATCGCCTGGCTTCACTCACCAGGACCCGGTTTCACTCACCGAGATTTCAATCACCTGGCTTCACTCACCAGGATCCGGCTTCACTCACCGAGATTTCATTCACCTGGCTTCACTCACCAGGACCCGGCTTCACTCACCGGAATTTCAATCAACCTAGCTTCACTCGCTAGGACCTGGCTTTACTCACCAGGATTTCGGTCACCCGACTTCACTCACCGGGACCCCGCTTCACTCACCGAGATTTTAATCAACCTAGCTTCACTCGCTAGGACCTGACTTCACTCACCAGGACCCGGCTTCACTCATCGGGATTTCATTCAACCTAGCTTCACTCACTAGGGTTTCTTGCTCAGTCCTCGACCAGGACTTAATCTGAATTCACTCAACCAAACTTAAATCGGTGTCAACACCAAAACAACAATCGGGCCAGATTGCATCAATATTAAGGGCCTTGAGGGTGCCGACTGGGGTACGAAATGACGAGTCCGACTGAGGGCCTATGAGGGTGCCGACTGGGGCACAGAATATCGAGGCCGGCTAAGGGCCTATAAGGGTGCCGACTGGGGCACGGAATGGCGAGGTCGGCTGAGGGCCTATGAGGGTGCCGACTGGGGTACAAAATGTCAGTGTGTCGAGTAATTCCCCCTCTGGTTCGAGCTTACCCCAGGAGCGTGGGCCGCCACGCGTCGGCTGGGAACCAAACCTAGAGGGGTATCCGGGCATAAGCGTCTATACCTGGGTCAAACCGATCCTGAGGAGCGTGGGCCGCCACGCGTCCTACCAGGGACTTTATGTTAGTAGGAGCCCTAGAGCCAATTATGTGATGATTGACTAGGGGCATTTTGTATCATATTCTATCATTAATAAAGGCATGTTTGGTTATTATACTTACTTTATATTCTGTGCCGAATGACTAAGTATAATAATGTCCTTGTGTAGTAGGTTCTTATCTGCATTATATCGATTGGTTGAATCGATAGTGAGATAATGTAGAGAACACTACATTAAATTATTCCTAGTCAAGCATTAATATTCAGGGACAATATTAATACATGGAGACTAGCATGTAGGTCAACTGATGACTTGAGCTCACAAGTCATGGATATGTGATATCAAGTTGACACATGGGTATACATTGGAGAATGTGTACTGAATGACTTGCCATGAGAAAGTTTCATAGATTGTCATATGAGTGTCATAGACTTTCTCATGTGACTATTGGTATGAATAGTCCTTAGACTCGACGTCACTACGGTTCCCTACATAAGGAGTTATGTACTTTGGTATCGTCAAACGTCACCCGTAACAAGGTGGACTATAAAGGCAATCACTGGGTATGTAATGAATTATGCGGAGGGATGTGAGTGATATAGATGGGATCTATCCCTCCCATATGACGGGAGTGATATCTGTGGGCCCCTTGATCGAGTAGGACTACTGAAACACATGACCATGCTCAAATGAGTCAATATGAGATATTGAGCTCATTTGTTTGAGTGAGTCTACTCGGGGATCAAGAAACACAAGATTGATTGAGGATGACACGGTCTATGCCTCATTGGTCAATCTAGATATCAAGGATAGAAGGACAAGGTCATACATTATCATAGTCACGGAGGTTTAGTCGGATCTCGACTTTTCTTGTTACTTGGGTAGTAATGATGTATTGCTAGATGTCGCTCATTGCTTATAAGTCTAAAGTGTTTAGGCGCATTGCCAACGTCACGAGAACCTATTGGGTCACACACAAAGGACACGATGCTTCGGGGAATCTGGTCGGAAGATTTGAGCCCGAGTTGGGAACTCGGGAGGCCTGAGCTCGAGTCGGGGACTCGGGAGATCTGAGCCCGAGTTAGGAACTCGGGAGGTCAGTTTGGGAGCCCGAGTTGGGAACTCGGGAAGACCGAGCCCGAGTTGGGAACTCGGGAAGTCCGAGCCCGAGTTAGGAACTCGGGAGCGCGGGTCGGGAGGTCGGCACTCGGTCGACTAGTTCGGCAGTCGGCCGACTGGTTCAGCACTCGGCAGGCTGGGTCGGAGCTCGGCAGACTGGGTCTGGAGCTCGGCACTCGGGAGACCTAGTCGGAAGCCCGAGTGGCCCGGTCGGGATTAAAGGGAGTTTTATTAAAGTGTTTAATGAAGGAAAAATAAAAGATTCTTTTCTTGCATGGGAAATGATAAAGAATCACATGAAAAGATGTGCTCTTTATTGGGAAGCCAAAGAGACACAAACCTCTTCATATTCATGGGATGATTATAAAAGAGGGCTTGTGACTTTGGATAAGGGCTTCTGGTTCTTCCACTCCTTCTTCCCTTTCTTCTTCCCTCCCTCATCTTCCTTCTTTGGCCGAAACCCTACTGTAGGGTTCTTGGTGTTCTGCGAGCTACCTCAAGTTGCTAGCACAACTAAGGTAGCTCTCCCGAAGTTGAGAGATTGTGTTCGTGTGGATACGAATAGAGGCACAGACACTTGAACGTGCAAGAGATCCGGCGCACCTTGGACGAGCGAGATAAGCAAAGGGCAAGCTCCAAAGGTATATCTTCTTTAGAAGTAGATGTAGATCAACTTTGTACGAGTTTTTCTTTCGCATGGATCACTCGTGGGTTCTTGTTTCCGCTGCGTTTTTATGATTTTGTGCCGGGAGAACCCAACACTTTGACCCGCGTGACACCTATCCAATGGGCCTTTCTAACCCACTAACCACTTTCCTTCTCACTAGGTGCTAGGCTGCCGGGCCAGGCTACACGCAAGCTGGCTCGGGATCATATGGTTAACTTATCTTTTAAAGATTATGGAGGTCATTATTATAATAATTATTTTTAACACTTAATATGCAACCCCCCTCCCAAAACCTAAAAGTCTAGATACGCCCCTACCATTAGGGTTTAGAGATTAGATTATAGTGTTAAGCACAAAAAAATTTCAAAGTGAAAAATTATTTGAAATTTACACGGTAAAATTCTTAGCATATCAAGACACACACACACGATGATTTTGATATGTTACACGTCGTTTGCATCGACGACTCTCCATGACTGGGATGCCTAGATCAAAGCTAGATGGCTTAATTGTTAAACAATTTTTCTGTTTATTTATATTAGCTCAGGGTTAAGTCAATAAGATTTTGTCTTTAGAATTCAGGGGTTGGGTTATAATATTTAAGCTAAAAAAATTTAAAATAAGAAATTTTTAATTAAAAAAAGTGGTCTACCTAAATATTGAGGGGCCAGGATAACTTCCGGGTTATATTTTAATATAATAATAATTTTGAACTTTTATAAATCGTCGAACCATGAATCGTAATCGTTTTTGATTATTAAGATTTAAAATCGACATTCCAAAAACTATCAATCTGTGAATCGTAATCGTTTTGGATTATTAAGATTTAAAATTGACGTTCTAGAAACTATCGATCTGCTATCGAATTGCCGATTCGTAACTGTAGTCAACTCTCTAATTGAGCTTAAAACCCATGTAAATACCCCATGTGAGTTTTGAGGTGGTCAACCAAGTTAAGTTAGGTCCTATTGTGTTTGATCCCTGTATCTAAATGTGCAGGAGCTTAGGAGCTCAAGAAGTCGAGTGGAAGACGCAACGATCGAGAAGGATGACACGGGAAAGGAGCCGACGGGCTCAGTCATCCGAGGGGTGCGAAGGTTTGCGGGAGAGTATGCTGGTGGAGTGGGGAAGGATGCGTGCGACGTTCGAGGGACGAGAAGTCGGGGGGAAGCACACTCGAGGAGAAGGCGGGAGGAGGGTTCGGGTGAACCCAACTCTAGAAGGCCCAAGATTACCCAAGAAGTCCTTCCGAAAGACTAGTCAGCAAAAAATTGATCAAAGTCAAGTCGGGCGCCCATGAATGTGTTGGGACCGGGTGCATGTTGACAAGGATACGGGTTCGTAAATTTTAAAATATTTACGTGCAGCGGAAGAATTAGCATAAATAATTTCTCAAATTATTTTTAACCACGTATCTAGCATGCGACCTTATGATGTGTGGGCATGATCATAAATTAAAATTTTGCGAAAAAGTAAACTAATTTACTTAGTACCTCGCGTAACTCGAAGTAAGGGACGAGATCCAACCGTAGCGTCCCTTGGAAGCTCCGCCTCTATTCGCGTCCACGCCGAGTTCTCTTCGGGATGACTTCGCAAAGCCACGAGTTTTGTGCCGACGAGAACTACTAGATTCTCCAAAGGCACAACTAGAAAACAAGAGAGAAAGATGGAAACTAACCACCAAGTAACGGAATCAAAATTCCGGGAAAGGAAAGAAGGAGTCGCGATCCGTTTCTTCTTCTTCGGCACCTTCTTGGAGGTTGAAGCTCTCGGCCACCCTTGGGATGTGCGCCGGCCCTAGGGGAGGAGAGAGAGCCGGCCCTAGAGAGAGAGAGGGGGGCCGACCCTAGAGAGAGAGAGAGAGTTAGAGTGAGAGAGAGAGAGAGGGAGCTACTAATCTCTTGATAACTCAATTGAGGAATTCAAGTCTAGCCTTGGTTCCTTTATATAGTAGCCTCTCCCTTGCCATGTCTCCCCTTTAACGGAATAAATTTTCATAAGAAATTTATCTTATAAATTTTCTTATTAATTATTCCGTTATGCCAAGTTTTATTATAACTAATTTTATAATAAAATAAATACATCTCTCTTTTTAATTATAGAATAAATTTTCATAAAATTTATTATATAAATTTTCTCATCATGGAAAAATCAATTCATAATTGATTTTATTGAATAAAAATAAACCATTTAAAGTTTATTTTAATCTCCATAAAAAGAATAAATTTATTATATAAATTTTTCTTTATCATGGAAAAATCAATTCATAATTGATTTTATAAAATAAAATAAACCAATCCATGGTTCATTTTAATTTCCATAAAAGGAATAAATTTATTATATAAATTTTTCTTATCATAGAAAAATCAATTCATAATTGATTTTATAAAATAAAAATAAACCATTTAAAGTTTATTTTAATTTCTATGAAAACAAATTTATTTATCCATAATTTTATAAAATAAATCGCGCTTGATTTATTTTATAATTAAACCAAATAAATTGGTTTCTCCCCATTGATGTGGCCGGCCAAACCAAAGGCGTTTGGCACCCTCTTTGGCCGGCCAAACCGAGCCGAACCCAACGCGAATTAAACTCATTTAATTCGCCCAATAAGCCTTCAAAAGACTTAGCCATTTTAAGTTTTCGTTGCGCCTCTGATTAACTCAGATTCGACTTATTTTTCTTGATCGGAAAATCTAATTTTCAACTCGTTTTAAATCCCTCAGATTACTCGTAGTGCGTGTGACTAAATAGGCTTTCGATTTATGTTGGCCGTCTATAATCAACTAATTATAGAACGATCATGAGTGGCACCTAGTAGTACATCATGACCCCCAATTAATCGAAAGATTAACGGTTGACCTCAGAAGTAATTCTAAAACCCTTCAACAGCTCTAATGATTCGTGCCTCATTCCCTTCACCATCTTATACCCACTTGGTTCAGGACACGGTCTATGTGTGTCAGTCCCCACTAGGCTGACTATGTCACACCTAGCCCAAGTATTGTCTTTCTCGTCCTTTGGATTTCTAATTACTCTCATGTATTTAAGAGACTCATACTCTAAACATGATATGCTCTGGCCAGAGGCTTTGAGTAACAATCCGACGATAGGCCTGGGTATACATCTCCTCGCAAGGAGTGGTGAATCCTTTGTAGGCTGTTCAAACATCTTCGGGCACTTCGGCTTATACCCAATCATCCTGGGTCCACACCTCCTTGGAGATGCTTGCTTAAGATGTTAAAGTATAAGTCTCCATGACCAAGATGACTTGAACACCGTAAGTTAAAGGAACATCGCACTTAAGCTGCAGTAAGAACTTCATTGACATATCTATATGTAGATTACCATATGAAGTTTTACGGCTAGTCACTCCAATGAACTAGTTCCCTTAACTAGCATCCATGTTTATCTCCGGACATCCCAATGTCGCCAGCCAGTGAGAATCAGCTGATTAGAGAATAACCCATGCTAGTCTCAACAGAATTGATAGTGTCCGTTTTTATCAATTCATCGACTAGGGATATTTTCAATACTTCACAATTGCACATTTAGAGATAATCACTAGTTGTTATCCCATCACAAATTCTCTTATGCTGTGAATTGTATTGCGGACATTCAGTAGATGAGTTTAAGATCACAATCAAATACACAAACATGTATACTCAAATAGTGAATTATCATTTATTAAAATAAATGTTTACAATCATAAGGCGATTGTCTTAGGACACTTCTCTCATATCACTAACAAACTCCCACTTGGCCTAATGTCAATCGCTACGGTATCCAATACCACAGGCTCTAACATGACCCTCAAACTTGTTTTGAGGCAAGGCCTTAGTTAAAGGATCCGCTAAATTCCTTTCAGTGGGAATTTTCTCAATTTGTATATCATTCCTACTTATAATCTCTCTGATCAGATGATAGCGACGAAGCACGTGTTTGGATCGCTGATGAGACCTTGGTTCCTTTGCTTGTGCAATAGCTTCATTGTTGTCGCAGTAAACCAGCACTGCTTCATCAATGGTTGGAACCACTCCAAGTTCGGAGACAAACTTCTTGATCCAGACTGCTTCCTTTGCTGCTTCCGAAACTGCGATATATTCCACTTCCGTGGTAGAATCCGCTACGGTATCTTGTTTGGAATTTTTCCAACTTATTGCGCCTCCATTCAAAGTAAATACGTATCCAGACTGAGATTTGGAGTCATCCTTATCTGTCTGGAAACTGGCATCTGTATACCCACGTATTACCATATCTCCCTCTCCATATATTAGGAACACATCCTTAGTTCTTCTTAAGTACTTAAGGATTGTTTTAACAGCCGGCCAATGATCCATTCCTGGATCCGACTGGTATCTGCTTGTGACGCTCAAAGCATACGATACATCAGGCCTTGTACATAACATAGCATACATTATAGATCCTATCGCGGATGCATAAGGAATCTTATTCATGCAAATCCTCTCGTCTTCTGTGCGCGGACATATAGACTTTGAAAGGTTAATCCCATGCCTGATGGGAAGGTAACCTTTCTTGGATTCCGACATGCTAAACCTTTTTAGCACTCGGTCTATATATGTAGACTGCGAAAGACCAAGCAACCGTTTTGATCTATCTCTATAGATTCTAATCCCAAGGATATAGGTTGCTTCTCCCAGGTCTTTCATGGAGAAAGTTTTGGACAACCAAATTTTAACTGTCTGTAAGACTGATATATCATTTCCTATAAGTAATATGTCATCGACATATAATACTAAGAATACGACTGCACTCCCACTAACATTCTTGTACACACAAGGTTCGTCAGGATTTTGTGAGAAATCAAACTCATTGATTGTCTCATCAAAACGGATGTTCCAGCTCCTAGATGCTTGCTTCAGTCCATATATGGATCGTCGAAGCTTGCATACTTTGGTTTTATCAACCGATGTGAAACCTTCAGGTTGTATCATGTATACATCCTCAAGCAGGTTTCCATTAAGGAAAGCTGTTTTCACATCCATTTGTCATATCTCATAATCATAATGAGCTGCTATGGCTAGGAGCATCCGAATGGATTTAAGCATAGCTACTGGCGAATAGGTTTCGTCATAATCAATTCCTTGTTTCTGACGTTATCCCTTTGCCACTAATCTAGCCTTAAAGGTAACTACATTACCTTCCATGTCGGTTTTCTTCTTGAAAACCCACTTGCACCCTATGGGCTTAATCCCTTCAGGTGGGTTAACCAAGTCCCATACTTGGTTTTCGTATATGGAATCCATTTCCGACTTCATGGCCTCAAGTCATTTGTCCCTTTTTGAACTTTTCAGAACATCTTCATAACTGATAGGTTCGTCATCGCTTATGAGTAACATGTCGTTCGATTCACTTACGAGAAATCCGTATCTCTCTGGAATATTGCGTGTCCTATCAGATCTACGAAGAGGTGGTGTAGTTTTAGGTTCAACTGATAGCTCATCATTATGAGTTATTGGTTGTGGGTCTAGACTAGGTGTCTCTATAATGTCTATTGGAGTTTCTTGAACTTCATCAAGTTCAATGCCACTCCCACTGTTTTCTTGTAAAAGAAATTCTTTTTCCAGAAATACAGCATGCCTTGAAACAAACACCTTTTGTTCCAAGGGATGATAGAATTGGTAACCCTTCGTTTCCTTAGGGTATCCAATAAATAGACATTTATCAGACTTAGCATCTAATTTGTCTGATACAATCCGCTTCACATAAGCAGGACAACCCCATATCTTAAGGTGAGTTAAGTGGGGTTTCTTACTGTTCCATGTCTCATATGGAGTAGTAGAGACTACCTTGGTCGGGACTCTGTTTAGCAAGTAAACAGCTGTCTTAAGTGCATAGCCCCAAAAGGATTTTAGAAGAGTTGCATAATTCATCATCGACCTAACCATGTCTATCAAGGTTCGGTTGCGCCTCTCAGATACACCATTATGCTGTGGTGTATATGGCGGAGTCCATTGGGACACCCCGATCGGATTGAAGTATCTTAATACTTTTGCCAAGCTGTTTCTCTACTTTATTTCTGAACTCTTTGAATTTCTCAAAGGCTTCAGATTTGTGTTTCATCAAGAACACGTACCCGAATCGTGAGTGATCGTCGATAAAGGTGATGAAGTAGCTATAGCCTCCTTGTGCAAGAGTTGACATTGGTCCACATACATCAGTATGTATTAGACCAAGCAATTCTCCCACTGGATTACCTTTTCCGGAAAAGGGTAATTTGGTCATCTTGCCTTTTAAGCATGATTCGCATGTATCAAATGAACCGGGTTCAAATGATTCCAAAATTCCACATCGGTGTAATTCAGTCATGTGTTTCTTACTTATATGGCCAAGACGACAATGCCAAGTGTAGGAGTTTATTCGATTATCTATTCGAGCACGTTTGTTGCTAACTTCGATATTGAAAACGTCACTGGATAAATCTAACGTGTAGATACCATTGCACAAAATTCCATTCCCATAAAGTACGTCATTTAAAGTTATGTAACAACAATTGTTACTAAAAGTTAAATGATAACCCTTTTCATTCAAACATGAAATAGATACAATGTTCTTTATTAACGAAGGAACAAAATAACAATTATCCAATTCTAAGACACGTCCAGTCGGGAGCTTTAGCAAATATGTTCCGATGGCAACAGCAGCAATCTTTGCTCCATTTCCAACTCGCAAATCCGCTTCTCCCCTGACGAGTCTTCTTCTATTCCTTAGCCCCGATATGTCATTACATATATGTGAGCTACACCCAGTATCAAGTACCCAGGTATTTGAGGAAATAGAGTGACATTCAATAACGAAGATTCCTGAAGAGGATGGGGCATCAGATGCCTTATTCTTCAAGGACTCAAGATAAACCTTATAGTTTCTTCGCCAGTGACCCTCCTTGCCATAGTGATGGCAAGTGCCTTTTAAGGTATTTTCAGTCTTTTTGGCCTTTTTCTTCCTTCCCTTATTTTGTTCTTTGGGCTTCATCTTAGAACCTTTCTTTGAGGAACCAACTATCAGTATCGTCTTCTGATCCTGCTTCACAGAAGGCTCTACAGTCTTCAGCAGGTTGAGCAACTCAGGAAACTGGTCTGGAGTTGCATCTTCAGGAGGACAATTGGGAAGTTGATCTTCAAGGACATAAGCAAGCTTCTCTGCCTTGAGGACTATCCTCAGGTTTCGAAGCCAGTCCATGAAGTTTGGCCCAGTCAGTTTATTGGTGTCCAAAATGGAACGCAAATTCAGAGAAGGCATGATCGAGTGATTATCCTAGAAATACAAATTGAGCTTATGTGAGAAGAATGATTAAAGAATGTATCAACATACATTAATAAAATCCTATTTATTTTTCGAATTGAATACCCCTTTTTATCAATTCGGGAGATCGTAGGAACATCTCCAAATAGGTTGATATCCAACCATAGATAAGAACAACCATGGCTGTGGCCATCAAGTTTTTCTTAGCTATGAAGGTAGGTAATTATACCGATTACATATCACATATATGTAACTATCACTTTATGCTAGCAACTAATTTAATGTTTGCATAAATCATTGGGTTGTTAACTCATTAACAAGTATACAACATTATACATAGCACCCAACTGCACCTCTCTTTACATCGACCTTGGCTGTGGCAAAACAAATCGATGCTCCAAGCTTAAGGCTGACCCATTAATCAAGAAATAGTTTTAATATGGTTGGAGCTCATTCAACCGTTTAGTCAGGCTTGGATGTGTCCAACAACCAAAACTAAGGATTGACCTCTGACTCCAACTATATTATACATAAACTAATTCCATGGTTTGAACATGTTGAGGTTCAAGCCGGGCATGGATGTGTCCATCAACCCAAACGAGAAACAAAACTCCGATTCTAATCATATTAATGGAAGGTGTTGGCCTTAATATTTTGTAAGGGGTTTTGGGTCTCATCCTTTCTTTTCTAAGCACATTCATGACATAGAATTATGTCATGACTAACGATTTCCTTAATAAAGTATGTATGTGACTTAATTTATCAAGTCTCATTATTTGAATTAGGAGCCGGATTTCCTAATTCTAATTTCATACTTTATTTAAGGAATTGTTTTGGGAAACAATTTCCTAAATTGTCATAATCAATTTCGGAAATAATATGTTTTAAGACTTTGATTTCTCTAAATCAAATCTTATTAAATTAAGAGACAAATCCCTTAATTCAACCACATATTATTTTCATGAAAATCTCATTTAAGAAAACTCTATAGGAAACCATTTTCCTAATTAATTTTGGAGACAACAATATGTAAGAGCATCACCTCTTAAATCATATTTTATTCATGGATTTAATTAATTACAACAAATCGTTTTCTAAGGGTGGCTCCCCAAGGCTCAGATACCCAAAGAAAAGTAATTTATCGTAAATCCAATTTGGTCCGCTTCGGAAGCGTAACCAAATTAAACATGACAATCTCATTTAAAATTGGAAAATTAAATTACAACAACTAACTTTAAATTGGACGGCTCCCCGAGGCTCAATCCAAAATTAAGAATTTTGTTGTCAATTTAAAAACCAATTCAAATTTAATTGTCAATTAATTGTCCATAAATTTGTCTAGACTTTCTTGAAAGAAAGTGCCCAAAATTGCGAGATTTCATAATAGGTTTTCAGAATAATTGTAAGTTTCTGGTACAAAGAAAACTTACATATTTCTAAAATTGGAAAATTTCTAAAATAGAAAAATTTCCAAAATTGGAAAGTTTCCAAAGATGGGAAGTTTTCACAATTATTATAAAATTTCAGAAACTAGAAAATTTCAAAAGATTGCGAAATTTCATGAGAATTTCCAAACTTAGAAATTCCTAAATCTAAAATTTATTATAATTTGAAAGTTTCCATAATTGAAAATTTTTTTTAAAATTGAGATCATGACAAAGTTTTCCGCAAAACAATTATATGATTATGTCGAACACTAACTGGCTCTGATACCACTGTTGGGACCGGGTGCATGTTGACAAGGATACGGGTTCGTAAATTTTAAAATATTTACGTGCAGCGGAAGAATTAGCATAAATAATTTCTCAAATTATTTTTAACCACGTATCTAGCATGCGACCTTATGATGTGTGGATATGATCATAAATTAAAATTTTACGAAAAAAGTAAACTAATTTACTTAGTACCTCGCGTAACTCGAAGTAAGGGGACGAGATCCAACCGTAGCGTCCCTTGGAAGCTCCGCCTCTATTCGCGTCCACGCCGAGTTCTCTTCGGGATGACTTCGCAAAGCCATGAGTTTTGTGCCGACGAGAACTACTAGATTCTCCAAAGGCACAACTAGAAAACAAGAGAGAAAGATGGAAACTAACCACCAAGTAACGGAATCAAAATTCCGTGAAAGGAAAGAAGGAGACGCGATCCGTTTCTTCTTCTTCGGCACCTTCTTGGCGGTTGAAGCTCTCGGGCACCCTTGGGTTGTGCGCCGGCCCTAGGGGAGGAGAGAGAGCCGACCCTAGAGAGAGAGAGGGGGGCCGACCCTAGAGAGAGAGAGAGAGAGTTAGAGAGAGAGAGAGAGCTACTAATCTCTTGATAACTCAATTGAGGAATTCAAGCCTAGTCTTGGTTCCTTTATATAGTAGTCTCTCCCTTGCCATGTCTCCCCTTTAACGGAATTAACGGAATAAATTTTCATAAGAAATTTATCTTATAAATTTTCTTATTAATTATTCCATTATGCCAAGTTTTATTATAACTAATTTTATAATAAAACAAATACATCTCTCTTTTTAATTATGGAATAAATTTTCATAAAATTTATTATATAAATTTTCTCATCATGGAAAAATCAATTCATAATTGATTTTATAGAATAAAAATAAACCATTTAAAGTTTATTTTAATCTCCATAAAAAGAATAAATTTATTATATAAATTTTTCTTTATCATGGAAAAATCAATTCATAATTGATTTTATAAAATAAAATAAACCAATCCATGGTTCATTTTAATTTCCATAAAAGGAATAAATTTATTATATAAATTTTTCTTATCATGGAAAAATCAATTCATAATTGATTTTATAAAATAAAAATAAACCATTTAAAGTTTATTTTAATTTCTTTGAAAACAAATTTATTTATCCATAATTTTATAAAACAAATCGCGCTTGATTTATTTTATAATTAAACCAAATAAATTGGTTTCTCCCCATTGATGTGGCCGGCCAAACCAAAGGGGTTTGGCACCCTCTTTGGCCGGCCAAACCGAGCCGAACCCAATGCGAATTAAACTCATTTAATTCGCCCAATAAGCCTTCAAAAGACTTAGCCATTTTAAGTTTTCGTTGCGCCTCTGATTAACTCAGATTCGACTTATTTCTCTTGATCGGAAAATCCAATTTTCAACTCGTTTTAAATCCCTCGGATTACTCGTAGTGCGTGTGACTAAATAAGCTTTCGATTTATGTTGGCCGTCTATAATCAACTAATTATAGAACGATCATGAGTGGCACCTAGTAGTACATCATGACCCCCAATTAATCGAAAGATCAACGGTTGACCTCAGAAGTAATTCTAAAACCCTTCAACAGCTCTAATGATTCGTGCCTCATTCCCTTCACCATCTTATACCCACTTGGTTCAGGACACGGTCTATGTGTGTCAGTCCCCACTAGGCTGACTATGTCACACCTAGCCCAAGTAGTGTCTTTCTCGTCCTTTGGATTTCTAATTACTCTTATGTATTTAAGAGACTCATACTCTAAACATGATATGCTCTGGCCAGAGACTTTGAGTAACAATCCGACGATAGGCCTGGGTATACATCTCCTCGCAAGGAGTGGTGAATCCTTTGTAGGCTGTTCAAACATCTTCGGGCACTTCGGCTTATACCCAATCATCCTGGGTCCACACCTCCTTGGAGATGCTTGCTTAAGATGTTAAAGTATAAGTCTCCATGACCAAGATGACTTGAACACCGCAAGTCAAAGGAACATCGCACTTAAGCTACAGTAAGAACTTCATTGACATATCTATATGTAGATTACCATATGAAGTTTTACGGCTAGTCACTTCAATGAACTAGTTCCCTTAACTAGCATCCATGTTTATCTCCGGACATCCCAATGTCGCCAGCCAGTGAGAATCAGCTGATTAGAGAATAACCCATGCTAGTCTCAATAGAATTGATAGTGTCCGTTTTTATCAATTCATCGACTAGGGATATTTTCAATACTTCACAATTGCACATTTAGAGATAATCACTAGTTGTGATCCCATCACAAATTCTCTTATGCTGTGAATTGTATTGCGGACATTCAGTAGATGAGTTTAAGATCCCAATCAAATACACAAACATGTATACTCAAATAGTGAATTATCATTTATTAAAATAAATATTTACAATCATAAGGCGATTGCCTTAGGACACTTCTCTCATATCACTAACAGAATGGGGGCGGCCCTATGCACTCAGGCGCTTGTGTTCCCGGGCGCCCTTATGTACTCAAGCGCCCGAGAAGCTAAAACTCATCCAGAACTAGTCGTTCACGGTCGTTGTGACGATGATAAACCTGGAGCCACGTGTCAGGTGCCCCTATGCACTCGGGCGCCCATATAGGGCTACGTTAAAAACTGAATAAACTTCACTAGGACTATAAATAGACCTTAGAGTTCAATTTCTTTCAATCAATTCAACTGTACTTGAATTCTGTATGAATTTTTATTTTCTTTCTAAGTCTTTGAGTTCAATAAGAGACTTTTCTACCCAAAGAAATATATTTAGAGATCGTGATATTTTATTGTCTTGAATTAGTAACTACATTGATTATACTTATGTTCGTTATTCATAATAACTAGTCTGTATCGTTGTTAAAAAAAGAATAAAAAATTATTTTTATTTGTTGAGATAATTTATTTATTTTTTGGCGATCGCATGATCTCCAACAACCTCGTTCACCTTAATCTGTATAATTATGTTGCATGTTCAGTTAAAATGGGCCTTCTGGCAATGGCGTTGTATTTTCGCTTTAAATTCTTGACAATTATAGAAAAAAATAATTAATAAAATTTTCTTAATATCGAATGATGGATTCCATCTTATAAAAATTTTTCACGATTACTATGATAAATAAAAAAGTATTCATGATGGACAGTTTAAAAGTTCAGTGTCTTAAGGTTCGCGCCCCATTTAAAGAGAATATTCTTATAAAATATACTGTAACTAGGAATCGAACCGTAGATGTCTGAGATAATAATTAATCATTCTTGGCAACTATAGTGGTGAATATTTGATTAAAATCAAATTGAGTTGATCAAATTAATTAAAATTTTCCAATTTAATGGAACTGAATAAGTATTTTAATAACAATTGAATAAATCAGATTGATAAAATATGAATTAATTCTGTTAAAAATCAAATTAACCATTTTTTTAAAATAATGAGATATTTAATCTAAAACGAAATCTAATTTTTATTTTACGGCAGATTTATGATTTATTCGGTTTAATTAGTTCAAATTTCAATTTCCATTTATTCGATTTAACTGGTCCAAATTTTCAATTTTGATTTATTCGATTTAACTGCATAAAAAATTTTAAAATCAAAATAAAAGAAATAATTTAAAAAAAAAATAAATTACCAAATTAGTTGAACAAAAATTTAAAATTCTACTGGTTTGTCCATTTAACTTAATTTTTGTTCACCGATAGTGATACAGTACCTTTTTAGTTTCTGTATCTAAAGATCAAGCTACACTGAATTAACGGATCAATTTTTTTAAATAAGTAGTTGTCCTAAGAACATTATTAAAGTGATTTTCTATTTATTTTAATAATCAATAAAAAAAATTAATCGACCTGGTGGGCCATCAATCGATAGGCCGGTCCATTTTAATTTGTATACTTAAGAGCATGCGATTTGTGTGATTAATGAGGTTTTTTAAATTTCGAGTGTTCGGTTCGATTTCACGGAAGTTTTTCATCGTCTGTCAGAGTAAATCGGGAAGCACTCGTAGTGAGCGGTTTAAAAATTCAACGTCCCAAGATTTATATTTCATTTGGAAGAAATTTTTTTATAAATATATCGTAATTAAAGATTGAACCGCGACGGATGTCTCGTTTGGAGCATACGATTTGTGGTTCATGATCCGGGTTGGTTTAATTTTTACAACTATGCGCCAAATAATTCGATAAGTATAATGATCGAAGTTCCTTATCATTTTAGTTTGTTCTTGCCGATCCGAAGCCGAGCATACGGTCAAGGAGCGAGCGCGGCATGGGAGGGGAGAGGAGCGGCGGTGGAGAGGCCGGCCCGAGCTTTCGTCCTGCGACGGAAGGGTTGCGGGAGAGGCGGTTTCCTCCAGCGGCGCAGCCGGAGATCATGCGCGCTGCCGAGAAGGACGACAACTACGCCGCGTACGTCCATGATGCCTGCCGGGACGCCTTCCGACATCTCTTCGGTCATATTTCTCCTCCCCCTCTCATTATGGTTCGATTTTGCTCATTATATAGCCTATCGATGCTCATTTGCGTGGTTGTCACTATTTAGGCACGAGGGTTGCTGTTGCATATCAAAGCGAGGTAGGCCTCGTTACTAAAAGATAGTTCTTTTGTTCTTCTCCTAAACTTGATGTGGTTATGTCTCTATTAGTCATTTGATCGGTAACAGGTCAGCAATGCCCCTTTGAGACTGAGTAGTGTGAATCGAGTGAATGATTTTAACATGATTCAAATTCACTTCCTCTATTGTTTACGATTGTGCCATTTTTAGAGAAAAATAAGTACTGCTACCAAAATACATCCGATCGTTTTACAATCCTGCAGTCTACTAAACACCTTAAATGCTCAAGCCAACTATAAGTAATTGAGCGATATTATTATTGAGTTGGTTATAGTATTGAAGAAATAGTATCAGTGATCAGCATATGATCGTATAGAGCAACAAACCCCTCTTTCTTATTCCCAGGATACTGATACGAGGCTTGAATCCGTCATTGAACTACATGATTTAGTGTTTCTTTGGAAGATAGCATTGTATTCTTTTCTCTCTTTTTACAGTATTTAACACAATAATAGAAACACTGCTCTTTTGCCCTCGTACATTTGTTTATGTTAAATATTGAGTTGCTTGTATTTGCTCAATATTCTGCAGATAAAGCTATTAGGGCAGACACTTTACTACCTATTGACAACTGGTTCTGGACAGCAGACGCTGGGAGAAGAATACTGTGATATTTGCCAGGTTAATAATTTCTTTGTTACATTAGATGCTATTTTCTTTTGGATTGTTTGGTACATTGTCGATATTTATACCATTACTTGGCTGATTTTCTTAAGGTCCTTGTCACTTTGTGACCTTGCATACACTTATTAGTCATTACTCGTGTTAAAGAGAGTAGAAGGTGAGAAGGAGAGAAAAATCTACCCTTCAATCCTACATCTCCAACCAAGGATTCTCATAATATCCTTAAATACTAAGAAGACCTCACCTAAGTGCTTTGTTATTTGTTGTTGGATTGGGATCCCTCTTAGACTTTAACATGGTATTAGTGTTAGTTCTTCACTTCTAATGATGTTGAGCTTGAGGGGGCATGCTAAAGAGAGTAGGAAGTTAGAATGAGAGGATAAACTCTAACATCAGTCCCACATCTACGAATAAGAAATCTTATAGTATGGCTAAATAATAGTGGACTCCTACCTAAGTGCCTGGCATTTGGATTGGATTGCGCTCCCTCTTGAGTTCTAACAACTTGGCATTTAAATACTTAAGCAAAATGCCATTTAGTAGCATTATAAAGGATGTTTTCCTAAACTTTTTTGCTTTTTGCAAATGACAAGGTTGCAAGTTCTTATGGTTTGCCTCCTACACCAGCTAGAAGGATGCTTTTTATAATCTACCAGACTGCAATTCCTTTTCTTGCAGAAAGAATCAGGTGTCTTGATATTCTCTTCTATTGCATTTGCTTATTAGTCTTGTCAACTACTTATGTCACTGATGAAAAACTATCCAACAGCTCAAGGATGACTGCTCGTGGTATTATTTTGGCAGAATTGAACTCGAATGAACTTTTTGGGGACAACAATCCAAGGACCCAAGCTCATGGGTTTGATGTGACCTCGAGTTCTTCTTCGACAAGTACACATGCATCCATTTTATCAAAGTTGAGACAAAATATTCATGGCCTATGGTTATGGGTGCTTCGGAAATGGCCACTGGTATATCAAAAATTTCTCCTAAGAATCTGCTGTATCGCTATTAATTTTTGTTCTTCCAGAAGCAAAATTTTCTAAAATGTTACATTTTATGCTGCTTTGGTTCTTGTTGGTTGAAGGATTCAGTGCTTAATTAAAAAAATAATTAAAATATCATATTAATTGTACATTCTTGCTCTTAGGTGCTTCCTTTTGCTCATGAGATTTTACAATTGGCTCTCCGAACCAACCTAATGTTCTTTTATTTTGAAGGTAATTTTATATTATAAACTGATTACATCTTAGTATCACTCTTTTATCTCAATATATGTGACAGGATATAGTTATGGGCTAATTTAGTTGTGGACCCTTTTCCTTTGTTTCTAGCGCTTATTTATTTATTGATTTATATTTGCAAATTTTTTCTTCAGGTTTGTATTATCATATGTCAAAACGAGCATCAGGTATCCGCTATGTATTTATTGGGAAGCCATCAAGCCAAAGGCCTGGGTATGGAACCATTATTAAAAGATTTGATCATGGCTCAGTACTTTTCTATTTTTTTTCGTCTTTGTGTTTTGTTCTCTTTGACATGTAGTTGGCCTTCTGTGTAATTGTAGTTTTTTATTGGACAATACTATAATTTCAAGTTCTCTACAGGTATCAAATTTTGGGTGTATTCCTTCTAATCCAGTTATGCATTCTTGGAGCTGAAGGACTACGGAGAAGTAATTTGTCTTCAATAACAAGTTCTGTTCATCATCCATCACCAAGTACCCATGGATCATTCTCAGGTAAACCTCAAATTAGTTCATCTGGTCAAAACCATCTTGGCTTTACCCATTTCTCTTTTTGTTTGTTCTTGTGTGTTTCTTGTTTTGCGTTTTTATTCTTGCAAGGTATGGCATAATGGCATTGTCTGTGGCAGTGTAGAATCATAAAGGCTCAATTAACAGGAGGGAAAAAGGTTGATGTGTCATATTTTATGCTTGAACTCCATGGAGTTAAAAGTTCATCTGAGGAAGTGATTCTTCTGTATTTAACATCTTCAACGTCTTCTAGTTTGAAGATGATTTCATTCCTCTTGATTAGATTATAGAATCAACAAAATCTTTAAACTTTAGTTTCCAAATTCCAAATGGAAATTGCCAATGATTGGACAAATCAGTACAAATATAGCAAAAAAATGGGACATGGATAAGGTCATACACCTGCTTTGATCATGAATGTAGTGTGTTGAAAGGGACTACTATGATTGTATGAACATTTATGATCAGAAAATCTCTATAGGAAGCGCATAACTACTTTCATTGTGCACGCGAACATAATGTTGAATGTTTACCTATTGAAATTTGTTGTGCTTATTGAATTGTCATTTAGTTCTATTATGGGATCAAAAAGATTTTTGAGATGCAAATTTTATCTTTTAATGGATCTTTTCCTACAAAGATTTTCAGCCTATCAATAAGACGCTTAAGAAATAACATCTATTGTAGGTATAAAAGGCCTCTGCAAACCTAACTGAGAAGACACAAATGTAAGCTAGGAGAGTAGTGTATTAAAATATTAAAACATGATAGATGCCTGTTCATGTAGTTCTATTTTGATGAAATATTTTAACCAATACTAGAGTAGTCAACTAAACCATAATGACCAAAAAAAATGTTTAGATTCTTCAAACTAGATACTGACAAATTATCACACTTCTAATGTCTTAATTTTTTCCCTTTTGTTCTCTTGCAATATTGTCATTATTTCAACTTCTTAGTGGGTTATTCTGTAGTACTTTAAGGAATGTCTTATCTGGCAACTAATAGATTAGATAGTCTAGTTTTGTATTTCAATTGGGCTAAACTTCTTCTTAACTATTTATCTGTGCAACTGTGTATCACCATTTAATTCGTGACTTGATGATCGCAGGTAGAGATTTGCCTGTTCTGAATGAAGATGGCAATCTGATCCCTGATATTGACGCTAGTAAAGGAAGTTCTTTCACTGATTCTTTTTCTCATTCAGAGGTATCTTTGTTAAATACAATGTAATTGAATTAATAAAAAAAAACTCACCGGATTTTTGTGGTTAGCAACATTTGTTGCACACTGGTTGCATCTTAGAAGGAATGGGAATAACAGATATTAATGTTCTTGTTTCCTTTTTTCAGCCTCAATCATCAGGTGGCATAAGTAAATGCACCCTCTGCCTCAGTTCACGCCAAGATCCTACAGCGACACCCTGTGGTCATGTCTTCTGCTGGTATTGCACTAATTTTTCTGGTTCTGATTTCTATGACATGGCATGGCTGATTCAAACTTCCTAATGGTAGTTTTCTTCTGGGACAGTAGTTGAACCAGATGGAGATACATTACTATGTTTGGCAAAAAATTTAGCTAACCCTTCTTTTGTTGTTTTATACCCAGCACACCCCCTTGATTTTTGGTGTATAATGGCCTCGTTCTTGGAAGGCCTTCCAAGGTCTCATGGGCATTTAGTTTTTCTGTGTAATGCATGAGAACATGATTCCTTGATCTTAGTTTTCTTGTTTGCAAACTTAAATCATCTCTGACAAAAAACATCTCTTTTTTACTGGTTTCAGTCATGTTTCATGGCTGTCTTCAATGATCAATAGTCAGACTCCACTGTTAGCTTCAAGTAGAATTAAATCTTCATTTACTATATATTTTGAAGCTTGATAAGCAGGTGGTTCACATTGTTCTATATCAATTGTAGGAATTGCATAATGGAATGGTGCAATGAAAAGCTTGAATGCCCTCTCTGTCGCACTTCGATAACTCACTCAAGCCTAGTTTGCTTGTATCATTCTGACTTTTAGTAGCACCAACTTAATATACTACGAACAGCCGGAGAGAGAGAATTGAAACTTGCATGCAATAGAATAGAAGCTGGCACTGGGCAACAAGCGGAATTTCAGAGTTATCCAGATATTTTGTATGTTTGACTTAAATCAGATGATCCAGGATGGTTCCTCTGATGATTCTATGTAGCTATCAAATTGACAATATTAGTACGGTGCCGATTACAATTTTCTACACACACCTTCCAAATTATTGATTCAGTTGCCCACAATAATAGGAGAATAGTGTTGTTGTAATATAACATTCAACAAACAGAAGCTAGTGCTCTCATTCTATAGGTATATCAATGATTTCATCATTGGCCCTTGTATTAAAATCGGTGTATTCCGTTTCCATTTTATGATAAGATTCAATGAGCATTGGTTTGTTTGGTTCATAGGAATAATTACTCTATTCTTTTCGAATTCTTAGGAAATGTTTCTATGTTCTGTTAAAAAATAAAATTAGAAAAGTCAAAAGTCATTTTCATTGAGCATTGATTCCTAATTATTTTGTTAGTAATGTTTTATTCTATTCTAGGGATAATGGTCCCTCTTCTATTATATTGTTAAAATAATATTTAGTCTTACCAATTCTTGATACATGTTACTATCTTCGTTTTTTTTAGATTTGACAAAGAGATTATTTAGTCTTACCAATTCTTGAAACATGTTACTGGCTTAGTTTTTTTTTCGATTTGACAAAAAGATCGTTGAACCTGGATATTTCACAGGACCGACTTCTTATATGTAAAGAGATAAATTAGGAAATTTAGCATGTCACATATGAGGAGGTTTTTTTTTCGATTTTGTTGGGAAATGATCCTTGATTGATTTGATTTGATAATTTTATTCTGTGGTGATCAACACGGTTAAACTGAACTTTGTTTTTTTAGATGGTCTGATGGATGCTGATAGATGATGAATATTATGCTCCTGTTTATCTCTTGTTCATATCGTGTAGATCTTGTGCCCATATGAAGTCACTGTTATCTCTACCAAAGTGATTTGTATGCCGCAAAGTAGCAAGGCGATTTGTATAATTGTATCGGTAAGAACTAAGAACACATGTCCATGTTTCTACTTCTCTTAATGAATAAAAAAAATCAGCACAATAGTTGGTCTCTTGATTCTTGATTATGATTGATCTTGTCGCAGAGTGAGGTGAACTTCCAAGGATGAAGTGGACCCGAGTACTGCTGCTGCTGGCTCCGATCTACAAGAAAAACGACCGTCAGCAACCCGTCAGGAAGAATCCCCGACAAGATACTCCGACGATCAAGTCAGTCTCCGATGGAAGTGAGGAAAGCAATAGAACAGTAGCAAAATACCTCTTGTGCGCGTACCTGCGGACGGAGTGCGGAGGACCGTATATAGTCGAGGGAGTCGATAATCCCTGTCCGCGTCTGACGCCCCTTTTGTCTTATGCAAGGATAGGATCGGGAGGACTGTCAGTTCGTTGACTGGCGCCGACCGGCGCCGCCCAGTTTGACACAAGTGGTGGTCGTGGTACGGAGTGCTAGGGTCCGTCAGAAACATACTGTGTCAGCTGGATATTCGCGATTCGGGCATAAATAATGTTAGACCTGTGCCGACTCCGTATTGCTTCTGTCGGTAGGGTGTCAGAGAGTGGGTGTTCCACTAAAATATGATAAATCTCGAGCCGGAGCGTCGACCGACCGTCCTGAGTGAAACCTGGCCGTGTGACCAATACCTCCTTACTGGAATAAGATACTCTCCAAACTAAGGAACGCTCGGGGTTGGCCAATCCGACTTATCTTAGTGTTGGGTGGTTAGGGCATAGGGAGACTACCGACTCGACGCCCACCGGATGTTGCCCGGGCGTTCTCAGACTCGGCAGTCGATATTTCCCACTAGGGGCTAAAGTAGTATGCATCTCAGGTGGGGGACAGGGTCGGGCACTCGGTGTTTTCCAAGGGGATCGGGTCGGGGTAAATCTGACTGACCACTTGGTTGGGTGATTAGGCTCGACTGGGCCTCGGGACCCGCGGGCCTAGCCAGCTACTTCGATCTATCCATACCCCTGGCTCTGACTTACCCTGATGTGGCGCTAGGCTGGCCGACCGAGCTACACGTGAGCTAGGCCGGGATCATAAGCTTCCCATTCGAGTCGAATCGAGGGAGGCGTTGAGTCTGACTGGCTGGACTATTAATTTAGGGCAAGCCTGGCGCACCCGAGTGGGCTACTTACCCGACCGAACTTCACAATTGAACGCCCAATTGCCTGATCGGCGCGTCAACATCACTTCGACTATTTTTTCTGTCTTATCCCCAACCCTGGTCGGGCTGATTCACATCTTCCTTCTTAATTACCGCATTAATTGCTAGGGTCACGTGTCTGATGGCTATTGGTCTCCCGAGTAACGAAACGTCCACCGCCTGACACAACGAATGGGTGGCACGCACGTGTGACGCCGACCCTCGAGACTTACCTAAGGCTCGAACGGATGGCCCAGATCTTTTCCCACCTTTTCTTCGGATCACCATCGGACGACTGACATCGTCTGCTCAGCCTTATAAATAGGTTGCTCGCCCTCACCATTTTTACCATCTTTTTTTTACTTTCACACCCCCCTACTGCTCGTGCGTCCTCTGCTAGGGTTCCGACGGCCTCCGGCGGCGATCACTTCCCGTTCTTCTTCTCCGACGACACCTTCTTTCACTCGGTCAGTTCCTTTCTCTTTAAGACCTTATGGATCCTTCTTCTTCCCACTCGGAGTCATGGTACACTACCATGGTGTCCGACCTCCACCATCACGACCTCGACCAACTCCACTCCGATTACTATATTTCCTCCGACCATCGCCTTTGTCTGCCCGACCCAACCAACCGTCCTGAAAGTGCTCCTCTCAGCTTCATAACGATCTCCCGAGACCATCTTCAGGTCGGGCTTCGTTTCCCGATCCATCCTTTCATCTCTTCTGTCTGTCGCTTCTTCCAAATTCCCCTTTCTCAGTTGGCCCCGAACGCCATCCGCCTGATATGCGGATCGGTGGTTATCTTTTCCTTATACAAAATTCCCCTTCCGCCCGAGATATTCTACTATTTCTTTTATCCCAAGAAACAAGAGTCAGGCGACTTCTTTTTCCAGGCCCGAGCCAAAACTTCTTTCTTAGCGAAGCTTCCGACCTCAAACAAGGGCTGGAAGGAACACTTCTTTTTCATAAACACCACCCTAGCCTCGAGTTGGCCCACTGCTTAGATCTCTGACCTGCCTCCTTCTCCTCCTCTCCCCAAGAACTCCGCTCTCTTCCTTCTTATCAATCGGCCCTATCTAAGATCGGGGGTTGACATTTCCACGGAGTCCATCTACTTAGCGAAGATATTCTGTACGTGTTTGGACTCAACCAAGTGCCAGTTCGCCGACCCAGATCACTCGATAAGATTCCTATTCTGTCCATTGTATATTTATAGCTAACTAAAACTTTGTTATTTTGCAGCAAATATGATGCTCGCGGCGGCTTTGGAGGAGGGTTTCAGGATGGACGACGTCGAGCTGGAGTCGGGGGTTGCCGAGTAACTCGCATAAAGGGAAGTGATTCTGCTGGCGTCGGTCCCAGTGATGCTGTCGTCTCCCTCTGACTCGGAGGCTGCACTGATCGCCGACCCGTAGCCCATGGACATAGAGGATCAGCCTCTGGTCCTTAAGCGACGAAGGGACAGAGACAGGGTCCCCGATCCTGCGCCCCCGACCGCCGCTCCTGCCAGGGCCTCCACCAGCTCCTGGCCCAAGAAAAAGAAGAAGACGACGAAAATGGCGGTCGGGCCTTCAGCGACGCCATCAGCTCCTACTCGGGCGACTTCTTCTGGTGCTCCTGCGCGACCCCTTTCGCGGGACTCTAGCTCTTCGCCCCTGGAGGATCAGCTGAACCATCTCCCCATGCACCTCCTTCTTCTCTCGCACGCCGACCCCTGCATGAGCTTGGAGGAGTCGAGCGACGGCGTGCCCGAGCGGTCCCAAGAGCTCCATCTCAATGGACCGCTTGCCGACCATTTTGTCCAGGGCCTCCAGGAGTCTAACTACCGAGGTCCGAGTGTCAGGGCCAATACCTTCTTCTCAGAGGCCACTCAGGTATACCTATTACATATATCTTTTTCTTATGTTTTCCTTAACTCGATGCTGAATGCATACTTTGTTATTTACAGCTTTGGGGCTTCTGCTACATCATGTCTATGGCCATGCTGGCCCACTCCAAAGCTCGACTACGGGCCGAGCGGCTGGTGGAGCAATTGGAGGCCTGACTCTGGCACACACAGTTGGTCTGCAATGAGGCCACCCTCAATGACCTAAGGGTAGAGGTCATTGCTCTGCAGGACCGATTGGTCCACTCGGAGGAGAAACTGGAGGTCGCCAAGGCCTAAATCGACTCGGCGGATATGATGGTCGCCCAGGCACACCTCCGAGTCTCTCAGCTCGAGCATACTGAGCACAAGGACTGGGGTCTCCGGACTAAGGCTCAAGAGGAGTTGAATAAGGCGAAGGTCGAGCTCCTCGAGATGTCCCAGTCTTCCGAGTCCTTGCGCTCCGACCTAGCGGCCAAGGAGCAGGAGTTATTGACCCAAGTTGAGAAGACCGATTCCTTGGCGACCCAGCTAGCCAGTCGGGATGGAGAGCTCAACGCCCAGGCGGAGGAGCTAAGCCGACTCCGGGGACAACAATCTGTTTGGGAGGTCGCCCATTCAAAGCTCGAAGAACTTCGAGCGTATAAGGCAGGGGAGGCAGCTCAGTGGGACGCTCGGAGGGTTGAATACATCAACTCTCTGGAGTTCAGCCGAGAACTGTCCCAGATGTTACGCCCGATGCTTAAGCAGCAGCTGCTCAGCACCTTTGAGCAGCTTAAGCAGGGCGGACACCTTCCCCCCGACCTCCCACTCAGCACGGTCAAGCTCTTAGGCTTGACCCAACAAATGCTAGAGGAGGCTCTTCGACCCTTCAAGTGAGGGTCGCACTTTTGTTTTTCTCTTTTCCTTTTTTGTAGAGGCTTGCCTCACCTTTGTAATGAATTTATGTTTCAATGAAAATGTGCTTCTTCTATTTGCGTATTGTTATGTGTATATGTTATTGCTTTTTTGTTTCTAAGTGTTAATGGCTCGGACTGATACTCGGGGGGCTCTGACTCATTCCATTCCTCGTGAGGTCGACTCAGTTAACTCAACGACTATCCCAGCCAAAGAACCCCAAAGCTCATTTAAGCTAATCCATGGAACTAGTTTTCACATTGCGCACTCGCTCATCGGGACAAAGTGCACTCAGTCGGATCATTGCTTAGGAACGTGGGTCGCCACACGCCCAACGAAGGAACTCGAGCCCCACATAGCGTTGCTCGCTCAGTCGGTGAGAGTTTGTACACTTGGTCGGATCTATCCCTGGGAGTGTGGGCCACCACGCATCCACTCGGGGAGCCTAGTCAAGTATAACGTTGTTTGCTCTGAAGGCTAGAGTTTGGATGTTGGATCGACATGATCCCAGGGAGCGTGGGTCGCCACGCGTCTGATCGGGGAGCCGAGCCGAGGGGTGCGTGGGGGCATGCCCGCTTATAACTCGCTCAAAGGTGAGAGTCTGGACACTCGGTCGGCTTGATCCCAGGGAGCGTGGGTCGCCACACCTCCAGTCAGGGAGCCGAGCCGAGGGGTGCGTGGGGCATGCCCACTTATAACTCGCTTAGAGGCGAGAGTCTGGGCACTCGGTTGACTTGATCCCAGGGAGCGTGGGTCGCCACGCGTCCGGTCAGGGAGGCGAGCCGAGGGGTGCGTGGGGGCCTGCCCACTTATAACTCGCTCAGAGGCCAGAGTCTGGATACTCGGTCGGCTTGATCCCAGGGAGTGTGGGTCGCCACGCGTCCGGTCAGGGAGCCGAGCCGAGGGGTGCGTGGGTGCATGCCCACTTATAACTGTTAGTGATATGAGAGAAGTGTCCTAAGGCAATCGCCTTATAATTATAGTCATTTATTTTAATAAATGAATATTCACTATTTGAGTATACATGTTTTGTGTATTTGATTGAGATCTTAAACTCATTTATTGAATGCCCGTAATACAGTTCACAGTATGAGAGAATTTGTGATGAATTCACAACTAGTGATTATCTCTACATGTGTAATTATGAAGTATTGAAATTGTCCCTAGTCGATGAATTGATAAATATGGACACTATCAATTCTGTTGAGACTAGCATGGGTTATTCTCTAATCAGCTGATTCTCACTGGCTGGTGACATTGAGATGTCTGGAGATAAACATGAATGCTAGTTAAGGGAACTAGTTCATTGGAGTGACTGGTTGTAAAACTTCATATGGTAGTCTACATATAAATATGTCAGTGAAGTTCTTACTGCAGCTTAAGTGCGATGTTCCTTTGACTTGCGGTGTTCAAGTCATCTTGGTCATGGAGACTTATACTTTGACATCTTAAGCAAGCGTCTCCAAGGAGGTGTGGACCCAGGATGATTGGGTATAAGCCGAAGTGCCCGAAAATATTTGAACAACCTACAAAGGATTCATCACTCCTTGCTAGGAGATGTATACCCGAGGCCTATCGTCGGATTGTTACTCGAAGCCTCTGGCCAGAGCATGACATGTTCAGAGTATGAATCTCTTAAATACATGAGAGTAAATAGAATCCGTAGGACGAGAAAATGTTACTTGGGCTAGGTGTGACGTAGTCAGCCTAGTGGGGACTGACACACATAGACCATGTCCTGAACTAAGTGGGTATAAGATGGTGAAGGGAATGAGGCACGATTCATTATAGCTGCTGAAGGGTTTCAGAATTGTTTCTGAGGTCAACCGTTGATCTTTCGATTAATTGGGGATCATGATGTACTACTAGGTGCCACTCATGATCATTCTATAATTGATTAATTATAGACGACCAACATAAATCGAAAGCCTATTTAGTCACACGCACTACGAGTAATCCGAGGGGTTTAAAACGAGTTGAAAATTGGATTTTCCAATCAAGAGAGATTAAGTTTGGTTGAGCCAAACGATAAGTCGAATCTGAATTTTTCAAAGATGCATCGGAAGCGTAAAATGGCTAAGTCTTTTGAAGACTTAATAGATGAATTAAATAAGTTTAATTCATTGGAGCTTGGCTTGGATGAGTCGGCTAAAGAGGGTCTCCATCCTCTTTGCTTGGCCAGCCACAGCAAAGGGAGAGAACCAAGTGTTGGTTCAATTTATAAAATAAACCAAGTGTGGTTTGTTTTATAAAATTATGGATGATATAAATTTTTATATAATAAACCAAGGTTTGGTTTATTTTTCATGGAAATTAAAATGAACCATGGATTGGTTTATTTTATAAAATCAATCATGGATTGATTTACCATGATAAGAAAATTTATTCTATAGGAGAGAAGAGACTTGATTGATTTTTTATCATGAATTAAAATATGATTTTAACCATGATATAAAATCAAACTTAGCATGATGGAATAAGTTATTCCATATTTGAGAGACTTGATGGTTGAGAGGTCACTATATAAAGGACCCAAGGCAAGGCTTGGGCAATAATTATAGAGATGAAGGCATAGGCTCTCTCCCTCTCTTTCTCTCCTTCTCTTCTCCTCTTCTTGGCATGCGCCAACCAGCCCCAAGAAGGAGCACCAGCCAGCCATCCTTTTGTGGTTAGTCTTCCGACTTCTCTCTTGGTTTTTCTTGTCGCGTCACTACAAGAAAAAAGCTAAACAACAACGCTTTTTACGCGTTGTCTATGTGACTTAAAAAGCCTTGTTAAAAGCACTGTTGTTAAAAGTATGTTCAATGACAACGCTTAAAAAGCGTTGTCAATTTGTGCAAAGACAACGCTTTTTAATGTTTAAAAAGCGTTGTTGTTTTTTATAAAAACAACATTTTTGCAACACTTAAACAACGTTGTTGATTTTTACAAAGACCACACTTTTGCAACGTTTATAAAGCGTTGTCATTTTTTTCCAGGACAAAACTTTTACAACGCTTAAAAATCGTTGTCATTTACTACAAGGTCAAAGTTTTTAAAACATAAATATTTTACCAAAACATACAAAAAATATCCACAAACAAAAAATAAAAGCATCCACAATCCTTTTTAAAATATAACTATTTAACAAAAGATACAACTTCATATTATCCAAACAAAAAATATATATGGTCGCACAATCCTCAAATTAACTTTATATCCATAATAAGTTTAACAAGATCATCATCAAAACATCCTTCACCGGTAGCTATGACACTTTTCTTTGGCCTCAACTTCTCAAGCTCTTTAACTATGATTTAACACTGCATCAAAATAAAAATTCATGTTAGAGATTCTGTGTGAATGAGATAAACGACATCGATAAAATCCATAAGCAAGTTAAATGTTGGATCTGTGGTGAAATAGTCGTCAAAGGTACTTACTTTTCGATCCGTGGTGAACTTTGCTGATGGCTTCTTCAATATTGGATGAACATCATCTGAGCAAGGAAAAAAAATCAGCCATATAGCAAGCATAAAATTGTAACTAATAAAACAGAAAAGCAATTTATGAAACATGGATCTCAAAATGAAATATGTAACAACATACATTTAATATATCATGCTTCTATATAAGTATTTTTGAACATTAATATTCAATATGTGACTACCTGTGTAGGTAATAATTCAGGCTCACGAGATCCCCCAGCAATTACATATATCATACTTTGGATGACATTGGTAAAATTTTGAATATGTTGTTCATGCATCTGCCTCATCCGCTCCATAGGAGTAAAATTAGTCCCCTACCTTATTTATTGGACATCCAAGTCTAGGAAGAGAAACTACATTAAAAGTTCTTCTGAGTTTGAATAAGCAAAGGATTTATAGGGCTTCTTAACTTGCAACTAAGAATAGTCTTAAACAATTTTAGCAAGCTCTGGAAAATGTCATCCATACCATTCACGAACTCTCATGGCATAGGTATTGAGCTCTTTGTCTAAATCATCCAATAATCTAATGGCTTGAATAATCATTGTATCAACCTAAACCAATCAAAATGAAAACCTTTTATAATCACAAGAGCAGTTCAGTTTATAAGAGGTAAAATTATTTATGCACAGATTTCCAAAACCCCTTCATAATAAATTAGGTTTGTGGAGCTAGATTCACCAAGAGAATCAAAAATGCCATTTTCTAAAAGGGGGATCAAATTATGTGTACAAAAACTGAATTTTTTTGTTTCCTATATGGTGTTAGTGTAATCAACATCGAAATATTTGTCAGGAATTGATATAGACAGACAATTGCGAGCATACACAACCCACTTTGAATCAAAACTACAAAGTAGGAGTAACCTTATCAAGGCTGAACTTTAGCTTGTATCTGGAAAAGCTGTGGGACAATCCTAAGCTCATTGGAGCTCCTTATAAAAAAAATTAGTTTACTAGGTGAAATGCGGAATCATTTGTTTCATAATAGTCATTTCAAACAAAGTCAGAAACAACCTAATCAGTAATGAACATTTGCAATCAGGAGGGAAAATGGCAGAAATAAGAACTTGTCAAGTAACCATTCTAGCAGACTCGGCACTCGTAAACTCCTTCCATAAATCCTGAAATAGCAGATGGAAAACAAATAAAGTGAACAAAACTAATAACTTGAGATAAAGCATGACATGAACGAATCGGAAAACACTATCACTGATCGAAACAAACTGATAGCCGAGAAACTCAAAACTCCACTGATAAGAGAAATGAAAAAAATCACAACATGAAATCCACAGCTCACTATCACTAGCAATGATCCCAACCCAACGTTCCAATTCAGATTCAAAAACTAAATCTCCATTGATTAATGCATTCCTAATCACACTACTAGAAAATAACAAGGCTTACCTCCTCTGTTCCATCCTTCTTCGAAGATGCCACACCAAATTTCAAACCCAATCAATCCAACCCACGAACTCCATCTCATTCCCTGCTCATCAACTGATCACCATCACCAATCCACAACAACCCAAGAACACAAGAGCAAATTCGAAGAAGGGAAACAACAAATCCAAAATCCATACTCACGGCAGAGTTATCATCTCGAATTCGATCAAAGAACCGTGAGAAAACCTCACCAATCAAAGAACAATCAGATTCAAATCAACCACTATCAGAAAATCGAGATCAATCTTGAAAACCCAATTCTTACCTAGAATGTTGTCACGCCCAAGAACAGTCGCGAATAGGGGAAATCGAGTACTCAATTGGCTTCTTTTGATCGAAATCCCACATCAATCGTCGGAGAAAACTCAGTGACGCCGCGTCGGCGAACCACTGCTGATCTGCGCTGGTTCTTGGATGACTCCGTCTCGAGAAGAACAATGGATCCTCGACGCTCACATGAGAAGAAGAGGAGGAAGGGAGATCACTGTGGGCAAGAGGCTCTCGGCTTCGTTCAAGGGAGAAGGAAGAGAAGAGGAATCGGATCGGAAATGAGGGGTTGGCCGCGACTAGGTCTCGCGAAGGAGAAAGGAAGGATCGACTTTGACTTGGCTAGGGCAAAAGCATCGGCGAGGAAAGAAGAGAAGAAAAGGGGAATTTTAAGTGAAATGACTATTTTGCAAATTTGCCACTCTTCTTCTAAAATCTCCAATCAAAACATTCTTTAGAAATTTTGATATAAAACCCCTTCTAATTTTCAGTATTTAACATTATATGTTAGTCATTATCCGAGTTAGTAATTCTCATAATTTACCTAATCCATATTAAATTCTAATTTAAAACTTATTTAAATTTTAAATTAGATAATTTAAATCTAATTTTTTTCTTAAATAATTCAAAATTATCCCTGCAAATATTTTTAAAATTAAAAAAAAAATATTCTAAATTTTTTCATAAAGTTATTTCTAATTTTAACTCATATTTATAGTATTTTTATATATGTGTATATATATATTTGTGTATATATATATGTTTTTATTTATTTATTAATTATTATATATAATTTTAATTTATTTTATTTTATTTTTTTTTACACTGTATTTTACATAGACAAAACTTGCTAAAATTTTATTATTATAGATACTAAAAAATTACTCAAACACAACGCTTTTTGAAAAGCGTTGTCTTTGATCTAAAAAAAAAGGTCAATAGACAACGGGTATTTGAAAGCGTTGTCTTTAATAAGAAATAAAAAAAACATAGACAACGGTTTTCATTAAAAGCGTTGTTAAAAAAAAAGACAACGTTTTTAAAAAAAAATGTTGTCTTTCAAGTGTTGTGAAATCATAATTTTCTTGTAGTGCGTTCTCGGAGAATCTAGTAGTTCTCGAGAACACGAAACTCGTGGCTTTGCGAAGTCATCCCAAAGATACTCGGCGTGGACGCGAATAGAAGCGGAGCTTCTAAGGGACGCTTACGGTTGGATCTCGTCCCTTCCTTCGAGTTACGCGAGGTAATACGTAAATTAGTTTATGTTTCTGCAAAATTTTAAATATATGATCATGTCTACACAAGATAAAATTGCATGCTTAGATGTATGGTTAAATAATTTGAGAAATTATTTATGCTAAACCTTCCGCTGCATGTAATTAATTTTAAAATTACGAACCTGCATCCATGTCAATATGCACCCGGTCCCAACAGTGGTATCAGAGCCAAGGTTTGTGTTCGACATAATCATATAATTGTTTTGCGGAAAGCATTAACATGATCTCAATTTTGGAAAATTATCAATTATGGAAATTTTCCAATTATGGTAAATTTTTAATTTAGGAATTTCAAAGTTTGGAAATCCTCATTAAATTTTGCAAACTTTTGAAATATCTCTGTTTCTGAAATTTTATGATAATTGTGAAAACTTTCCATTTTTGAAAACTTTCCAATTTTGAAAATTTTCTATTTTGGAAATTTTTCAATTTTGGAAAAACGTAAGTTTTCTTTGTACCAGAAACTTACAATTATTCTGAAAACCTTTTATTTTTGGAAACTTTCCATTTATGGAAAGCTCGCAATTTTGGACACTTTCTTTCAAGAAAGTCTAGACAAATTATGGGAATATTAATTGACATTTAAATTTATAATTGGAAATTAAATTATTTACAAAAATTTTTATTTTTGATTGAGCCTCGGGGAGCCGTCCAATTTAAAGATAGTTGTTATAATTAAATTTTCTAAATTGAATTTAAATTGTCAAATGTTTAATTTGGATTGAGCCTCGGGGAGTCATCCAAATTAAGTTATTGATATTAATTTTTCATAAATAAAATATGTGATCAAATCTTGGAAATTTTTGAGGTGATTCTCAAATGATAATTTCCTTATTTGATTTATGAGGTGATTCTCTTACATATTATTATCTCCAAAATTAATTAGGAAAATTGTTTCCTATAGAGTATATTTCCATAAATAAGATTTTCATGAAAATAATATGTGGTTGATTTAAGAGAAGCTGTCTCTTAATTTAATAAGATTTGATTTAGAGAAATCAAAGTCTTAAACATATTATTTCCGAAATTGATTATGATAATTCAGGAAAGTGTTTCCCAAAATAATTCCTTGAATAAAATATGAAATTAGAATTAGGAAATCCGGTTCCTAATTCAATTAATGAGACTTGATAAATTAAGTCACATACATACTTTATTAAGGAAATCGTTAGAACATGACATAATTATATGTCATGAATGTGCATAAAAGAAAAGGATGAGACCCAAAACCCCTTACAAAATATTAAGGTCAATACCTTCCATTAATATGGTTAGAACCGGAGTTTTGTTTCTCGTTTGGGTTGATGGACACATCCATGCCCGGCTTGAACCTCAACATGTTCAAACCATGGAATTAGTTTATGATTAATATAGTTCGAGTCAGAGGTCAATCCTTAGTTTTGGTTGTTAGACACATCCAAGCCTGACTAAACGGTTGAATGAGCTCCAACCATATTAAAATAATTTCTTGATTAATGGGCCAGCCTTAAGCTTGGAGCATCGATTTGTTGTGCCACAGCCAAGGTTGATGTAAAGAGAGGTGCAGTTGGGTGCTATGTATATTGTTGCATACTTGTTAATGAGTTAACAACCCAATGATTTATGCAAACATTCAATTAGTTGATAGCATAATGTGATAGTTACATATGTATAATCTGAGAATAGTCCTCAAGGCAGAAAAGCTTGCTTATGTCCTTGAAGAACAACTTCCCAACCATCCTCCTGAAGATGCAACTCTAGACCAGCTAGTGGCCTATCAGAAACATGTGGCCGATTCTGAACTTGCGAGTTGCATCATGCTGGCCGCTATGGTACCTGAGCTACAAAAGCAGCATGAGCATATGGATGCTCATACCATCGTCTTCCATCTTCATGAGCTGTTTGACCAGCAGGCGAGATCCGAAAGGTTTGTGGTCTCCAGACTCCTCTTCACCTCTAAGATGCAGGAAGGCACTTCTGTTTCACAGTTTGTGTTGAAGATGTTGGGGTACATTGAGCAACTAGGCACACTCAGATTTGCAATGGATCACGAACTAAGTATTGACTTAATTCTACATTGTTTGCCCAAGAGTTACTCACAGTTTGTGATGAACTATCGGATGAACAAACTGGAGACTACCATTCCTAAGTTGCTTAACCTGTTGAAGACTGTAGAGCCTTCTGTAAAGCAGGATCAGAAGACGGTACTGTTAGTTGGTTCCTCAAAGAAAGGCTCTAAGAGGAAGCCCAAAGAACAAAATAAGGGAAGGAAGAAAAAGGCCAAAAAGATTGAAAAGACACTTGCCACTTGCCATCACTGCGGCAAGGAGGGCCACTGGCGAAGAAACTGCAAGGTTTATCTTGAGTCCCTGAAGAAGAAGGCATCTGATGCCTCATCCTCTTCAGGTATCTTCGTTATTGAATGTCACTCTATTTCCTCGGACACCTGGGTACTTGATACTGGGTGTAGCTCACATATATGTAATGACATACAGGGGCTAAGGAATAGAAGAAGTCTCGTCAAGGGAGAAGCGAATTTGCGAGTTGGAAATGGAGCAAAGATTGCTGCTGTTGCCATCGGAACATATTTGCTAAAGCTCCCTACTGGACTTGTCTTAGAATTGGATAATTGTTATTTTGTTCCTTCGTTAATAAAGAACATTGTATCTATTTCATGCTTGAATGAAAAGGGTTATCATTTAACTTTTAGTAACAATTGATGTTACATAACTTTAAATGGTATTCTTTATGGGACCGGAACTTTATGCAATGGTATCTACACGTTAGATTTATCTGATGACGTTTTCAATATCAAAGTTAGCAACAAACATGCTCGAATAGATAATCAAATAAACTCCTATATGTGGCATTGTCGTCTTGGTCATGTAAGTAAGAAACGCATGACCAAATTACACCGATGTGGAATTCTGGAATCATATGAACCCGGTTCATTTGATATATACGAATCATGCTTAAAAGGCAAGATGACCAAATTACCCTTTTCCGGAAAAGATAAACCAGTGGGAGAATTGCTTGGTCTAATACATACTGATGTATGTGGACCAATGTCAACTCTTGCACAAGGAGGCTATAGCAACTTCATTACCTTTATCGATGATCACTCACGATTCGGGTATGTGTTCTTAATAAAACACAAATCTGAAGCTTTTGAGAAATTCAAAGAGTTCAGAAGTGAAGTAGAGAAACAGTTTGGCAAAAGTATTAAGATACTTCAATCCGATCGGGGTGGTGAATACTTAAGTCAAGAGTTTCAAGATTATCTTAGGGACAATGGGATATTGTCTCAATGGACTCCGCCATATACACTACAGCATAATGGTGTATCTGAGAGGCGTAACCAAACCTTGATGGACTGTTGGTGTAGGAAGCACCATATCGAACCTTGTTTTGATATTGGCAAAGGATTCAAAGTTAAGTGTTATTTGTGATCTAATGATGTTACTCTAGTGTGCAGGAAAAGTCCTAGCGAAGGGCTGCTAGGCACCTGGCGAAGGGCTGCCAGGAAACAAAGTCCTAGCGAAGGACTGCTAGGCACCTGGCGAAGGACTGTCAGGACACAAAGTCCTAGCGAAGGGCTGCTAGGCACTGGCGAAGGAATGCCAGAGTGAAAAGCCCTAGCGAAGGACTGCTAGGCACTGGCGAAGGAATGCTAGAGTGAAAAGCCCTAGCGAAGGAATGCTAGGCACCGGGCGAAGGACAGCTCGACATCCAAGACCTGGCAAAGGACTGTCAGGAAAAAGTCCAACCAGAGGAACGGTTGGCATCAGGTACACTCTCCCGAGAGGAGTAGGTGAGGACGTGTTCCCCGTCGAGGGAACAGTAGGCGTCGGTTCGACCTAGGGTTCCATTTTGGAGACCCAAAGTCAGAACCAAGACAGCTAAGGTTGTATAATCTAATATTTTATTGTTTTATTGTGTTTTGGACTAACCCTGGATGCAGGACCGAAGGAACGTGTGTCTGCAGCTCAGAAAGCCTCAAAGGAATGAGGCAACAGCTGACCAGGGCGCCCGGAGTGTCCCGGGCGCCCCCAAGGTGAACACAAAACACAAGAAAGCAAGATGTGCTTCGACAGTTCAACTCCCGGGCGCCCCCGTGCTCTCGAGCGCCACCGCTGCTCCCGGGCGCCCCCAAGCGCAAGCATCGAAGCTCAACCCAGCGAAGCCGAGGGATAAGATTTGACCCGGTCAACCCGGGCGCTCCGAGCGCTCCAGGCGCCCCGGTCAAAGCTGATCCCGAATGTAAAGGGATCAGATGCTAATCGAGACTGTGACGGATCGAGTGACACGTGGGGGGGGCGCCCCCGATGTCCCGGGCGCCCCCAGGCCCTATATAAAGGGCCCTCGACCCCAAGCTTCGTACACAACTTCCAATCAATGCTTCTATGCTCTTCCGCTCTCGCGCCTCACTTCGGAAACCTCCCAACTCGAGCCGACGACGTCCCGCTGCTCCGAACAAGTCAACATTCATCGGACGTCGGTAAAAAGAAGAGCTTTCTTTTTGTTAAGTTTACTATACTGTATTTGTGAATCAATATCTGTAAACTTTCATTGCGCCTCATATAGAATTGCCCAAAGTAAACGGTCAACGACCGTGGGCCTTGGAGTAGGAGTCGACCCAGGCTCCGAACCAAGTAAAACCGATAGTGCCTCTGTGTGATTTTGTTTTCTTAATTTCCGCTGCATACTTGCTCTAAGTTTTCCGAAAAATGATTTCCGATATTCACCCCCCTCTATCGGTTCTCTCGATCCAACATGGACATGGTTAGATCTATGATGAATTATGCAACTCTTCCAAAATCCTTTTGGGGCTATGCGCTTAAGACAACTGTTTACTTACTAAACAGAGTCCCGACCAAGGTAGTCTCTACTACTCCATATGAGACGTGGAATAGTAAGAAACCTCATTTATCTCACCTAAAGATATGGGGTTGTCCTGCTTATGTAAAGCGGACTGTATCAGACAAATTGGATGCTAAGTCTGATAAATGTCTATTTATTGGATACCCTAAGGAAACGAAAGGTTACCAATTCTATCATCCTTTAGAACAAAAGGTGTTTGTTTCAAGGCATGCTGTATTTCTAGAAATAGAATTTCTTTTACAAGAAAACAGTGGGAGTAGCATTGAACTTGAAGAAGTTCAAGAAACTCCAATAGACATTACAGAGACACCTAGTCTAGACCCACAACCAATAACTCATAATGATGAGCTATCAGTTGAACCTAAAACAACACCACTTCTTTGTAGGTCTGATAGGACACGCAATATTCCAGAGAGATACGGATTTCTCATAAGTGAATCGAACGACGTGTTACTCATTAACGATGATGAACCTATCAATTATGAAGTTGTTTTGAAAAATTCAGAAAGGGATAAATGGCTTGAAGCCATGAAGTCGGAAATGGATTCCATGTACAAAAATTAAGTATGGGACTTGGTTAACCCACCTGAAGGGATTAAGCACATAGGGTGCAAGTGGGTTTTCAAGAAGAAAACCGACATGGAAGGTAATGTTATTACCTTTAAGGCTAGATTAGTGGTAAAAGGATATCGTCAGAAACAAGGAATTGATTATGACGAAACCTATTCGCCAGTAGCTATGCTTAAATCCATTCGGATGCTCCTGGCCATAGCAGCTCATTATGATTATGAGATATGACAAATGAATGTGAAAACAACTTTCCTTAATGGAAACTTTCTTGAGGATGTATACATGATACAACCTGAAGGTTTCACATCGGTTAATAAAACCAAAGTATGCAAGCTTCGAAGATCATATATGGACTAAAGCAAGCATCTAGGAGCTGGAACATCCGTTTTGATGAGACAATCAAAGAGTTTGATTTCTCATAAAATCCTGACGAACCTTGTGTGTACAAGAAGGTTAGTGGGAGTGCAGTCGTATTCCTAGTGTTATATGTCGATGACATATTACTTATAGGAAACGATATATCAGTCTTACAGTCAGTTAAAATTTGGTTGTCCAAAACTTTCTCTATGAAAGACCTGGGAGAAGCAACCTATATCCTTGGGATTAGAATCTATAGAGATAGATCAAAACGGTTGCTTGGTCTTTCGCAGTCAACATATATAGACCAAGTGCTAGAAAGATTTAGCATGTCGAAATCCAAGAAAGGTTACCTTCCCATCAGGCATGGGATCAACCTTTCGAAGTCTATGTGTCTGCGCACAGAAGACGAGAGGATTTGCATGAATAAGATTCCTTATGCATCCGCGATAAGATCTATCATGTAAGCTATGTTATGTACTAGGCCTGATGTATCGTATGCTCTGAGCGTCACAAGCAGATACCAGTCTGATCCAGGAATGGATCATTGGGCGGTTGTCAAGACAATCCTCAAGTACTTAAGAAACACTAAGGATGTGTTCCTAATATATGGAGAAGGTGATATGGTAATACGTGGGTATACAGATGCCAGTTTTCAGACAGATAAGGATGACTCCAAATCTCAGTCCGGATACGTATTTATTTTGAATGGAGGCGCAATAAGTTGGAAGAGTTCCAAGCAAGAAACCATAGTGGATTCTACCACGGAAGCGGAATATATTGCAGCTTCGGAAGCAGCAAAGGAAGCAGTCTGGATCAAAAAGTTTGTCTCAGAAGTTGGTGTAGTTCCAACCATTGATGAAGTAATACCGGTTTACTGCGACAACAATGGAGCTATTGCATAAGCAAAGGAACCAAGGTCTCATCAGCGATCCAAACATGTGCTTCGCCGCTATCATCTGATTAGAGAGATTATAAGTAGGAATGATATACAAATTAAGAAAATTCCCACTGAAAGGAATATAGCGGATCCTTTAACTAAGGTCTTGCCTCAAAGTAAGTTTGAGGGTCATGTTAGAGCCTGTGGTATTGGGTACCGTAGCGATTGACATTAGGCCAAGTGGGAGTTTGTTAGTGATATGAGAGAACTGTCCTAAGGCAATCGCCTTATGATTGTAGTCATTTATTTTAATAAATGAATATTCACTATTTGAGTATACATGTTTTGTGTATTTGATTGAGATCTTAAACTCATTTATTGAATGTCCGCAATACAATTCACAGCATGAGAGAATTTGTGATGAATTCACAACTAGTGATTATCTCTACATGTGCAATTGTGAAGTATTGAAATTGTCCCTAGTCGATGAATTGATAAATACGGACACTATCAATTCTGTTGAGACTAGCATGGGTTATTCTCTAATCAGCTGATTCTCACTGGCTGGTGACATTGAGATGTCCGGAGATAAACATGAATGCTAGTTAAGGGAACTAGTTCATTGGAGTGACTGGCTGTAAAACTTCATATGGTAGTCTACATATAGATATGTCAGTGAAGTTCTTATTGCAGCTTAAGTGCGATGTTCCTTTGACTTGCGGTGTTCAAGTCATCTTGGTCATGGAGACTTATACTGTGACGACCCGCCTTAACTTCTCTCCCTTAAAGCGGACGTCACTTTCACTTAACCTTAACTTTACCTTATTCTTAGCCTTAGGTTATAACTACTCGACTTCCCTTAACTTGCTCTGATTTTTTTCCCCTTTAAAAAAAACATTCATTTTATTTGCTTTGCAAGGATTTAACCCCTAGACCTCTTAGTTGTAAAACTGAAGCACTAACCAGCTGCTCTATACCACTTCTTTTTAATGATACCAGTCGACTGCTATATAGTCAGTCGACTGGTATCGGCCACAGAAAGTTTTTGGGCGCGGCACCAGTCGACTGGCCTCATGGCAGTCGCCTGGTGCATCGAACAGGAGGTTCTGTTCGATATCGCAGTCGACTGGTTCTGAACCAGTCGACTGGCACGCCTGAAAATTGCATTTACAGACCTGAAAACCACTTCCAAAGCTTCACAATTCATATACTTTCAAGACATACAAAGACATAACTCCATTTTTATACTCTATACTAGTTTTACGAACATTTTAGCAACTCAAAATGAATCCAATAACTTGAAATTAGAATCCTTGCGAGTTTTAACAAAACTATCAAAACGTAAGCAAAACACCCTAGAGTTTGTACCAAACTTAACCTCTATGCGTAGTTTAAACAAAGTCATTCATTCTACCACTTCAAAACACTAAAACACATGTTCTACAAGACTTAGCCCAAAGATCTCTCCCACGGTTCCGCCGCCACTGAACATCAAAGCAAGTCCCTTCGCCTCCTTAACTTATGTTTTTTCTTTACCTTTATCTGCAATAGAAGGAAAATGCAACTAATAAGCGAATTGCTTAGTAAGTAAATCCTAACTCACAAATCCAAACGATAAAGGATAAACATCCTCTTTTCAAATAAAGTTTGCTTCAAAACACATGCACTTTGAAATACTTACACATGGAAACTTTCATATACTTATCATGCTCAATCATGCTTGAAAACATTTACTAGCACTAAAACATTGACAAATCTAACATGCTCATAATTTCCTTTGAGACTTGCTACTTATGCATTTCCATACTTTAAACCACTAACTTCCTTGCTCTTGCTCTTTAACATGCTTGTAACCTAACAATGTCAACATACATAGCAGAACATATGCTTAAACTGAAAACACTTACATATACTCATATACTTCAAAATAATAATCAACTTTCTCAGGCCTTGACACTGTACCTGGTATCAGTGTACCAATGCGCACATCCCTAATAGGTTTCAGGGTATCTAGCCACCGCACCCTATTAGAGCTTCTTTCTTACTTTCTGTGGGCCTCTCATTTGCCCGGTACATGTCACTTTACAAAAGTAAAATACTTTCTTACTCATAATGCTTGTATTTATCAAGCTAACTTTCTTTTTCATAAATCTTGCACTATAAACCTTTACCTTTTCTTACTTGGAACTTTCATCGAGCACCTTGCGTGCCCTTAACCCCAAAACTCATTTTTGGGACTTTCTTACTCATAATGCTTGTATTTATCAAGCTAACTTTCTTTTTCATAAATCTTGCACGATAAACCTTTACCTTTTCTTACTTGGAACTTTCATCGAGCACCTTGCGTGCCCTTAACCCCAAAACTCCTTTTTGGGACTTTTCAAGAACTTACTCTTGTCATACTTAGGTCATATACATAAAAACTTACTCCAATTCATATTCTATGATAAAACATGTATTCTTTAGGAACTTAAAACACACAAATAAGAAAACCATAATCTTAAAGCATGCATTTAAATCACAAACATGGTTCTACAACGAGAAATACATGGCGAAACTACTTCTATTGCAGGTGAGTGATCTACATACCCTTTTCTTGAAGAAACTCACTAAGTATCTCGAAATTCCTAGTGTAGGGTTCTTTTCCTCTTCCTTTGCAAGAAAACTCCACTTCTTGGCCCTAGGGAAGAAGCCCTAGGTTCTCCACTCAAGAGGAGGAAGAGGAAGTAAGGAAACTCCTCTCCTTTCTCCCTATTTTCGCAGCCTCCACCCCTGTTCGCGCAGCCTCCTCCAAGCCCTAATGGGGTCTTAACTCAACTTAAGTGGAAGTTTGAATACCTCTTCATGAAACGGGCTAAATCAACTATAATATTATTTCGCTTCATCCTTTTCTGTGCTTGATACCCTAGCCCAGTTGGTTACCCGGACGCCCTTAAGGCCTTGCTTGCCTTGTGGTCGTGGGATTAAATCCCACCCGACCCCTTATTTTTTTTCTTTTTATTTTAATTCCGAAAAATGCTAGAAAAATTCTGAAAAATCCCTAATAATACTAGAAAATTATTGGGTGTTATAATCCTCCCTACCTTATAAAAAGTTCATCCTCGAACTTAGAACAGCTCTGGATACCTTTGCCTCATGCTATTCTCTGATTCCCAAGTTGCCTCTTCATACTTCTGATTCAGCCATAAGACTTTCACTAGTGGTACCACTTTGTTCCTCAACTTCTTATCTGCTCGATCTATTATCTGAATAGGTCGACTTTCATAACTGAGATCTTCTTGAACTTGTACCATCTGTGGCTCAATCACTTGGTTGGCATCTGGTATATGCTTCTTCAACATTGAGACATGGAACACATTGTGTATTGCTGACATCTCTGAGGTAGCTCCAACTCATAAGCTACTTTGCCAACTCTTTTCGTCACTAGGTAGGGTCCTATGTATCGAGGACTTAGCTTGCCTTTCTTGCCGAATCTCATTACACCCTTCATAGGAGCTACTTTGAGGAAAACTGTATCCCCAACTTCAAACTCTAACGATCTACGGCGTACATCGGCATAACTCTTCTGCCTACTCTGAGCAGCTTCTATTCTCTGGCGGATGCTCTTTATAGCTTCTGTGGTATCATCTATAAGGTCAGTCTGAGACTCCATTTCTTTCTTCTCACTACCTTCATACCAACAGAGGGGAGATCTACACTTCCTACCATAAAGAGCTTCATAGGGTGTCATACCAATAGTAGCTTGGTAACTGTTGTTGTAGGCAAACTCAGCTAAACATAAATATTTGCACCAACTGCCTTTGAAATCTAATGCACAAGCTCTGAGCATATCTTCTAGAATTTGATTCACTCTCTCTGTCTGTCCATCAGTCTGGGGATGGAAAGTTGTGCTAAAATTCAGTTTGGTGCCTAGCGCTGTCTGTACACACTCCCAAAAGTGTGAAGTGAAACGACCATCTCTATCAGAGATAATGGTCTTCGGGACTCCGTGTAGTCGGATCACTTTCTGCACATATAACTGGGCTAACTTTTCAATTGAGTAAGACACTCTGATTGCTAAGAAGTGGGCAGACTTGGTCAATCTGTCTACTATTACTCAAATAGCGTCATAGCCATTAGTTGTCTTTGGTAGACCAACTATGAAATCCATGGCTATGTCTTCCCATTTCCACTCTGGAATCTGAATGGGTTGTAGGATACCTCCTGGTCTCTGGTGTTCTGCTTTACCTCTCTGTCATGTCAGGCATGTGCTGACATACTTGGCTATGTCTCTTTTCATCCCTGACCATCAAAATCTTATTTTCAAGTCCTGGTACATCTTAGTGGAACCAGGGTGCATTGAGTAGGGAGTTCTATGGGCTTCTTCAAGAATCCTCTTTCTCAGCTCTTCACTATTAGGGACACATAAACGGTCACCATAATAGAGTATCTCACTGTCAGATACTCTAAACTCTTTACTTTCTCCTTCTTGTATCTCTTGCTTGATCCTTTGGATATCAGAATCCTCAGCTTGCTCTTTCTGTATATCTTCAAGAAAGGTTGACTCTAGTGTCAATAGAGCTAACTGCCCATAAATGATCTCAACTCCATAATCTACAATTTTCTTCTGTAATGGTGGTGATAATGCTGACAAGGACATCAAGGTGGCACAAGTCTTTCTACTCAGTGCATCTGCTACTCTATTTGCCTTACCCGGGTGGTAAAGAATCTCAGAGTCATAGTCCTTCACTAACTCGAGCCACCTTCGTTGTCTCATATTGAGGTCTTTCTGAGTGAAGAAATATTTCAAACTCTGGTGATCTATATAAATCTTACACTGCACTCCATACAAGTAATGTCTCCATATCTTTAGAGCAAAGACTACAGTTGCCAACTCCAGATCATGAGTGGGGTAATTCTTTTCATAGTCCTTGAGTTGCCTGGAAGCATAAGCTATGACCTTGCCTTCTTGCATAAGGACTGCTCCAAGTCCTAGCTTTGATGCATCACTGTATATATCAAAGCTCTTATCACCTTCAGGTACTGTAAGGATAGGAGCGCTGGTTAGTCTCTTCTTCAACTCAAGGAAGTTCTGCTCACAGTCCTCAGTCCACTCATACTTCTTATTCTTTCTCGTCAGGGTTGTAAGTGGAGAAGCTATTTTTGAAAAGTCATCTACAAACCTTCTGTAGTACCCTGCCAAACCCAGAAAACTTCTGATCTCTCTGGCATTCTTTGGTCGACTCCAGTTACTAACTACTTCAATCTTGGCTGGGTCTACCATAATACCTTCCTTGGAAATGATGTGGCCTAGGAAGGCCACCTGGTCAAGCCAAAACTCACACTTTAAGAATTTGGCGTACAACTCCTTCTGATATAAGGTTTGCAATACCATCTTCAGGTGTTCGTCATGTTCTTCCTGAGTCTTTGAATACACTAGGATATCATCAATAAAGACAATGACGAACTTGTCCAGAAAATCCTTGAACACTCTATTCATTAGATCCATAAACATCGCAGGAGTGTTTGTCACTCCAAAGGGCATGACCACAAACTCATAGTGCCCATATCTTGTACTGAAAGCAGTCCTTGGCACATCACTCTCCTTCACTTTGAGTTGATGGTAACCTGATCGCAGATCTATCTTGGAAAACACTGTGGCTCCCTTCAGCTAATCAAATAAATCATCTATCCTTGGCAAAGGATATCTGTTCTTGATGGTTACCTTATTCAAAGCTCGATAATCTATGCACATTCGCATAGATCTATCTTTCTTCTTGACGAACAATACAGGAGCTCCCCAAGGTGAATGACTAGGGTGGAAGAAACCCTTGTCGAGCAGCTCTTATAACTGTTCTTGCAGCTCTTTTAGTTCTGCTGGTGCCATGCGATAAGGTGCCTTTGAAATTAGGTTGGTTCCTGGGGTCAACTCAATTTCAAACTCGATTTCCCGATTGGGAGGGAGTCCTGGTAACTCTTCAGGAAACACCTCAGGATAGTCACAGACTACCCTCACTTCTTCTCTCTTCAACCCTTCTCCTTGACTTGCATCCACTATATGAGCTATAAAACCAGAGCACCCCTTCTCTAACATTCTCTGAGCTTGTAAGGTAGATAAGAACCTTTTTGTCTTTCTCTTTGGGTCTCCAATAAACTCAAATGGAGGTTCTGCTTCTGGTGTGAACTCGACTTTCCTCTTGCGGCAGTCTATAGAAGCACTATACTTGCTCAAGAAGTCCATCCCTAAAATGACATCGTAATCCTTCATCTCTAGGACTACCAAGTCACTATAGAGCTCTCGGTTGGAAATCCAGATTGGTACTGCCCTTAGCCTCTGAGTAGATGTCATGACCTCTCTCGAAGGTAAGGTCATTAAGAACTTCATCGTTTAACATTTCTGGTGGCCTTTATACTGTTATCAGTTGTTCCGAGGTCTGTGGCCTACTAACACCGCTGGCCACCTTTAAAGCTATCTCAGTCCTTAACATCTTGATCATTAGCCTGACTCTTTCTCTTTCAGTGCCAACTAGCTCTAGGCATAGACAAGTTAGTCGGTTGAACTTCCTCACTGCTTCATCCACGGATAGTTCTACAGGTCTGAACTCCGTGAATTCATCATAACGCTTGTCGGTTACTAGCATATGAATGTATTCCTTAAAGAACTCGATCTCGAAGTCGACCCATGTCATCTGGCTGACATTTCTCTTGGCCTAGACTCTCTCCCATCACAATCTAGCATCTCCGGTAAGGCAGAAGGAGGCGCACTTTATCTTCTCTACCTCAGGTCAGTCCAGTTGCTCTACTTTGCTTTCCAACGTTTTGAACCATGCTTGAGAATCCCATGGTTCACTTGTGCCTGAGAAGTTCTCTGGCTTCAGTTTCTACCACTAGATGAGGTACGCTTCTTGCCTTACCCCCCTTGCCGGGACTATAGATGTAACCGATGGATCGTCGGTCACAACTGGTGCCACTACATTCTCCACCAGCGGGGTAATGGGAGCGGCCTACTGGTTAGTCATCATGGTGACAATAACTTGCTGCTATACTACTACTTACCCTTATAACCGAGCCACTGTAGCGACCCGCCTTCTCTACCTTCAGACGGATCGTTACTTCTCTCTACTTCTCTACTTTTGATACATGACTAAAAATGCGAAAATCTTTTTTTTTAAACTTTTAAATTCATCTAACAATTATATTCTAACTTAAGCAGTCATGTATAATAACATATCACACTTTCTATCTCAAAAGCTCGCATATGGTACACTTTGAAGCTTGCCTCGCCCAACACCACAGTCGGGTATCAGTCGACTGATACTGTATCAGTCGACTGATAGCCTGAAATCTGAATTTTCAGGTTTTCGGCAGTTGCTTCACAGCTCCTCCAAACTTATAATTTCGAGCCATATGGAATCATGACACCATTTCTACACTCTATGACAGTTTTCAAATGAGTTTAGCCAATCAAAACGAATCCATAAACTTGAAATTTGGACTTTTGCGGAAGAAAATAAACTATACAAGTTATATGAACTTTAACACTAAAGTTTGTACCAATCTTGACTTCTATACATTCATAAAACCAAATACATGTCCTATGACCTTGCTAAAGCATCATGAAATGTGAATGCAACTGTTCTAAACATATTTAGACAATGAAACTTAATTCAAAGAAGAAATTGATACTATCTTGGCACATGCATCTATTTCTCTAACAAAGTATCAATATCTCTAACTACTCACAATTCTACTCATCCAGTGCAATCACAAGAATATATAGGCTAAAGGAAATGACATGGAATCTTTACTCTAAGAAATTGAGTATGTAAAACTATCCAAGACTTAAATGTTCGCTAAACTCCATAAAACAAAAACTTGAAATTCAAATGAACTATAACATTGTGAATTAAATAACTAAATAGTCTTGTGCCAAAGATCTCTCCATAATCAGCCACCACACACACTTTACTCAGCACCGCCTCGTCGTCTTCCTTCAGAATTGCTTGCCTTTACCTTTATCTGCAATAAGAGGAAATGCAACTAGTAAGCAAAAAGCTTAGTAAGTACTATCTAGCTCACAAAATCTCGAAATGTGCAAACATGCTTCTAGATCAAACTGAAAATCATATGAGATACTAATATGCTTGAAAGAAAACTAAGAACAGGTATAGCTCAAAACATGCATACTCAAGCAATAATAAATCTCATTTTACTTTTCTTGGCTCAACTTGGAAACTTTAGCTATTCTTTAACTTTTTGAAAACTCTTTAAATTTTCGAAACTTTGCTAAAGCATATACTTGAAAATAATAATCACTTGGATCCACTGAAGACGTAAGTACCATCTGATGCGCGTTCCCTAAAAGGTTGGGGTAGCGAGCCACCAATCCTAATAGAGCAGACCTTGGTCTACCAGGGCCAAGACCTTGGAATTGGACACCTGGATTTCTTTAACGACGCCCTTGGACGCCGGGTACTGGCCTTATAAAATAAAATAGCTTTTCTTTCTTTTCTTTCTTATCTGTAAATGCCTTGGCATTTTCTGGAGCACCTTGCGTGCTAAAATCCCTAAGTCTTGACTTTTGGGGATTTCTTAAGGCCTTGGCCTTTTCTTTTCTTATCATTATCTTTTCTTTTCTTTTCTCATAGCTTTTCTTGGACCCTAAACTCACATAGGGTATTAATCAACATATATAAGCATATAATGAACTAAGATCACATGCAAAAACTCAAACAAAAAGGAAATATCTCTTTTAAAAACTTTTAAAGAAAATTCTCGCGGAAAAACCGCCTCTTACTGCAGGTGAGCAGTACTTACATTGATATCTTGGACTTACAACCAAGATTGACGTCTAGAGCTCGGGAGAAACTTGAGATCTCGGAGAATTCTTCGCGCCTACGCGTTCCTCTCGTCGCGGGGATTCCGAATATTGGAAGATCTCTTGGAGAAGAGCCTTGGCCGGCCCCCTAGAGCTTGGTGTTGTTTCGCCCAAGAGAGGATAAGTCGGCGTGAGGGTTTGGAGAGGAGAGAAATAAAACTTCTCTCTTTAATTACCTATTTATACTTATGGGGGCGGATTAACCTAACTACACCTTAAATATATTTCTCTCCATCCTTTGTTGTGCTTGATACCCTAGCCCAGTTGGTCGCGCTCGTTTCTGGTTCCGGGGTGGTCGCGGGTTTGAACCACCGGCTGCCCTTAAGTGGTTTTTCCCTTTTTTTTCTTTCTCCCTTTTTTTAAAATACCAAACGGACTCGGAAAATTCCATAAAAATATTCTAAAAATTCCTAAAAATATCTAGAATATTTCTAAACCATTTTTAAATAATTTTAAGGACTTTAAGAACTAAAAATGGGAATTTTGGGGCGTTACAGCCACCACCTCTAAAAGATTTGGTGGTGGTACTGACTTTGCTGCCTCTTGCCCTTTAGGAGCTCACTCCTCATTTTGGGCCTTTCTAGGACGTCCTCTTGACATTCTCTTACTCTATATCATAAAGAGACTATGTTGCCTCTTGCCCTCTAGGAGCTCGCTCCTCATTTTGGGCCTTTCTAGGACGTCCTCTTGCCATTCTCTTACTCTATAGTGTAAAGAAAATAAAAACTCATTATCTCTTACTAACTTACTTCATTATCTCCTTGCACATATTAGCATAAAATAATACCAATATACTTTTCTATCATCATGCACTTACTAATACTAGAAGTCAATAATGGAAAGCATACAAAACTACAACATATGAACTTCTTACTTGGCAAGCGGCAGGATTGATGCTTGATGTCAGTGTGGCGGAAGGGTGGAACCTTTTGCTCTGAAACCACTCTGTGACGACCCGCCTTAACTTCTCTCCCTTAAAGCGGACGTCACTTTCACTTAACCTTAACTTTACCTTATTCTTAGCCTTAGGTTATAACTACTTGACTTCCCTTAACTTGCTCTGATTTTTTTCCCCTTTAAAAGGGAAAGTTTCATTTTATTTGCTTTGCAAGGATTTGGCCCCTAGACCTCTTAGTTGTAAAACTGAAGCACTAACCAGCTGCTCTATACCACTTCTTTTTAATGGTACCAGTCGACTGCTATATAGCCAGTCGACTGGTATCGACCACAGAAAGTTTTTGGACGCGACACCAGTCGACTGGCCTCATGGCAGTCGCCTGGTGCATCGAACAGGAGGTTCTGTTCGATATCGCAGTCAACTGGTTCTGAACCAGTCGACTGGCACGCCTGAAAACTGCATTTACAGACCTGAAAACCACTTCCAAAGCTTCACAATTCATATACTTTCAAGACATACAAAGACATAACTCCATTTCTATACTCTATACTAGTTTTACGAACATTTTAGCAACTCAAAATGAATCCAAATAACTTGAAATTAGAATCCTTGCGAGTTTTAACAAAACTATCAAAACGTAAGCAAAACATCCTAGAGTTTGTACCAAACTTAACCTCTATACGTAGTTTAAACAAAGTCATTCATTCTACCACTTCAAAACACCAAAACACATGTTCTACAAGACATAGCCAAAGATCTCTCCCACGGTTCCGCCGCCACTGAACATCAAAGCAAGTCCCTTCGCCTCCTTAACTTATGCTTTTTCTTTACCTTTATCTGCAATAGAAGGAAAATGCAACTAATAAGCGAATTGCATAGTAAGTAAATCCTAACTCACAAATCCAAACGATAAAGGATAAACATTCTCTTTTCAAATAATGCTTGCTTCAAAACACATGCACTTTGAAATACTTACACATGGAAACTTTCATATACTTATCATGCTCAATCATGCTTGAAAACATTTACTAGCACTAAAACATTGGCAAATCTAACATGCTCATAATTTCCTTTGAGACTTGCTACTTATGCATTTCCATACTTTAAACCACTAACTTCCTTGCTCTTACTCTTTAACATGCTTGTAACCTAACAATATCAACATACATAGCAGAACATATGCTTAAACTGAAAACACTTACATATACTCATATACTTCAAAATAATAATCAACTTTCTCAGGCCTTGACACTGTACCTGGTATCAGTGTATCAATGCGCGCATCCCTAATAGGTTTCGGGGTATCTAGCCACCGCACCCTATTAGAGCTTCTTTCTTACTTTCTGTGGGCCTCTCATTTGCTCGGTACATGTCACTTTACAAAAGTAAAATACTTTCTTACTCATAATGCTTGTATTTATCAAGCTAACTTTCTTTTTCATAAATCTTGCACTATAAACCTTTACCTTTTCTTACTTGGAACTTTCATCGAGCACCTTGCGTGCCCTTAACCCCAAAACTCATTTTTGAGACTTTCTTACTCATAATGCTTGTATTTATCAAGCTAACTTTCTTTTTCATAAATCTTTCACTATAAACTTTTACCTTTTCTTACTTGAAACTTTCATCGAGCACCTTGCGTGCCCTTAACCCCAAAACTCCTTTTTGGGACTTTTCAAGAACTTACTCTTGTCATACTTAGGTCACATATATAAAAACTTACTCCAATTCATATTCTATGATAAAACATGTATTCTTTAGGAACTTAAAACACACAAATAAGAAAACCATAATCTTAAAGCATGCATTTAGATCACAAACATGGTTCTACAACGAGAAATACATGGTGAAACTACTTCTATTGCAGGTGAGTGATCTACTTACCCTTTTCTTGAAGAAACTCACTAAGTATCTTGAAATTCCTAGTGTAGGGTTCTTTTCCTCTTCCTTTGCAAGAAAACTCCACTTCTTGGCCCTAGGGAAGAAGCCCTAGGTTCTCCACTCAAGAGGAGGAAGAGGAAGTAAGGAAACTCCTCTCCTTTCTCCCTATTTTCGCAGCCTCCACCCCTGTTCGCGCAGCCTCCTCCAAGCCCTAATGGGGTCTTAACTCAACTTAAGTGGAAGTTTGAATACCTCTTCATGAAACGGGCTAAATCAACTATAATATTATTTCACTTCATCCTTTTCTGTGCTTGATACCCTAGCTCGGCTGGTTACCTGGACGCCCTTAAGGCCTTGCTTGCCTTGTGGTCGCGGGATCAAATCCCACCCGACCCCTTATTTTTTTTCTTTTTATTTTAATTCTGAAAAATGCTAGAAAAATTCCAAAAAATCTCTAATAATACCAGAAAATTATTGGGTGTTACATATACTTTGACATCTTAAGCAAGCGTTGTTAGTAATATGAGAGAAATGTCCTAAGGCAATCGCCTTATGATTGTAAACATTTATTTTAATAAATGAATATTCACTATTTGAGTATACATGTCTGTGTATTTGATTGGGATCTTAAACTCATTTACTGAATGTCCACAATATAATTCACAGCATGAGAGAATTTGTGATGAATTCACAACTAGTGATTATCTCTACATGTGCAATTGTGAAGTATTGAAATTATCCCTAGTCGATGAATTGATAAATAAGGACACTATCAATTCTGTTGAGACTAGCATGGGTTATTCTCTAATCAGCTGATTCTCACTGGCTGGTGACATTGGGCTGTCCGGAGATAAACATGAATGCTAGTTAAGGGAACTAGTTCATTGGAGTGACTGGCTGTAAAACTTCACATGGTTGTCTATATATAGACATGTCAGTGAAGTTCTTACTGCAGCTTAAGTGTGATGTTCCTTTGACTTGCGGTGTTCAAGTCATCTTGGTCATGGAGACTTATACTTTAACATCTTAAGCAAGCATCTCCAAGGAGGTGTGGACCCAGGATGGTTGGGTATAAGCCGAAGTGCCCGAAGATGTTTGAACAGCCTACAAAGGATTCACCACTCCTTGCGAGGAGATGTATACCCAAGGCCAATCGTCGGATTGTTACTCAAAGCCTCTGGCCAGAGCATGACATGTTTAGAGTATAAGTCTCTTAAAAACATGAGAGTAACTAGAATCCGTTGGACGAGAAAGACATTACTTGGGCTAGGTGTGACGTAGTCAGCCTAGTGGGGACTGACACACATAGACCGTGTCCTGAACCAAGTGGGTATAAGATGGTGAAAGGAATGAGGCACGATTCATTATAGCTGCTGAAGGGTTTCAGAATAATTTCTGAGGTCAACCGTTGATCTTTTGATTAATTGGGGATCATGATGTACTACTAGGTGTCACTCATGATCGTTCTATAATTGATGAATTATAGACGGCCAACATAAATCGAAAGCCTATTTAGTCACACACACTACGAGTAATCAGAGGGATTTAAAACGAGTTGAAAATTGGATTTTCCAATCAAGAGAAATAAGTCGAATCTGAATTTATCAGAGGCGCATCGGAAGCTTAAAATGGCTAAGTCTTTTGAAGGCTTATTGGACGAATTAAAGGAGTTTAATTCACAAGGGTTTGGCTTGGTGTGGCCGGCCAAAGAGGGTGCCCACCCTCTTTGGTTTGGCCGGCCACAATAAAGGATGGAAACCAATTTATTTGGTTTAAATTATAAAATAAATCAAGCGCGATTTGTTTTATAAAATTATGGATAAATAAATTTATATAAAGAAATTTATATAAAGAGATTTATTTTCATGGAAATTAAAATAAACCTTGGATTGGTTTATTTTATTTTATAAAATCAATTATGAATTGATTTTTCCATGATAAGAAAAATTTATATAATAAATTTATTCTTTTTATGAAAATTAAAATGAACCATGGATTGGTTTATTTTATTTTATAAAATTAATTATGAATTGATTTTTCCATGATAAGAAAAATTTATATATTAAATTTATTCTTTTTATGGAAATTAAAATGAACCATGGATTGGTTTATTTTATTCAATTATGAATTGATTTTTCCATAATGAGAAAAATTTATATAATAAATTTATTCTTTGTATGGAAATTAAAATGAACCATGGATTGGTTTATTTTATTTTATAAAATCAATTATGAATTGATTTTTCCATGATAAGAAAAATTTATATAATAAATTTTTGTGAAAATTTATTTCATAATAAAAGGGGAGATGTGTTTGTTTTATTATAAAGTTAGTTATAATAAAACTTGGCATAACGGAATAATTCATAAGAAAATTTATAAGATAAATTTCTTATGAAAAATTTATTCCGTTAAAAAGGAGACTTGGCGATAAAGAGGCTACTATATAAAGGTGTAAAGGCAAGGCTTGGAAATTAATTCAAGTGATCAAGGATTCTTGCCTAGCCTCTTTTCCTCTCCTTCTCACCCTCTCCCTCCTCAAGTGGCCGCCGGCCCTAGAAGAGCTTCTTGTTGCCGTGAGCCACCTCCACCAAGAAGAAGCCGAAGAAGAAGAAGAAGCGGATCGCGACTCCTTCCTTCCTCCCGGAATACGGATTCCGTTCTTCGTTTGGTGGTTAGCTTTCATCTCTCTCTCTTGATATTCTTGTCGTGCCTTTGGAGAATCTAGTAGTTCTTGTCGGCACGAAACTCGTGGCTTTGCGAAGTCATCCCGAAGAGAACTCGGTGTGGACGCGAATTGAGGCAGAGCTTCCAAGGGACGCTACGGTTGGATCTCGTCCCTTACTTCAAGTTATGCGAGGTATCAAGTAAATTAGTTTACTTTCTGCAAAATTTAAATTTATGATCATGTCTACACAATATAAGGTTGCATGCTAGATACTTGGTTAAAATAATTTGAGAAATTATTTATGCTAAATCTTCCGCTGCACGTAATTAAATTTTAAAATTACGAACCTGTATCCATGTCAACATGCACCCGGTCCCAACAAGCGTCTCCAAGGAGGTGTGGACCCAGGATGATTGGGTATAAGCCGAAGTACCCGAAGATGTTTGAACAGCCTACAAAGGATTCACCACTCCTTGCTAGGAGATGTATACCCGAGGCCTATCGTCGGATTGTTACTCGATGCCTCTGGCCAGAGCATGACATGTTCAGAGTATGAATCTCTTAAATACATGAGAGTAATTAGAATCCGTAGGATGAGAAAACGTTACTTGGGCTAGGTGTGACGTAGTCAGCCTAGTGGGAACTAACACACATAGACCATGTCCTGAACCAAGTGGGTATAAGATGGTGAAGGGAATGGGGCACGATTCATTATAGCTGCTGAAGGGTTTCAGAATTATTTCTAAGGTCAACCGTTGATCTTTCGATTAATTGGGGATCATGATGTACTACTAGGTGCCACTCATGATCGTTCTATAATTGATTAATTATAGACGGCCAACATAAATCGAAAGCCTATTTAGTCACACGCACTACGAGTAATCCGAGGGGTTTAAAATTGAAAATTAGATTTTCCAATCAAGAGAGATTAAGATTGGTTGAGCCAAACAATAAGTCAAATCTGAATTTTTCAGAGACGCATCGGAAGCGTAAAATGGCTAAGTCTTTTGAAGACTTAATAGATGAATTAAATAAGTTTAATTCATTGGGGCTTGGCTTGGATGGGCCGGCCAAAGAGGGCCTCCATCCTCTTTGCTTGGCCGACCATAATAAAGGGAGAGAACCAAGTTTTGGTTCAATTTATAAAATAAACCAAGTGTGGTTTGTTTTATAAAATTATGGATGATATAAATTTTTATATAATAAACCAAGGTTTGGTTTATTTTTCATGGAAATTAAAATGAACCATGGATTGGTTTATTTTATAAAATCAATCATGGATTGATTTACCATGATAAGGAAATTTATTCCATAGGAGAGAAGAGACTTGATTGATTTTTTATCATGAATTAAAATATGATTTTAACCATGATATAAAATCAAACTTAGCATAATGGAATAAGTTATTCCATATTTGAAAGGCATGATGATTGAGAGGCCACTATATAAAGGACCCAAGGCAAGGCTTGGGCAATAATTATATAGATGAAGGCATAGGCTCTCTCCCTCTCTTTCTCTCCTTCTCTTCTCCTCTTCTTGGCGTACGCCAACCAGCCCCAAGAAGGAGCACCAGCTGGCCATCCTTTTGTGGTTAGTCTTCTGACTTCTCTCTTGGTTTTTCTTGTTGCGTTCTCGAAGAATCTAGTAGTTCTCGAGAACACGAAACTCGTGGCTTTGCAAAGTCATCCCAAAGATACTCGGCGTGGACGCGAATAGAAGCGGAGCTTCCAAGGGACGCTTACGGTTGGATCTCGTCCCTTCCTTCGAGTTACGTGAGGTAATACGTAAATTAGTTTATGTTTCTGTAAAATTTTAAATATATGATCATGTCTACACAAGATAAAATTGCATGCTTATATGTATGGTTAAATAATTTGAGAAATTATTTATGCTAAACCTTCCGCTGCACGTAATTAATTTTAAAATTACGAACCCACATCCATGTCAACATGCACCCGGTCCCAACAATAACTCGCTCAGAGACGAGAGTCTGGACACTCGGTCGGCTTGATCTCAGGGAGCATGGGTCGCCACGTGTCCGGTCAGGGAGCCGAGCCGAGGGGCGTTTGGGGGCATGCCCACTTATAACTCACTCAGAGGTGAGAGTCTGTACACTCGGTCGGCTTGATCCCTGGGAGCGTGGGTCGCCACGCGTCCGGTCAGGGAGTCGAGCCGACGGGTGCGTGGGGGCATGCCCACTTATAAATCGCTCAGATGCGAGAGTCTGGACACTCGGTCAGCTTGATCCCAGGGAGCGTGGGTCGCCACGTGCCCGGTCAGGGAGCCGAGCCGAGGGGTGTGTGGGGGCATTCCCACTTATAACTCGCTTAGAAGTGTGAGTCGGACACTCGGTCGGCTTGATCCATGGGAGTGTGGCGTTGGTGCAAGAAGCATCAGTGATGCCCTCCTCGAGTGTTTCAATGTTTAACAATATGCTTAAGTTAGTGATACATTAGAACAAGGAAGGGTTAGTCAAGAGAGGAGTACCAAAGTGAAGGAAAGTCCTAGTTAACCTAGGCAATAAGTCCTGGTTTGAAGAATTGGGCACTAAGCCCTGATCATGGATTGGGCACTAAGTCCTAGCCGCAGGCTGGACACCGAAGACCTGACCGAGGGTTGGGCACGAAGTCCTGATTCGAGGAATTGGGCAATAAGTCCTGACCGAGGGTTGGGCACTGAAGTCCTGACATAGGGTTGGGCAATAAGTCCTGGTCGTAAACTGCGAACGAAGTCCTGGTGTGTGAAGCTGGGCAAAAGTCCTGGTAAGTGAAGCTGGGCAATAAGTCATGGTCGTGGACTGTGCACAAAGTCCTGGTGAGTGAAGCTGGGCAAAAGTCCTTGTGAGTGAAGGCAAAAGTCCAACCGGATGGGTCGGTTGGCAAAACTTCTTCTGAGAGGAGTAGGTGAAAGGCGCGTTCCCCGGAAAGCAAACATAGGCATCGGTTCGACCTAGGGTTTCGCAGGAAATCCAAAGTCAGAACCAATTCGTTAAGACTAAGAGTATATGTGTGTTTGTCTTGTGTTTGTACATTTTGCAGGTACTTAGAATTGGAGGCAAAGCAGGCAAACAAACATGCAAAAGTGTTGAAAAGCATCTACAGGGCACCCCCATTGAACCAGGGCGCCCCCAAGCATCCAGGCGCCCTAGAGGGTATAGGGCGCCCTAGATAGGAGATTTTTATTGGTGCAAGTTGCATCAGTGATGTCCTCCTCTAAATGTTTCAATGTTTGACAATATGCTTAAATCAGTGATACATTGAACAAGGGAAGGATAGAAAAGAAATTGGACCAAAGTCAACCAAAGTCCTAGTTATCCTAGGCACGAAGTCCTGGTTCGAAAAATTGGCCACTAAGTCCATATCATGGATTGGGCACTAAGTCCTAACCAAGGGTTGGGCACAAAGACCTGGTTCGAGGAATTGGGCACTAAGTCCTGGCCAAGGGTTGGACACTTAAGTCCTGGACCTAGGGTTTGGGCACGAAGTCTTGGTCCGAGGGATTGAGCAACTTAGCTGAGCGATGACTAAGGACAGAAGTAAAGACGGGTCGAGGTTCGGACGTCTCGAGATCCGAGAGTATCAAAGGCTAAGCAAAAGTCCACCCGAATGGACTGAGTGGCAACCGTCTCCTGAGAGGAGTAGGTGAAAGGCACGTTCCCGAGGGTGGGAACTTGCGTCGGTTCGACCTAGGGTTTAACAGAAACCCGAAGTCAGAACCATTTCCTTAAGGTTAAGATTATCTGCATGTTTACCTTGTATTTATGTATCTTGTAGGTACCTAAAAGTGAAGACAAAACAGACAAACAACCAAACAAACAAGGCTGGAAAAGGGTTGCTAGGCGCCCCCATTGAAGGAGGCACCCTAATGGAGCTAGGCGCCCAAGCTCCTTGAGGTGCCTCAAAGGTCCAGGGCGCCCTAGTCAAGAGTCTTATCTGCTGCGGCGAGTACGGCGCGGAGATAAACTTTGTCCAAGCCCTATGAGGCGCCCCAATGATCACAGGCGCCCTAATGAAGACTATAAAAGGGGCCTCGACCCCAAGGCTCAGTACACAACTTCTAGAATCATTCTGAGCACTCCAAACAGAAGAAACGCGCTAACGACGAAGCTCTGCGACCAAGGAGGCTCCGGGAGGAAGTGCGCGACACTTCGGAGATCCAGATCGGCCGAGTCTTTGATGATTTTCATTTGGTTTGATTTACTTTCCGCACTTACATTTATATAATATTTTGATTGTAAATCGTACACTGTAAGACGAGTTTCTCTCCGCCTCCGGAAAGTCCGGAAAGGAGACCATTAGTGGACGGACGTTCCCGTGCTTAGGCCTTGGATGTACTGACCCTGGGGGGTTGGGAACCAAGTAAATCCCGTGTGTACAAGTCTCGTTGTTTTCTTCATTCTTTCTATTTTCCGCTGCACTAACTCTGAGTCTAGAATAAATATACGAAAGACAAGTTTTTCTACGAAGTTTTCACGAGATTTTTACGGTCGATATTCACCCCCCCCTCCTATCGACGACACCAATCCAACAAGTGGTATCAGAGCAGGCTGCTCTTCACCAGACTAACCACCGACGGAGCAAAGACATCAGGAGTTGAGGGGGAGCCCAGGGGTGAATCAGGTATAATTTCTTTTAAATGTCAGTTTTTAAATTACATATTACATAATTTAAGTGCAGGGAAAGAGGGCACTACAAAAATCAGTGTCCTACTCGTAAGACTCGTTCTTCACCGGCGGTAAAGGAAATCCCAGCACCCGGAGTCCGGAGGGACAAGAGCCACGTACGGTGCTTCAAATGCGAAAAGTACGGACACTACAAAAATAAGTGTCCGGCAAAGATACGCAAAATTTACGTTCCGAAAAAATTTCAAATTCCTACACTATCCTATGAAGATAACATAGATAATTTTTTCGATAAATTAGAATTATTGCATAGTCAAGTTAATATCTTGCATGACCAGTTAGAAAATATAGATAATGCTAAAATATCAGAAATTAACTGTTTAATCCTTAATGTTAATTCAATAATTTCAAGAATTAATTTTGATAATTTTAAGGATATTTCTAGAATTAATTCTGATAATTTTAAGGATATTTCTTATATTAATTCTAATAATTTTGCTAATATTTCTGAAGATAATCCTAAAATTATTGAAGATATTTCTGAGGATAAACATGATTTTCCTGAAAATATTTTTGAGAATATTAAAGATGATGTTAAGGATAACATTGAAAATATTTCTGAAGAATTTTCTGAGGATATTGAAAATACTTTAGAGAATAATTTAATTATTTTCTTGGATAATTTCGATAACTATTATAAAACATTAACTAGTGGCCTAAATTACTCTACCTACTATGAAGATGTAGAAGGATGTGATTTTAATGATGAGGATGAGGAGGAAAGTGAATTCTCAAGGATCAAGACTATAGTTAATAAAGTTCACAAAAAGTCAAACAAATCAAAATTGTTAGAAAAATTTGAAAAATTGAATAAAGCAGAAATAACAAATGAATCAGAAATTTTTAAAATAATGAAAATTATAAAATTAAATCCACAACTATTAATTAATCATTTCAACCTTAATTATCCAACCTTAATTAAATCGTAATTAATTCAACATCAATTTAACTTCAATTAAATCTTAATTAATTCAACATCAATTGATTCTTAATCAATTTAACTTCAATTAAATCTTAATTAATTCAACATCTTAATCAATTGAACTTCAATTAAATCTTAATTAATTCAGCATCAATTAATTGTTAATTAATTTAAATTCAATTAAATATTAATTAATTCAACGTCAATTAATTTTTAATTAATTTAACTTCAATTAAATCTTAATTAATTCAACGTCAATTAATTCTCATTTAATTTAACTTCAATTAAACCCCAATTAATTCAACTTCAATTAATTAATTTAATAAATCTTAATTAATTCAACATCAATTAATTGTTAATTAATTTAACTTCAATTAAATTTTAATTAATTTAACGTCAATTAATTCTTAATTAATTTAACTTCAATTAAATCTTAATTAATTCAACGTGAATTAATTCTCAATTAATTTAACTTCAATTAAACCCCAATTAATTTAACTTCAATTAATTAAATTAATTAAATCTTAATTAATTCAACTTAAATCCAATTAATTCTTAAATAACTTAAACTGCAACCAAATAAAATCCTACCCAATTGAAACCCCTAAACGAATAACAACAAATATATCAAAGTGGGTTGACATATTCGCAGGTTCACACGACATGTATCAAATCGGGAATTTGATACATTATTAGAAACGTAAATAAAATAATTTGAATTGTATGACTCATGCATAACTGTCATGCCATGCATCTGCTATTTCTTTAAAATATATGTCATGTCATTGATATTTAAATTTATGCATGACTTAGAACGGTTATAGGAAAATGAATAGTTGAAACTTGAACAACCTAGTATTGAGTGGAGGTGAGATGATAGTACGTTAGGGAAACCCTTCTAATAAGGTCAAGTAAGGTAAGGCGTACCCTACTTGGTCTGTTTAGTTTCGTGGAACTAGCCGAAGCTACCGATCCAAAACCTAAGCTAGTTAGACCAAAATTTTTCAAGAAGTAATTTGAAAATGAATTTTCGATAAAAGACTTTGTCAAGGAAAGGGTTGTTGCTCCAATAAGGCTACGGCCAAAGAAGGCCTCTGTGCCTCGCCAAGACCTAGAAGCCGATTACCAAAAATCAAATTCACTTTACTATTTGATAAATTTGAATCTAACACAAGTTTCAATTAAATCTTAGATTTAACAATAAATTATAAAAAATGATTCATGCATCTCACAATACCCCTATAAGGCAACCATGCTTGCTTGTACTGAGACATCTAAAATGGGTAAGATGTTAAGGACTAATAAATTGAAAATATTTTTCAAAATTATTTTCCAAAATTCTTAGAATATTTTTCTAAAATATATTTTCAAAATAGTACTTTAACATAATAATATTTTTATGGATTTCATGCTTGTCTGATTGTTTATACATATTATACATTTTCAAAAGTATATCTTTTCAAAAAACTGTTTGACCTACACAATTAAACACAAGCCTCTTAGGTCAACACTAAAGTCTCTTAAGGCACTTAGATAGAGTTAAACGATGTTGGTGTCAGGGGGAGTTTTTTTTGTGCTTTTCGAAAATTATACTTTAAAAACATCATTATCATTTCAAAATGTTTTTCGAAAACGGTGCTTTAAATCACTATCATTTACGTTTTCGAAAAGGCTTATGCTTTAAAAATTATCTTCAATCCAAATTGAATTTTCTAAGATTATCTTCTTGAAAATTATCATACAGTCGTTCATTCTTTTGATCGTGATAAACCCTAAAGACACAGAGGAGGTCTACTTCATGATCTACAAGGACCCAGAGGGTGTGTCAAATTTAGGGGGAGTCTAAATCAAAAAGAAATTATTTCTAACAAGTATTTTCTTTTACAATTACTTTTTGGAATTATTAGATAATTTTCTTAGTCTGAACCAAACCCTAAGGACTCAGAGGAAGAGCACTCGTGGTCAACAAGCTTCCTAGGACTAAGTCAAATTTAGGGGGAGGTCAAATTAAAAGAGTTATTAAAAATTTCAAAATAATATATTTTCGTGCACTATATTTTCAAAACCATGTTGAAAGTATAAGTAATTTGTCTTTAAAAATACTATTATTCTATTTTTCAAAACTTTTGTGGCTTATAAAATTGTTTTGAAATACTTTTTGAAATAATATTTACATGGGTTGGAAAAATTCTAGGACACTTAGGAAAATGTCCTTGTAGTTAACAAGGTTTCCTAAAATTATGTCAAATTGGAAAAGAAACCAAGTCAAGTAAAATATTATATTTTAAAAACAATATTTTTCAATGAACTTATATTCTTAAAAAAAACTTATATGTTTCAAACTCATAATATTTTTCAAAGTACTTATGTTTTTCAAGTTCATAATATTTTTCAAAAATACTTATATTTTTTCAAAAATGCATAATATCTCTTAAAAGTACTAATATTTTTCAAAAATAATGCATAATATGTTTCAAAAAGTACTTGCACTTTTCAAAAGCTCAAATATTTTTCAAAAGTACTTGCAAAATATTCAAAATATTTTTTCAAAATGGTTTCGAAAAGGTACCAATGTTCACAAAGTACAAATACTTTTAAGAATGCAGATGTTTTTCAAAATACTAACATTTTTTATGTATTCTTCGAAATGCACAATTTGTCAAGTGAAAATATTTTTATAAGTGCAAATTGTTTTGGAAAATTTTTTTCTAAATAAAAGTTCTTCTATGCCAATAGTTTTCTAAGTGCAAGAATTTTCGAAGTTCAAAATATGTTCCTACAAATACACAATATTTTTCTAAAGTGCACAATACCTTTCCAAGTAAAATTATTGGGTGCAAGTTAAGTACTTAGTTATGCTTTCAAAAATTCATACTAAGTATTTTCAAAAGAACAAAATGTTTTCTGTGTTGGTGCAAGTGTTCTTGGTGATTTTTTTTTGATGTATAACAAAGGGGGAGAGTGAGCTTATGTTAGAAAATTTTTGTTGTCTTCTAGAAGGATAAAAAAGGAAAATCAAAATGTTTTTCAAAAAGGGGGAAAGTAAGCTTAAGTTAGAAGTTTTTTCTTTTTCTCCCAAAAGATCAAAACTTATTTTCAAAACTTAGATCAGTTTTTCAAGGAGTATAATTTAGTCCCTTCAACCAATCTAACTTAAGATATTGTCAAACATCAAAATGGGGGAGATTGTTGGTGCAAGTTGTATCAGTGATGTCCTCCTCTAAATGTTTCAATGTTTGACAATATGTTTAAGTCAGTGATACATTGAACAATGGAAGGGTAGTCAAGAAAACTGGACCAAAGTCCTAGTTATCCTAGGCACGAAGTCCTGGTTCGAAGAATTTGGGCAATAAGTCCTGATCATGGATTGGGCACTAAGTCCTGACCAAGGGTTGGGCACGAAGACCTGGTTCGAGGAATTGGGCACTAAGTCCTGGCCGAGGGTTGGGCACCGAAGACCTGGTTCGAGGAATTGGGCACTAAGTCCTGACCAAGGGTTGGGCACCTAAGTCCTGGACCTAGGGTTTGGGCACGAAGTCTTGGTCCGAGGGATTGAGAAACTTAGCTGATCGATGACTAAGGACAGAAGTAAAGACGGGTTGAGGTTCGGACGTCTCGAGATCCGAGAGTATCGAGGCTAAGCAAAAGTCCACCCAAATGAACTGAGTGGCAACCGTCTCCTGAGAGGAGTAGGTGAAAGGTGTGTTCCCGGGGGTGGAAACTTGCGTCGGTTCGACCTAGGGTTTAACGGAAACCCGAAGTCAGAACCATTTCCTTAAGGTTAAGATTATCTGCATGTTTGCCTTGTATTTATGTATCTTGCAGGTACCTAAAAGTGAAGACAAAGCAGACAAACAACCAAATAAACAAGGCTGGAAAAGGGCTGCTAGGCGCCCCCATTGAAGGAGGCACCCTAATGGAGCTAGGCACCCCTTATGTCACAGGCGCCCAGGTTAAAGGTTGTATCTGCTGCTATGAGTTCGAAGCGGAGATAAGCTTTGCCCAAGTCTCCTTGAGGCACCTCAAAGGTCCAGGGCGCCCTAGTCAAGAGTCTTATCTGCTGCGGCGAGTTCGGCGCGGAGATAAACTTTGACCAAGCCCTATGAGGCGCCCCAGTGATCACAGGCGCCCTAATGATGACTATAAAAGGGGTCTCGACCCCAAGGCTCAGTACACAACTTCCAGAATCATTCTGAGCACTACAAACAGAAGAAACGCGCTAACGACGAAGCTCTGTGACCAAGGAGGCTCTGGGAGGAAGTGCGCGACACTTCGGAGATCCAGATCGACCGAGTCTTTGATGCTTTTCATTTGGTTTGATTTACTTTCCGCACTTACATTTATTTAATATTTTGATTGTAAATCGTACAATGTAAGATGGGTTTCTCTGCCTCCGAAAAGTCCGAAAAGTAGACCATTAGTGGATGGACGTTCCCGTGCTTAAGCCTTGGATGTACTGATCCTGGGGGGTTGGGAACCAAGTAAATCCCGTGTGTACAAGTCTTGTTGTTTTCTTCGTTCTTTCTATTTTCCGCTGCACTAACTCTGAGTCTAGAACGAAGATCCGAAAGATAAGTTTTTCTACAAAGTTTCCGCAAGATTTTTACGATCGATATTCATTCCCCCCCCTCTATTGACGGCACCGATCCAACAATTTTATCAGCTCGCGAAGTTCGCGAGGTTGGATGGATTTTTGACCGCAACTGAGGCGCCCAAAGGCTCTAGGGCACTCGATAAGAAGCTATATAAAGGGGTTCAACTCCTCAACTCAGAACACCAATTCCAACATCATTCTAAGCATTCCGAGTTACGATAAAGTGCTAAAGATGAAGCTCTGCGACTAAGGAGGCTCCAAGAGGAAGTGTGCAGCACTTCGGAGTTCCAGATCGGCCGAGTCTTCGACTCTTTGTTTGGTTTGAATTTATGTTTCTGCATTTACTTTTCTTAATATTTTGATTGAAAATTGTGCACTGTAAGACGGGTTTCTCCACCTCCGGAATGTCCGGAAAGGAGACCATTAGTGGACAGGTGTTTCCCGTGCTTAGGCCTTAGATGTACTGACCCTGGGGGTTGGGAACCAAGTAAATCCCGTGTGTACAAGTGTCTTTCATTTTCGTTCTTTATTATTTTCGTTGTGCACTAACTCTCTGTCTAGAACAATCGAAAGACACGCTTTCCGAAGAATTTTTAACGAGTCGATATTCACCCCCCCCCCTCTATCGACGACACCGGTCCCCACATGTGGGTCGCCACACGCCCGGTCAGGGAGTCGAGTCGAGGGGTGCGTGGGGGCATGCCCACTTACAACTTGCTCAAAGGTGAGAGTCTGGACACTCGGTCGGCTTAATCCCAGGGAGCATTGGTCGCCACGCGTCCGGTTAGGGAGCCGAGCCGAGGGGTGCATGGGGGCATGCCCACTTATAACTTGCTTAGAGATGAGAGTCTGGGCACTCGGTCGGCTTGATCCCAGGGAGCGTGGGTCGCCACGTGTCCGGTCAGGGAGTCGAGCTGAGGGGTGCGTGAGGGCATGCCCACTTATAACTCGCTCAAAGACGAGAGTCTGGACACTCGGTCGGCTTGATCCCAGGGAGTGTGGGTCGCCACGCGTCCGGTCAGGGAGGCGAGCCGAGGGGTGCGTGGGGGCATGCCCACTTATAACTCGCTCAAAAGCGAGAGTCTGGAGTGCCTGCATATAGGATAAGGATCCTGACTTTCCATTAATATTACAGTAATGAAATATAGCCGACTCTCTGAACCTTACTATGGCTCTCTATAAGGCTAAAGGTGAATTGCACTCCAGGGCCGATCCAACTTCTTTCCTTGCTCGTTCTCCAAGTAATAGGCTCCAGATGCCAACTTCTGGGTGACCTTGAAGGGTCCCCCCCCCCCATTAAGGCTGCAGCTTGCTCACATCGCCGACCGGCTTTATCCTTTTCCATACGAGGTCGCCGACCTGAAACGTCCTTGGCAACACCTTTCGATTATACCTTTGCTTCATCCTCTGGCGGTAGGCGAACATCCGAGCGGCGGCCTTCTCTCACATTTGTTCAACCAGGTCCAGCTCTAAGCGTCTTCTTTCCGAGTTCTCTTCATCATATGCTTTTCGCCGATCGGACTCACATCCGACTTCAACAGGCACCACAACCTTGCTTCCATTGACTAACTGAAAGGGGGTATGACTCGTAGTCTCTCTCGACGTGGTTCGCTGAGCCCACAAGATGCTTGGCAACTTCTCGACCCAGGTGCCCCCCACGTGATCCAGCTTAGTTTTCAAGCCTCTCAGGATTTCCTGATTGGTCACTTCCGCCTGACCATTGCTCTGGGGGTACACTATGGATGTAAAGGCTTGCTGAATGTCATACGCCGAGCACCACTCCTAGATCTTCCTGCCTTGGAGTTGTCTTCCGTTATCCGAGACCAACTTATGAGGAATTCCGTATCGGCACAAGATGTTTTGCCACAAAAACTTGATAACAGCCTGCTCAGTTATGCGCGCCAAGGCCTCGGTTTCTATCCACTTGGAGAAGTAATCTACGACCACCAATAAGAACCTTTTTTGAGCAGTAGCGGTCGGGAAAGACCCTACTATGTCCATTCCCCACTGCTCGAAAGGCAAGAAACTACTGACGCCTTCATCATTTCAACCGGTTGATGGGGGAGGTTGTGATGTTTTTGACACGACAGGAAGGTAGAGACAAGTCGGTCGGTATCCTTCTGTAGGGTCGGCCAATAGTATCCCGAGAGCAACGCCTTTTGATCCACAGCCCTAGCTCCAGTATAACTTCCGCTGATCCCCATGTGTATTTCTTTCAATACGTACTCAACGTCCTCTTCACCCAGACACTTGAGTAGAGGTCGGGCGAAGACCCTCTTGTACAACGCATCCCCAATCAAGGAATACTGGATCACTCGTTTCCTCAGGAGTCGGGCTTCCTCCCGGTCGACCAGGAGTGTCCCGTTTGTTAGGTAGGCGATGAGCGACGCTCTCTAGTCCGTCCCGAGCTCCAACTCGGCATGTTGCTCTATGTGCATCACCATCATTGTTTGACTGCTTGGTTGGGGAAGCACCCAAGAGCCCACTGAGCTAGCCAACTTTGCTTACTCATCCGCCCGTAGGTTGCTTTCTCTCGGGATCTTTTGTAACTGGACCTCCCGGAACCCAGCTGTCAGCTTCTCATTGGCTTCCACGAATGCTTGTAATCAATCGCTATTGACCTTGAACTGACCGGTGAGCTACTGGGTGGCCAACTGAGAGTCTAAGTACAACATTACCTGAGTGGCACCCACATGCTTGGATGCCTGTAGTCCAGCGATGAGGGATTCATACTCGGCTTCATTGTTCGTGGCTCGATATTTCAGCCGGACTGACAAGTGCAACTACTCCCCCCTTAGAGAGACCTTCAGAATGCCAATTCCACTGTCCTGCTGAGCCGACGACCCATCTACGTAAATTTGCCAAGCTTCCTCAGCTTCCTTCAAGTGTAATTCACTTAGAAAATTGGCTAAGGCTTGTGCTTTGATGGGTGACCGAGCTTGATATTGGATGTCATACTCGCTCAGCTCGGTGGTTCACTTGATCAGTCGCCCCGATGCCTCCAGATTTGAGACTACTCGACCCAAATTACTATTGTTCAGGACCACGATCGGATGTGCTAGAAAATACGGTCGGAATTGCTGGGCAGCTAACAGCAAGACGTAAGCTAACTTTTCGAGTGTCATATATCTCGCACTCGGCACCTTTTAACAGATGAGCAAAGAAAAACACTAGTTGTTGCTCGGCCTCATCCTTCCTAACTAACACCATACTGATCGATTCAGCCGAGATTGCCAAATACACATACAACACTTCTCCGACCTCCGGCTTGGCCAAAACTAGCAACTCGGCTAGATATGTCTTCAATTCTTCAAACGCCTTGAAGCAGCCGGCGTCCCATTGAAATTTAGTAGCTCGGCGGAGGGTCTTGAAGAAGGGTAATCCTCGTTCGACAGATTGGGAAATGAAACGAGATTGCGCCGTGATTCGCCCAGTGAGCCTCTATGCCTCCCTAAGGTTCCGTGGCGGGGGCATGTTGAGCAGGGCTTGGACCTTGCTCGGGTTGGCCTCGATGCCCCTTTCAGTGATGATATACCCCAAGAACTTTCCACTTCGGGCTCCGAAGAGACACTTGGCCGCGTTCAGCTTTAGCCCATACCTGCGCAAGGTCTGACATCTCCTCCATATTGGACACCAGGTCAGCCACTCGACTTGACTTGATCAGGATGTCGTCCACATATACTTCGATGTTTCGACCGATTTGTGATCGGAAGACTTTGTTCATCATTCGTTGGTAGGCGGCTTCGACGTTTTTCAGCCCGAACGGTATGGCTGTGTAGCAATATGTGCCATCAGCCATGATGAAGCTGACCTTCTCTTGATCCTCGGCTGCCAAGGGCACCTAGTGCTAGCCCTAGTATGCGTCCAACATGGAGATGAGCTCACTCTCGGCGGTCGAGTCGACTATTTCGTCGATCCGGGGCAAAGGATAGCAATCCTTTGGGCAGGCTCGGATGAGGTCCCGAAAGTCAATGCAGACCCTCCATTTGTTGTTGGGCTTGGCCACTAGGACCACATTGGCTAGCCAGGCCGGGAATTGGACCTCTCGGATGTGTCTAGCCTCCAACAACTTCTCGATTTCAGCTCGGATGATCTTGTTCTGCTTCGTGCTAAAATCTCTCTTCCTCTGCTTGACCGACCTGACATTAGGGTATACGTGCAAGTGATGCTCGGCCACCTCAGGGCGGACACCCTGCAGTTCCCTTACCGACCAGGCGAACAAATCCTGGTTCCTCATCAAGAACTCCAGCAGTGGCTCTTTCAGCTCGCTCGGCAATCTCGCCGCTATCTTGACTCGGGACTTCGCCCGGTCAGGAAGTAATTGAACTTCCTCTTTGTCCTCATGCAGCTCGTCCCATGGAGAGGACTACTCCATGTTGCAGCTGGTGGATGTGCGCTGAGTCTTCTGACTCTCGGTCCGAACATCGCCCACATAGCATCGGCGTGCTACCCTCTGATCTCCCCTAACCTCTTCGATCTTGTCGCTGACTAGGAATTTGATCTTGAGGTAGAAGGTCGAGGTCACCGTTCGGAACTCATTGAGAGCCGGTCGGCCCAGAATCACATTGTAGGCCGAGGGAGCATCCACTATTAGGAAGGTGGACCATCTGGTTCTCTTCAGTGGCTCCTCGCCTAAAGAAATGGCCAGGCGAATCTGCTCGATCGACTGCACCTGGTTCCCAGTGAACCCGAACAACGGGGTGGCCACCAGCTCCAGCTGGGATGGCTCGATCTGCAACTAGTCGAAGGCTTTCTTATAAAATATGTTGACCGAGCTGCCTATGTCCACTATGGTTCGGTGGACCTGGTAGTTGGCTATCACTGCGGTGATAAACAAGGCATCATCGTGCGGGACCTCCAGTCCCTGCAAGTCTTGCGACCCGAAGCTGATCTGAAGCTCTTATGCTTGAGCGGCACTCGTTCCGACTTGATGGATCTCCAAGCAACGCACTTGTGCCTTCTGGGCTCGGTTGGAGTCTCCCCCGGTCGACCTGCCCAAAATCACGTGAACTCCTCCTTTGGCGACATTCTGTTGGTTGGCTTGCTCCTCGTCCATTTCTTCGGACTCGGCTCACTCCTCCCGTGGGAACAAGTTACAAGCAGTCGGGGGGGTTCCGTCTGGTTTCCCCAGCTGCTGGGATAGTCGCTGGACTACCCCTACCCGAGCCGCATCTAGGAGATGCCTGACGCCCCCGTCCTCATGCAATAGGAGCCTGACCTCTTCCAGACTATCGGCATTCCTCAGTATTGTGCATGTTGCTTTGATGAAACGCACAATAGGGCCTCCAGCGGGTCGACAGGCACCCCTGGGCTACTTGCTGCACATGTCGGCGCTTCATTCCTACTCGGTCGATTGCTCCCCGAGGGCTGCGAATAGGCCCGCCCGGGGATCAGCTGTTCTGAGCAGGACTCGGGGTCGGCGTGCTAACCGCCTCCTTCTTCTGAGCAGCTTGTGCTTCTTCAACATTAATGTATTTAACAACCTTTCCTAACAGGCCGTCAAAGTCCTTCAGAGGCTTCCTGATCAGCGAACGGAAGAAGTCTCCCTCTTGCAGCCCTTGGGAGAAAGCGCTGATCAGTACCTCGGGCGTGACGGTCGGCACGTCCAGTGCCACTCCATTGAACCTCTTAATGTAGGTCCGGAGTGATTCCTTCGGGTCTTGCTTCAGTGCAAATAGGTTGAGGTTGGTCTTGTGATGCCTTCAACTGCTAGCGAAGTGTTGCAAGAATATTCTCCTGAGCTCATCAAAGCTCGACATGGACCCCGTTTGGGAGTCGGTCGAACCATCGTTGAGCCAGCTCCAAGAGCGTCGTCAAGAAGGCTAGCTCTTTATGCCCTTGGGATACTGGTGCAGCAGGGTCGCACTGTCAAACTTCATGAGATGCTCCTCAGGGTCGACCGTCCCAGAATACTCCGGTATGGTAAAGAACCGGAGATTTTTGGGAACTAGGTCCTCAAGGATTTGTGAGGAGAAAGGGCATCGCACCAGGGAAACCGGAGGTGAGTCAGCTAGAGTCTTCCCCTTATCCAGGCGCGGTCGGTGCGTCTATAGCTAGATGTGGACGCTTCAATGGGAATCGAGTGAGTCTCGTCACCCCAAGTTCGGTAAAAAGCGGCAGGGCATGGGACCGAGCCGCCCTCTAGTCGTGCGACATTTCCCCGACCTGCCGAGTGGTCGAGTGCCGAAGGCTCAGGAAATTGAGTTGCCGAGCTGCTAGCCTGCAAAGGCATCTGCGGGGTCTTCTGAGCTCGGGCAGCCAACAAGAGCTCGTACTCTTCGGGAGTGATGGTCACTGTCACTCGGTTGGGATCTTCCATCCTACGCTCTCGATCAGACGAATCGCCCTTCTTTTAGCGCCAAATATGATCCTATCGCAGAGCGAGATGTATTCCCAAGGGTGAAGTAGACCCGAGTACTGCTGATGCTGACTCCAATCTGCAAAGAAAACGACCGTCAGCAACCCGCCGAGAAGAATCCCCTGCAAGGTACTCCGACGATTAAGAGTCGCCGGTGGAACTGAGGAAAGCAATAGAACAGTTGCAAAATAGCCCTTGCGCGCGTACGTGCGGACGGAATGCAGAGGACCTTATATAGCCGAGAGAGCCGACAATCCCTGCCCGCGTCTGATGCCCCTTTTGTCTTATACGGGGACAGGATCGGGAGGACTGTCAGCTCATCGACTGGCGCCGACCGGCACCGCCCAGTCTGACACAAGTGGTGGTTGCCGTGATACGGAGTGTCAGGGTCTGTCAGGAATATACTGTGTCAGCGGGATATTCGTGATTCGGGCATAAATAGTGTTAGACCCACTCGACTCCGTACTACTTCTGTCGGTAGGGTGTCAAAGAGTGGGTGTTCCATTGAAAGATGACAACTCCCGAGCTGGACCGCCGACCAGCCATCCCGAGTGAAACTTGGTCGTGTGGGCAATACCTCCTGGACTGGAATAAGATACTCTCCGGATTAAGGAACGTTCGGGGTTGGTCAATCCGACTTATCTCAGCATCGGGTGGTTAGGGCATAGGGAGACTACCAACTGGACACCCATCAGATGTTGCCCGGGCGTTCTCAGACTCGGCAGTCGATATTTTCCTATAGGGGCTAAAGTAGTATGCATCTCAAATGGGGGATGGGGGACGGGGGTCGGACACTCGGTGTTTTCCGTGGGGATCGGATCGGGGTAAATCTAACTGACCACTCGGTCGGGTGATTCGGCTCGACTGAGCCTCGGGGGCCACGGGCTCAGCCAGCTACTTCGATCTATCCATACCCTTGGCTCCGATTTATTATGATATGGTGCTAGACTAACCGATCAAATTACACGTGAATTAGGCCAGGATTAATGACCTTTCAACTGTTTCTATATTGGACAAAGACATTACTAGCACCTGCGGCTCGGTGCAGTTAAGAGGTAGAATATTTTCTCATATAACGAGATTTTAATTTCTACTTTGGACATTTTATCTCCGTGGTGTTTGAATTAGTCGTGATGTTGGGGTGTGACATCATGAACCTCTTGCACTTTTTGAATTACTCAATGAATTTTTTTTTATAGGGTTAGGGCAATCGCTTTTTATTTTAAGAATTGAATATCTAAATTTAAAAAAAAAACATTACTTTCTGCTAAGGACATGATACGATGGTAAAATATAGGACGAGCTCTCATGTACCTGAGTTGTCGAATTTCTTGCATGATATATCATAAATTAATCATTTCTAGGATTAATCTATCCATAGAGCTGGATATCGATTAAATAAAACACACCAAGACATTACTTCCAATAATTGCACATAACATTCATGGAGTAACAAATGGTTAGCGTTTAGGTTTTGCTTTGGTAGATCTTCCAAATTATGAGACAGGGTTCGAGCTATTTTATATTGTCTAATTCATCCCATTGGATAGTTAGTCGATTGATTCATCATCTTTATTTACAGTGCATTGGTTTGCATTGTAATCCATAATTGCGTCTATTTTTTTAAATTTATTTTTTAAAATATATTATTATTAAAAATATTTATTTAAATATAAATAATAATATAAAATTTAATTATTTTATTATTATTATTTTAGCTCAGGACCGAACTCGGATCAACAATAAGAGCACCTGTAATGGTCGGTTAATCGAGCATTATAACGATCGATTAACAGGCCACGCGCGTTAAAATCGTTGTGGCGCGCGCGTTAAAAAGCTGATGCAATGAACGTGTTTAGCTGTTTGAACGTGTTCATCGACCAAAAAGACAAGATGATATGGCATCCCTAATCGCCCCAATCAGATTGGGGGTTGTCCCAATCGATTGGGGGGCACCCCCAATCTCCCTCCAATCGATTGGGGGCTACGATTGAGGATACTTTTAATCGATTAGGGTACCTGTAATCGATTGGAGATCGGCAACAGTCACGTAAACGGTTAGTAACTCTCACAATGGTCATGAAACAGTCATAAATGACTATTTTAATAAAATAAATAAATTTTCATATATAAATACTCGTTACCTTACAACTTTCATTTCAATCTTCAAACATTTCTCTCCCAATCACTCTCATTTCAATCTTCAAACATCTCTCTCTTTTCCTCTAAAAATCTCCTCTCTACTATTTTCTTCCGAAATGGATGAAAATAATCGTGGTTTTTTAGAAAATACTTTTTCTCAAAATTTCTAAACTCCACCAAATTATTTATATTTCCCATATCCATCAAATTATCCACATAATCCATACCGACTAAATAACTCATATGGTCAATATCTACCAAATTATCCATATAATCCATATTCACAAAATTATCCGATGGAAAGTGATCCATTTACTCTGACTTTTATTCCAGAGACTCAAGTGTTCGACCGCGAATCCCCAATTGAAGTTGTTGATTTAGAGAAAGCGGATTCTGACGTTGTGGGTAAAAGAAAACGATCAACATGGAGTAAAACTGAAGACGAGGTTTTGGCCAGATTATTTGTCACTATCAACAATGGTCCAATCATCAGCAATGATCAAAAGATGGATGCTTTCTGGGGTCGTGTTGCTAGCTACTACAATGAGAATTATCCTCAAGGTACACCCAACAGAAATGCAAGTATCATATGATCGCACTGGCACAATACCATACAAAAAAGGTATATCACTTCAACGCAAATTACAATAGCGTTTATAGTGCGTATTGTCGCGACCACAGTGATGAGGATATATGCGGTTTGTGTATGAAAAACATCGTGAGAAAAATAACGGCATTGCCTTTAATCTCGAGCATGTGTAGAGAATCATAAAAAATCGTCTAATATTTATTCTACAATCCGTTGATCACCTTGTTGGCATGAAGAAGACAAGAATCTGGGAGTTGGGAGCAAGCAACACTTTATTTAACCAAGATGCTAGTCTATATGTAGACCTAAACGAAGAAGAAACTCGTCAAATGAGTCAAAAGGCAGTAAAAAGAAAAGAAAATTACAAAATAAAATTAGGTATTGAAGGTATGACAACAAATTTGGATAATATGTTTGCAAAGTTTACTGAGTCTACAAGCATAAAAATGATTGAAGTTGGAATGAAATAAAAACAACTCAAAGTTGATGAGATGAAAACAAAAGCTACTGAAATTAAATTAAAGGTTGTCTTAACTAAAGTTCAATTAAAGGAATATATAATCCTTTCGAAAGATACTTCGTAAATAGCATAGGAGCAACTTATCATCCATCAACATTTATGTCAAGAGATTAAGAGGAGATGAAATATGTAATTTTTATTTATTATAATTTTTAATTAATATAATTTTCTATTATTATCCTTTTTAATTAATATAATTTTCTATTATTTTATTTTTTTTAATTCATTTTTAATTTTTGATCAATTAATATAACTGTTACAAACTAGTCGTTAGAATATACCTGTTCTAATATAGCAGTTTGAATATAGCCATTGTAATATAACTGTTCAAATATAGTCATTGACAAGAACAAATAAATAGACACCTTGTGCTCTACAATTCTTCATTCTTTAAGTAGTTGATGAATTCGTTTCCTCTTTATTTTTCGATCATTATGCTCTACAATTCATCATTTTTCATTAGTTCTGAATTCGTTTCTTCCAAATATGTCTCAATCTTCAAGTAGCACCACCTTCGACTCGATAAGTGAAGATAAAATTCATGTTGAAGATGTTGACGAAGGTTATGATCTGGGGAATGAGCTAATGTCATTGATATTTCAATAAAGTCGACAAATAATTGAAACATATTAAAATAATAATGAGATGCGGTGAAGAAGAAGGTTCATCCAATGAAATCGTGAAGTCGAGCATGTGAGACTCTTCAATGATTGTTTCTCCACAAATCCAGTATATCCAGATCAAATATTTTACAAATAATTTCGCATGCGAAGGGATTTATTTTGTCGCATAGTGAATGCACTTGAGAGTTGTTCATCATTTTTTCAGCAGAGGTATGATGCTACGAGTAGACAAGGCTTAACACCACTATAAAAATACACAACTGCGATTCACCAATTAGCTTATGGAGTCCCAGCCGACCATATTGATGAGTACCTACACATGGGCGAATCAACCGTCATCCAATGTCTTTTCAAGTTCTGCGTTTATGTGGTTGAACTCTTTGGTAATCAATACTTAAGAAGGCCAAATGCGGATGATGTTCAACGTCTTCTTCAATTGTATGATGAGAGGTACGACTTCCTTGAAATGTTAGGCAGTCTTGATTGCATGCATTGAGAATGGAAAAATTGTCTAGTTGCTTGGAAAGATCAATTTACAAGAGGTCATGAATCACCAACAATCGTACTTGAAGCGGTTGCATCTCAAGACTTATGGATATGACATGCATTCTTTGGTGTTGCAAGTTCATGTAATGATCTTAATGTATTGTATGAATCTCCCATATTTAATAACATCTTGCAAGAAAATGCCCCGAAGATTAATTTCAGGATCAACGCCACTCAATATAAAAGGGTATTATCTAACATATGGAAGATATCCGGAATGGACTACTTTCGTGAAGGTTTTTTCTTGCCCGAAAGATCCCAAGAAGAGATTGTTTTAGGAAAGTCAAGAGACTACAAGGAAAGATGTTGAATGAGCATTTGGGGTGCTCCAAGCTCGATAGGCAATTGTCAGAGGTCCAGCTCGTTATTGGTATAAAAAAAGTTAAAACATATTATGTTAGCATGCATTATTTTGTAACATGATTATGAAAAATGAGGGGATACAAATTGATACAACGATAAAGGTAATGAACCCGCACAACCCGTCCAAGGCTCAAACCGAGGATTTCATGATTATCTCTGGACAAATTCCCAATTACGTAATAGTCATATGTATCACCAACTTCGTGTCAACTTAGTTGAACATATTTGGTTACAAGGGGTATCCAGGCTTGCGCCCGACTAATCTACCTGGTTGACCGGCCCTGCCCCACATCCTTCAAATTTATTTAAAAATTTATAATAATATTTTAATTTCAAATAATAATAAATATATTTAAAAATATTATTATTTATTTATTTTAAATAATAATCATTTAAATTACGTAAATGAAATTAAAAATAAAGAATATGTATGTGAGAAAATGAATATGTGAAATAATGTAAATGTGACATGTTGATCTTACAAATATAAAAGAATGTGAGAAAATAAAGATGTTAATATTAATGTATATATAATAAATAATGGATATTAAATATTAAAAGAATGTGAGAAAATAAAGATGTTAATATTAATGTATATATAATATGAGAATCTTATATTTATTGATAAAATGGTAGATATTATAACATGAAACATGTTAAATTATTACTAATCCTCAATTGGCTAGATATTGTGTGAGGGTTAGCCGACTCTCATTGCCTAGGGAAGACAAATTCTATAATTGGACAAGCAATCGAACTGAGAGGGCCCACTTTATTTATTCTCCAATCTACAGTCCTCTAGCCCGCCGCCGCCACCGCATCCTCCTCTTCGCCGCCGAGGGGGTCAGCTGCGCCGTTGTAAGCCGGTGATCTGATGTCCCATCAGTTCTATGCCTTCCCTGACGCTTTTACCCTAACAAAACCCCAGTAATCTACCCCTTCCTCTTCCTCTTCTCACTCCCAGAAGCCGATTAGGGTTTCTTCCCCCCTGCCTCCCGTGACCGAATCCGTGTTGTTCGATCGCATCCGATGTCGAAGAAGGTTATTACGAGGGAGGAATGGGAGAGTAAGCTAAAGGATGTGAAGATCAGGAAGGAGGACATGAATAAGCTCGTCATGAACTTTCTCGTTACGGAAGGCTATGTGGACGCCGCCGAGAAGTTCCGCATTGAATCCGGCACCGAGCGTATCCTGTCACTTTTACTTCAAAAAGTTTTATTTTCCCTGTTTTGTTTTGTGTTTGTTCTGTGCTCTTTCCGATCGTAATTGCCAATCGTGTGATTGTTTTTCCTCATGAGCGATTAGCCGACGTTGACCTTGCCACCATAACTGATCGCATGGCTGTGAAGCAGGCCTTGCAATCTGGCAACGTGGAGGATGCTATCGAGAAAGTTAATGATTTGAACCCTACGGTAAGACCAAATTTTGTCACTGCGTTTCGTTTAGGTGTTTGTTTAGCGTCTATTTATGCGTAAAAGAGAGAAAGTGGACAAATGTGAAACTGATAGTTTGCATTGAGTTTTTGTTATTTGGTCAGACAGCTGTTGAGATTATCCTAGATATGTACCGAAATCAGTTTTTTTGTGCTGTGTAGCCCTAATCTATATCTTAGGAGTTGTCACCCTTAATAATACATGGTGCACTTTGCTAAATATCCAAAAAACATTATTGTGCAAATTAGTGGGAATCACATTCCTTTCGATTCATATGGAGTGCTGAATATTTATTTTCCTCTTGATGCAATTTCTTGTTCTGAGTGGATATATCAACTAAGTGTGACTCAGACCAACATCTTTGGATAGTTTTTGCAATCTACTCAATGAAAACTTGGTTTCTAGTCCTTAACATTGATCAGCGCTTGCAATCATTTTCTTGTTTGATAATTTTACTATAAGATCAAGATTAAGACCATGTTGATGTGTTCAAGGTGACTAATATTCTACAATCAAGTAGGTTGAATTGATTAGGATGGGACGTCTAAGGATAGACAGATTGAAAAAAGATTCTATTCAACATTATTAATATTGTGTTTACTTGGAGGAGAGGAAATAGACAGGAAATGAAATATTTTAAGTGAAAAAAGGGGGAAAATGAATTGTATTATTTGATTTCCACTTTATTCAATTTATCTTTTTTACTTAGACGGAATTAAAGAAGGATCGTTCTTCAATCGGAAATTAAAACCCGAGATGTACTCAGAGATTTATTTCTCTGAAGACAAGCAAGCACAAACTAACACACTTAGAGATTTAGCACACTTTGGGAATAAGAGTCTTGGGAATGCTCAAGGTGTGCTTAAACCCATAACAGACCTAGCCTTTTATAGAAGAGGAGGATGTAAAGGAAATGAGCGGGTGCCCATTCATTAGCCCCATCGTCCCTCAATCATTCACCCTCTATCATCCATAAAGGCTTTACAGCTCATAAAGGTTACTTTACAGATAAGTAGCTTATCGCTCCAGAGATAAGATTATGAAAGGACGGCTCCCCGAGGCTCAATCCTTTCTTTATTAAAGCTACTACTTTACAGCGCATTAAAGCTACTTTACAACTATTTGGATGGAATGGGCTCATCATGCTTCACGGGAGTATCCTTTTTATCTCACGTCTAATCTGCTGGATGCGCTGGACTACTGGAAAGAGGTCCCTTCTACTTTCACGAATTTCTTCCAGATGCTTATGGTAATAATTATCAAATCCCCTATTCTGATATCGCCTGCTGTTGAAGTCGTACTCCTTCATCTGCATTATTAGTTCTAGCTCTCGAAGCTTTTCAAGCACGTTGCTTATAGCTTCATCTTCAATCTTCTCCATCTGGTTCCTTTTGTCGTGCTCCTCCTGGAAAAGGATCTGTGATAAAGTTTCATGGGTTAGGTTCTCATACCTTAGTAGTAAGGGAAACCTGATGGAACTGGAAGCTTCTTCCATGGAATCAATAATAATTTCTTCAAGGGAATCACTGAGAGTTGCTAAAGTTTCTGGTTCTTCCACCAATCTAGAAAGTGTGACTGCCAGTATATTAAGTTTACCATCTATGTGTTCAAAATTTATTTTTACCCCTGTGCCTGTTATATAGTCGGTAAATGCGAGCCATCTGACTCTGGATGGTTTATTTCTGGCAGTCTTGTTGTGGAAGCTGATAATAGTCTGACAGTCTGTCCTCAGTGTTATTTCCTTTTTGTCCATGTAATGAATCTTTAGTGCCGTCATTGTTTCCATGACTGCGTAGATTTCAACATCTATAACTGACTTGACAGTGAGAAATTTACCATGAGCATGAGCGCATATTTTCTCCATGCCCTTAGAGTCATATTTAGTGGGCTTCCATTGACAGATACCAGCCCAGCCCAACATGCTTCCATCCGTTTCAAGAATAATGTAGGCTCCTTCAGGAGGTATCTCCAAATCTGGCAGCTGGCTTACTTGGGCCTTTATTTCCCTAACAAGGGTCCAATCAGAATTTTTCATTCTTTTGTCACCATGGGTTGACATCTTTTCATAAAGAGGCCCAAGCTTGGAGCTTAGGTTAGGTATATATGTGCGAACATAGTTTAAAATACCTAATCAGGATCTGAGTCCCTTCTTTTCCTTTAGCTGCTCATCCTTGAACTCCATTATCTTCTTAATAATATGAGGTTGTAGTTTAAGTTTTCCCTCACCAATTTCCGCACCCAGAAATTCAATCTTCGGAACTCCAATCTTGTATTTAGTTGGAGAGAGCACCAATCCATGCTTTTCACATATGCCGAGCATTATTTCCAGATGCTTGATATGCTCACGCTCTGTATTTGAGAACACCAAAATGTCATCAATATAAACGGAAATAAATTCTTCCGTACCTTGGAAGCACTGATCCATCTTTCGCTGAAATATTGCGGGTGCATTTTTTAAACCGAACGGCATTACGAGCCATTCAAATAGGCCAGATGGACAAATAAAGGTTGTCCATTCAATAGAGAGAGTCCATGGCAATCTGATGAAATCCTGATTTCAGATCAAACTTAGAATAGATTTTTGAATTTCCTATCTTTTTCAGTATGGTATTGATCCCAGGAAGACTGTACTGATCTTTGTAAGTATTATCATTGAGTGTTTTATAGTTGAAGATCATACGCTCTTTGCCTTTAGTTTCTTTTCCAGTGATGGGATCAATAGAGGTTCCCGATTGAACTATCATCGCCATTGTCCGATGTCGACTCTTGCTTGGTCGAATAACATTAAGTTTGAGAAGTGCTTCTACATGCCACTTGAAGGATTCCTTTAATGCTGGTGAAACATTCGTCAGAGGCTTATCTTGGATGGTGATATCAGGGTTGATAATTTCTAATTTGCATAGAATACCATTCTTGCACCAATGCTGAAGGGGGTTCTCCCCTATATATCCCTGCTCCTTTAACCTATTGAATAAAGAACCATGTTTATGTAAGATATTCTGGTTAGAGATGGTACCCGCAAAATATACTTCTTGGAGTTGAATGTATTCCATCTCCTCGAGTCCGAGTTCTTCAATTGCAGCTGTAGTACTTTGATTTGTAGCAATCGTAGTGATGTTCTTATAGAAAGTAACAGTGTTACCTTTTATTCTAACTCCTCCCTGCATGCTGCGTATAAAATTGTATCCTAGTACCATTTGAACTCCTTTTCCCAAAGTCATGTCAAAGGCATAGGTGAATGGGATTCTAAATTTATTTTCTCCAATAATCATTTGCCCCATTTTTAGTTTCATCTTGGCCTCCTGTTAGGAATTGACACCATTAATCAATACAGTATATGCATTTTGTTCAACAACCTTACTTGGGATTGATATGGTGTCGATACAGCAAGAAGTTGCCCCGGTGTCCAATATTGTATTAACGCTGAAAGGCTGCATATCTGGTATCTCCAGACTTGCTTTGATATTGCAGAGACGGTTGAGTGTACTTCTTTGAGATACTTGTCCGGCTGTAACTTTGGATACCACTTGTTCCTCCAAATAAGATATTTGTTCTTTCTCTTCATCATGAAGGTCTTTTAGTGATAGCTGGTGTAAATCTTCCATCAATTCTTCAGACAATTTTTCTTCTGATTCCTGATTTCTTTTAAGAACTCTAGATAGTTCTTCTTTTAACTTCTGGTTTTCTGCTATCAAATACTGAGTATAATTGATTAGTTTTAAAATCAAACTTCTATCATCATATTGTACCGTTGGTGGTGGTAACGGCTTTAGTGATAGCTTCGGATAACTTCCTGCACATAGAGCGCATGTGGTTAGTCTGCAATTTAAACAATGACCTCTTGATCTCTGGTTTGTAGCTCTTTTGCAGAAAATACACTTGACAAACTGATAATTTATCTCCTGATTTAGTTGTCATTCATGTTCACACGTATATTATTCTTCTGGTATGTCCACCTGAACCTGCCATCCTTAGGTTTCCCCTATTAGCACAAATAAGGTTTCAGGTAAAGAATTTGTTACCAGACTGCAATAGTACCCCGTATCATGCTCGCCTTCCGAAATGCTACAAATTGCATCACTGTCTGTTTCTTCGGGATCTATTGATACGATATCATAATCTTCTGGTAAGTCAAGCTCACTTAGCATTGCTACTCGTTCCTTGTTCCCTACCTTGTTCCTGCATTCTCGTGCAAAGTGTCCTTCTTCACCATAAATAAAGTATTTACATTTGCGTACCTTTGCTCGATCATTTTGGTATTTCTTCTTTATGACCCTTACATGAGATTTGTGGGGTTTTCCTTTATATGGCTTTGCCTTTCTTAAACCATACCTTCTAGTAGGTTTTTGATAATGATACGGCAAAGGAATACGAGAGCAAAATTGAAGATCCTTCAGGCTTCTTTGAAGAGATGCCTGTTTGCACATCTCCATTAACTCTTGATAAGCATGATGTATTCTGGGCAGTACACCAATCGTGTTTCCTTGATGCTTTTCCTGGAACTTCTTTTCAAGGTAGCTACCAAATGAGAGGTGACATTTTTCTGTAAAACTTACTTGAGAGTTCTTCATTCACTAACATTCGCCCTGTTTTGGCTGCTAACACTTTGTATTCATTCATATAAGAAATTAAATCTTTGGTGTCATGACATACCAGTCTTTCGAGGTCCAGATAAGCCTGATTTTGTTCTACTGTTGATCCTGAAGCTGGATCTTCTAAGGTAATTATCCTTCGGATTTATGTTAGTACATTTTGAGTTTCATCCGCCATCCGACCAATTTGTTATACTGGTCTGGGAACATCATCCTCCATTGAATAAAAGTCTTCTTTTCCGTTTCTCCCAAGAGATTTTCAATATATTGAGGGAAGAAATATTCGCGTTTACATTCCTATGAGATGTGAAAATTTTTATTTCTTCTCAAAATAAAATAACGAATAAAATTGAATTCCTTCTAATTCTCTATTTCCTTCCAATCAAACAAGACAAATGAATCATTTTATTCCCTTCCTATAATTACTCTATAAAATACCGCTTGTCACTGAGATGCATAGCTGATATCAATTTCATAATTTTAATTCTCTTATTTTACTTAAGATTATCAAAGATAATAGTATGCTCTCTGTGAGCAGGATTACTATAGTTATGAGTTTTCGGTACTTTAAGATTAGCAAGAATTTTTGCTGTCTACTCATCATTGTGATGATGTGGTTCTCTCAATCTTGAGATAAAGTCAAAACTAGTTCATATTTGTGTATTTATATCATAATGTAAATTGACAACTAGGGAAGGATAAATGGTTTTTCTTTGTACCTTGTTTTATCAGTAATGTATGACTATTTGGAAATTATTTCATTTATCATTCTATTTTATGGTGTCTAAGACGGAATTATGTGAATTCGAAATCGTTCTGTCATCTGTCAAAGATTTTTTTTTGTGTCCTTGTTCCTGACTTGGCATATTTGATTTTGCAGATTCTAGATACCAATCCTCAACTGTATTTCCATCTACAGCAACAGAGATTGATTGAATTGATTCGTAGTGGAAAGGTAGAAGAGGCTCTAGAGTTTGCTCAGGAGGAGCTGGCTCCAAGAGGAGAAGAAAATGTATGCTCCTTTCATTCTTATATAGAAATCTATCCTCATTAAAGATCCTCTTGTTCTTGTTGTCACCTCTAATAAAATATAATTTATTGTCCTTACACTTGACCTACTTATACAAACTCAGAGGAATTTAGTATGTTCTTCTGTTTTTCATTTGGCCTAGTCATTGGAAAATTCATGTGAATACATTACTCAGAACCTTGTTGAAGTTGCTTTATTTTTCCCTTGTTTGGATGAAAGTATTTTTATGCTTCCTATGTAAAATCTTGACTGAGTTTCTGTTTCCTGTTATTCGCTTGTTGCAATTACTTAGGAACAAAAAATGTTAAGTAAACTGTCTTTTGGTTTTCACAGCAAAGTTTTCTAGAGGAGTTGGAGAAGACAGTTGCCCTCTTGGCGTTTGAAGATGTAAAAAATTGTCCTTATGGTGAACTTCTAGACACGTCACAACGCTTGAAAACTGCAAGCGAGCTTAATGCTGCCATACTAACTAGCCAAAGTCATGATAAAGGTTGGTGGTATTTATTCTGATTTCCAGTTTTCCAACTGCTATCCTATGAAATAATGGTATACCCCAATATACTTAGAACTAAATCAAATTTAAGAGCCCCAAAAGTAAACTGTATGATAGAAGGTCTAGATCTACTTATTTGAGCTGCTGAAAAAAATATTCAGAATGACCTGAGAAAATGCTAATACAACCCGGAAATCTCTTATTAGGATTATTTTTAACAGAAGGCATTGAAAGTGTAGATTGGGCATGTGTAATCCTTTTGAGCTATCAACCACTCAGCCATCTCTCCTGGAGTTCGTTTCAATTTTCTTCCTACAAGTGTCATATGACTCTATGAGATGATAAACTACCCCAGGTTCGTTACCTGGCTCATCATTTATGAGATGATACACTAACTCTCCGACAAAAGATCTCGATGTATATATTCATACTTTCATATATGCATATCCAATATTTCTACTTGTCCCATTACCTAATGGTCGAGCCTATCAGGATACCCTCGACTCCATGTCTGAATAAAAGCAAGTGGTAATAAGTTCTAAAGAATCAATTAATTCATGGTCAAATCCCCGCATGATGATGTTCTTCATAGTATAGACTAATCAAGGGATTAAATGGCATAGTGAATTTGTTGGTAGCTTGGATTAGTCTTATATTTCCTTGAGGTACGCCAGTGGCTAAATGGTATGTTGGTATCTGGCAATTCCATGGTTGAATCTCCTACTAAAATGAGAATTTGGACTCCTTTATTCATTGTCATTGTCTGAGAACCAATATCTTCTTTATCAGCGAGAGAAAATTCAACTTAGATTTTGACTCCACAATCGACCATATTTTGGCTTGGATGTGATCTAGACTCTCCATTTTTTTTTTGTGGGCAGATCCAAAGCTTCCTAGCTTGCTGAAAATGCTGATATGGGCTCAGAATCAGCTGGATGAGAAGGCTGCTTATCCAAAAATAAACAATCTAACAACAGCGGCAGTTGATGATCCAGCAATCTGAATTCACCAAGACTAATCATTTTCTTAGTGAGGTTTGGCTAGGTTTTGCAGTTGATCGATGTGTAAATTAGCGGTATCAAATGACCCATTGTGATTGCATCTTATTTATGGAACTTTCTGTCTTATTTTGATGTTTATGTGGCAATTGATTGGCCTTTTGTGCTTCACTCCTTTTATCTCAAAATTGTTTTGTAAATTCGATAATAGTGTACTCTTCATTTTGAAAAGAACTATGATGATACAATATATAATCGAACAAAATGTATTAAGAAATTTAAAAAAGAATCAAGCTCATGTTAATGTTACCATGTTTATATGGTTTTCATATTGAACAAATCTAATATGTTATTTATAATCAGTTTTATTTTGAATGAACAAATCTAATACAAATCTAAATGTGTTCGAAATTAAACTGGTTCTTTTTAAATTAAATTGCAATATTTACCTTGATAATAATTTTAATAATAATTAATAATAAGTGTTAATTGGAGAAAATTTTTTAAAATGAAATTTAACGTTGCATGTTGTCTCCACTCTACTCTATGATGGGATTGATAAAATAATTTTGTATATTATTTTTTTATCAATATAAAAGATAAAAATTCAGTTTACATTATAAAAATTTGAATATAAATTATTTGAGATTAAATATTATTTAAGAAATTTGAGTATAAAGTTACTCTATGATGTGATTGATAAAATGATTTTGTATATTATTTTTTTTAAATCAGTATAAAAGAATAAAAATTCAGTTTACTTTATAAAAATTTGAATATAAATTATTTGAGATTAAATATTATTTAAGAAATTTAAGTATAAAATTTCGGTGACCCTTTCTGTGAAGATGTTGATGCAGTGGCTTTGTCATGATGATCTTGATGCAACATCATATACTTAAATTTTTAAATTTTATACTCAAAATTTTTAAATAATACTTAATATAAATCAATTAATATTTAAAATTTTATAATTATACTAAAAATTTTATTATATACTGAAATAATATATACTCAACTTTTTTTAAATAATACTCAAATTTTTAAATTAGTATTTAATCTCAAATAATTTATACTTAAATTTTTATAATATATACTAAATTTTTATTCTTTTATACTAATAAAAAATAATACACAAAATTATCTTATCAATTTGGAAAGTTTTTATCAATTTTTCTTAATAATAATAATAATAATAATAATAAACGAGGGATAAGGACGAGAGACTAACAGAGGAGTAATTAATATTTTTTGAGGCAAAATAAAAGTGTTGCATTTATTAGCAAGCAAACATTTCTTGTCAGATGAAAATATTTGTGCTCGCCTCATTTATCGAAAGTGTATTTTGCCCCCTTTTTCTATTCCCTTTTTTCACCTCACGCGCCGGTGAACCCTAGACTCGCTCCGCTTTTCTGATTCTTCTCAGCTCTCAGGTAAATCTCGGTGCCCTCTTCCCCCTGCTTTGCGAGTGAGGAAGAAGCTTTCTTTCTTTCTTTTTCCTTTTCTTTGTAGCCGCAGTGCAGGTTTTTTCTTTGGTGCTAGATTTGGATATTGTTTCTATCATCTGCGTCGCAAAGATCTCGTCTTGAAACCGTGCAAGTTCAGGCCTTGCTGCGAATGCGGGCTGCCAGGATTTGTTTATTTGGGATTTCATTCTGCTTTCAGACTATTTTTTGCACGGGCGATCGGCTTTGTCCTGAGGGTTTCCTTGTTATGCCGTTTTCTGGAGGGTTGTTTTTTTGTTTAAAAAAACATTTTTTTTTTTGCAGTTTTTGTCTGCATCTCTCATGCACTTGTTCTTTTTTGTTTTAATGAAAGGGGCTTGATGGCATTGAGCATTGATGAGATGAAGCAATGTGTTTGAGTGTTGGTCGATGTCAGCATAAAAGTTGCGATCTTTACACTGATTGCTTGTTTAGAACATAGGCTTCCATGGATGACGATGGTGGATTGGGTATCCGGAATTGGGGCTACTATGACCCACCATCAAAGGAAAACCTTGGATTGCGGCTTATGCCTTCTTTGGTGGAGCGGGATGTGAAGCCAGTTGTATCAAGTGGTGGATTTATTCACAGGCTTTGCAGTCTTCCAGAGCCATCGCTTCCATTGGACTTTGTGAGGGATGGATGGTTTCACCATAGTAATGACAATGTAAAGAATGATTATGTGAGGGAAGGATGGATACACTATAGCAATGACAATAGCAAGAGCTTCCCCATTTTGACGACAAACCATCAGCAGCATACCAGTTATAATGTCCTCCCTGATCCCACCATAATGAACAATGTCCAGATGTTTCAGCACTTGGAGCCACAGCCCAAGGAGGACAAGCCTTTGATGAAAGAGGAGCCAGTTGACGGAAATGAACCTCCTTTGAAGAAGAGGTCTAGGGGTCGTCCACAGAAATCACCAAAGCCAAAGAAGCCTAAGAAAGCCGCAGCACCAAGAGATGGGGTTGCTAATGGCTCCATTTCACATGGAAAGACTGGGAAGAAGAGCACTAGCATGGTTATTAATGGGATTGATTTTGATATCTCAAGAATTCCAACTCCAGTGTGCTCTTGTACTGGAAAGCAACAACCGTGCTACAAATGGGGTATTGGAGGATGGCAATCAGCATGCTGCACTACCAGTATTTCCCTGTATCCCCTTCCAATGAGCACCAAGAGGAGAGGGGCGCGCATTGCTGGTAGAAAAATGAGCCAGGGTGCATTTAAGAAGGTGCTGGAGAAGCTAGCTGGAGAAGGTTATAATCTTTCTAACCCAATTGACTTGAAGACCTTCTGGGCCAAGCATGGTACTAACAAGTTTGTGACTATCAGGTAAAAATTTTGTTGGCTAGGCTTATGAATCTTCGCCTTTGCAATGGATCATTGCTTCTCTAATGTAGATTAATCTGTGTCCTGTGGGGATCATTGATACAACTTGAGTGTGTTTTTTGTATTATTACTCTTAACATGGCTTATGGGGCTTAGACACTCAGGTTATATCATCATCAAAGCTTGTAACTTTTTGTGGAGACAATGCACCTTAAGATGGTCCTTTCACCTACTACATATAATTTTTTTGTTCACTTGCTTCTTCTTGAGATTAAGCTATTATGGGAATGTATTGACAAGTGCCAGTTATTTTTCTACCCGTTTTTGTGATGTTCCTTGTCATGTATTGGTGTAGTTCAAATGATCTATATCTAAAAATTTTCATTATTAGATTGTGTCTGATTCATTGTGGGAATTGTTATGGTATAGAAATTGGATTTGTTTGCAAACTTGATCCTAATTTGTTGGGTCATAACTCTAAATTGGCTTAAGTAGTTCCTTCAACATATGAAATATTTTAATTTATAGTTTTTTAATTATGTTCTAAACTATGGTAATTACATGATATTGTCATCGCCGATTATGTCGTTGACTCGTTTATAATCTGATAGTTTATATCTTCAATTTTGAGTGTGCATATATGCCCTTTATCCTTTTTTTAATTATTAATGGCTCTTAGTTTGTGTTCACTAAAATATATATTCAGCAAGTACCAATGTTTTAGAAAGCATAACATGCGGCTAGGTTATCATTTAGTACATTTACAATTTGCAGGTGAGCATGCGGGTACATATAACATATGTGATATTACTTAAAATTATTTAATTGTTTTATCTTATCAAAACCTTGAATTTAATTGGTTGTAAAAGAACTTAATTAATGAATCCATTGAAAGGTGTTTTACATCTACTACCTAATATGAATTTTAGAAATACTTAGACGGTTAGACCCAAAGTCATAATCGCTTACCGCTATGTAGAGCATGTAGTGCCTATACTATAAAGCTTAAATAATTGATATTTGAAATGCTAATTTTCTTTATTTAATTGCCAAATGTATTATTATCATAATCTTTGTTGAAGCAGTTGTCTGAGCTCCCTTTATTTTAATCAGGTTGTTGGTTATTGGTTCCTATTATTGTTCATGTATAGATGAGTCTAGAGCTCCGTGGTTATGGGAACTCATTAATTTATGTAGCTTTTGCAACACAATTCCACCTCAAGCTTTGTCTTTTGTTGGCTTCTTTTCCTAATAATCAATTAACCACCCTTTGTGTTTGTGTTATCTTGTCATAGCCTTTGCATTTTGTATGGCTAGAAAACATCAGTAGTTTTAATTTGCATCACCTGTTTCTTCAAAATTAAATTAGCCAGCCATAGGCAGCTTCAGTCATTTTAGGGGGAAAAAAACGATTAACGAGGTTGGGTAACGTCGAATCTCGGGCGACTGGCCTGACTTCATGGAAGTTTCTCACCGGCCACCATGGTAAATCGGGAAGCGCTCGTGGCGGGTGATCCAGAAGCCCAATGTCCCAGGGTTCGCGCCTCATTTGGAAGATACATTCCTGCAAAATATGTAGTAGCTGAGGATCAAATGTGGATATCTGCGACGACAACTAGTCGTTCTTCTGCTGCACCATGGCCATTCTAGGGATAATGAGAGACTATGTTATATCTGTTGATGAGTATCTTATTGTGCAAACATACTACACATTGACATGCTCAACACTTGTCAAGATGGATTCAAATTATGTTTGTCTTTTTATAGCTTCTTCAAAATTCTAATTTAATTAATTATCTATTCGTTATAATATTATTTTTAAAAATAAACAAGTGGAGAAAACTAATGATTGAAATACACATAGAAGTAAAAGGGAGTTTTTTAATATTTAACTATCTAATTGATATACGCTTATTAAAAAATAAAAACACAATTTAATGAGTAAAACATTTGAATTAAAATCCACACAGCTGAAACCTGTTCTACTGGTATGGTATGGTACAATCCAAATTTAATTTAATTTTTAAGATGATTATCTAATTATTTTAGTTTTATGTAGAAGTAAATAGACTAAGTGAAAGAGCATTAAAGGCTTAAAAACCATCTAAATTCATCTCAACTTGGTATGATACATGCAGAAGTGTTCCAAGCGTCGGCACAACTTCGTGCAAAAATTGTATTCTTGCCAAGGCCCAGATTTCACGCACAGAAGGACATTTTGAACCATGATGTATTGTATTCGCAGATCTTGGTGATCTATTGTAAGTTTCTGGTTATGAGGAGCCTCTTCATAAGACTGCTTCTCCCTGGAGATCACCTTACCCCATATTCCTGAGATGTTAAATAACAAAAACTAGGAGACCATTTCTCACATACTATTGATCTGAAATAACTTCCAAGCCAATTGTATCTAGATTGTTCCCTTGTTTGATATTAAATCCCCTTTTATTATAATATTTATTAATCTATTTTAAAAAAATTCATTGATCTTGAACATCATTGTGCCTGTCCTTTGTTGTTCTTTCTGGTGGTCTTATTGTTCCCTATGCACATCTAAACCATGGACGATTGAATCTTTTTGTTTATGCATCCTTTAGGTATTCTCCTCTACCAATTAACTTAAATCTATTGCGTCATTGGAACCAATATTTAACCAAACAGTTCGGATTATCTCCTCTAACCTTGGGCATTCGAGGCTACTATTGGTTCTCATCTGAAGGATAGCCATCTTGTGTCTCCACGTCTGAATAAAAGAATGGAAAGATTTTCTGTATACATGACATCAACAATATGAACCTACTACAACAACTTTACTAATATTCCACTCTAACTTATAGGAGATATGAGATGCTTCGTGGCAGATGTATTTTTATGAGCCATTTGTTTCTTGCATATATCATGCATCTAGATATTTTTATTATACAACTTGATGGTTGTTTATCTCAAGTGGTATGAACTTACTATATCTTCTGTTTACTTGGATCTAGAGTTCTACTCAAAACAGTTTCGAAACAGCTGAACTTTTTCCAAGCTTTGATGATTAGCACAATATCATTTGATCATGTGATGCTACAATATCATCTATATTGAATTCCTTCACTCAAGTTTTTTAACTATAACCTACCCAACCCCATTCAGTGCAGTTGCCTCTTGCTATTGGATTAGTTTATTGATATGGAGATGTGGCGGTGGTCGCAAACATATTCATTGTCTAAAATAAAGGAGTTCTTCAGTCTTTTGCTTTCTGTAACCACAATTGGCCTGAATCATGTGAAATTGGCAATCATTTTTGTGTTATTTTTTCCTTCTTACACTCGTGAGCATACCTCTCTTTGCTCTAATTCACTGATATTTGGGATTGGAATCTTGTCTCTAGCAAATAGCAATGGTCGTTTTTAGTTTTTAAAAAATTATTCTTATTGATGACTATGCTCGTATGGCACATAAGGCTTGTTTGTGTCTTTGAACGTTCATTTTTTGTTTTTTTTTAATTTGAAATAAAGCAAAAAATTTCTATTCCTATCAAAATTTTACTCGCTGGCACTGTTCTTGAGTGCTGCACTCTGCTTGTACTCATATTGTGCTAACAAGGAATTATCCTCCAAATCAACTCTCCCTATAAAATTCAGCATATTGCAAGTACATTAATTGAACTTTTACTTGATATGCTTTGAATTAGTATTGTGAAAAAAAGCTTTGATGTTTGGTCTACCCCCCGTCGTCTATAACTCTTCAGACTGACACTTTGTTGAAATCTATTTCCCCAATTGATCATGTAAATTTTCTAGAAGTAACTTCATCAAACACTTGGATTCACACGTAGAGATGCTTGTACCCAAGCTCAAGTAATATTGCGGAGCTGCGAACTAGGATGAAGTTATGTTTTTAGTACAATTCTCTGAATGGTTTCATGCTTTATCCTAAGCAAATTGCTTGTTTTCTCAGTCAAGCATTTTTACTCGTTTGGGCTTCCTTAATGCTCTCGAACCTAGACAGCAAACTTTAGTTTAGATCCGCTAACTGATCTTTGCCATCTACTTAGGTACCCAAAAAGGCTTTGGTGTTATGATTCATTGTTGCTTCGCTCTCTGCTAAAGCCATATTCTTAATTCTTTGATGCTACACTTTATTTCTTGGATTTTTAACCATCTCTGCTTGACTCTATACATCTTCCACCTTCAGCTTAGACTTCATCTGTCTGCTAGATCCATTGACTATGTGACAGGTACAGAACGATACCTTCATCAGATTCCCAATCTCCATCAGTGACTTCATCCTCGCTCCGGACCCTCTGAGAAATACCAGCTGCACTTGTAGTGATTGCCGTTTGACTTTTCCTTAATAACAGACCGTCCTTAAGTCTTCATAACAAGTTATTTAGAATGGAATTTGATAAAACAAAGAATGATTATATACATCATGTCTTGCTGTTTGAGTTGATTAATATAAGGAGTGAATTAGTTGTGGCATTCATTTAAGAAGCCTAGTGTTGTTTTATTGGAGGTCTCTATACATGCATATACAGAGGCGAAATTAATGTTCGACTTTGATCAGGGGTGGGTAGAACAGCTTGGAGTTTCTATTCAATATTTTTTTTTCTTTTTTCCTTTTTTCCTTTTTCCTTATTCTGGAATTTGTTAACTTGTTTTTCTAATGCAGCTGAAAATCTATTGAACTGGCAGGAAGTTCTTTTTTTTTGTCTGGGCATAAACCCTTCTAAATCCCTTTTCTCTTCCGGGTACTCTAACATCTTGAGGGACTATTTTTTTTTAATCGGATCCTTGCCAAAAATATTTTATTTGTGGTTTGGATCTAGAACTTCTAATCCTCTTCCTCATCATTTAGATCTATTGTGGCGGACATTCTTTCTTTGTCTGAGTAGGTTTTATCTTAACAATTCTGGTAGCTGCTGTGCCATGCAAACACGATTGAGTTGATGTAGGTTTGCTATGAAGCCTGTGTTTGCAATTTTAGGCTTGCTAAAAATGTTTGATACATAGTGAGGCGTTCCATTTGCCCTATATTTTACAACATGCATATATTTTTGTTTTTTGTCAGATTTATCTTAAGGCGAATATCTTCATTTTTCTTTCAAAATTCTGATTTCCATGTTCATTTTGAACAAAGTGCTAACTCGTTTGTGTATCAAATTAGCCATGGATGTGCTTGAAATAATTTGTTTGACTTTATAGTATGAAAATTTTAATACAGTATATATCTGTTTATCATTTAGAACTGTGTTTGTCAATATCGCATAATCTGTAGGATTCCCCTGTGCCAGACTATCTTCTGACTGCAGTTGTTTACACTCATCCATTAGACACTTGCATGTACTGTTTCTATCAGATTAGGGTTGTTTTACAACCAGACAAAGCCAGAGTAATACTGGTACATTCACGTTAACAACAAACATTTTTCAATTCTCATCGAGTAGCTCATTGAACGGCGAATAGAAGCTTGCTGTTCTGTTCTAGGATATGCATCTGCTCCGAACAAATGCCTATTTGTTGGCTTTCTTGTTTTTGTCTTGCTACTTACTATTTTGTTTCTTTTAATCCTACTGTAGTGGTGAATGATTTCAAGGCTTCTAATCCTACAAGTCATCGATGAAAACAATCAGGATCTTTAAAGTATGCCTTCCACTTACAGTGAAATGAAATTTGATTTCTTCATACTTTTCTAGTAAATTCTGTCATGGTTCATTTGATTCGCAGGATATCAATTCATTGTAAATTCTGCTGGTATAAATATGTCTATTTGATTTTAAAAATGAATTTTGAATACTAATTGTCCTGAAATTACATTGTTTGATTCCGAGAGATAAGACTAAACTAGCTGGAAGACCTGAGTCGACCAAGTAGGTTGGGCTTGCTTAACTACTATGTGGACCAAGTAGATTAATTTGACTCTTGAGACTTAGACAAGTCAAGCATGTTAAATGTAAAATAAATTATTCTACTAGCTATACTATTCTATCATTACAACTTAACTGGAAAAAAAAAAGTGAAACTAGATCATTTCGTTTTGACCCATTGTATGGATTTTCAATCTTTACATATTCCATTGCACTAGCTCGCTCTATATATAATCATTAAGGATTTGCAATGTAATCTTGCAAGATTACAGGCAGACTGATACTATTAGCCTGACTACAACTATGAATTCTTGAAAATATAGAAATTAGTAGATGCTTATTGATGCTCATATTAGTTTCATACTATTAGTCCTACCTAGAGTTGTAAACAAGCCAAGCCGAGCTGTGTTCAAGCTTGTTTGATAAGGTAATCAAATCGAACCAAGCATAAAATAAATCAAGTTGTTGAAATGATTGTTTGAAAGCTTGTTTGATAAGGTAATCAAATCGAGCCGAGCATAATATAAATCAAGTTGTTGAAATGATTGTTCAAACAGTTCCTTTTTTTATGAGTTTAAATGTGGTTCAAGCTTGATTCGAACTTGATTTGTTCAGATATTTTTGAAGTCTCAATTCGAACTTATTTGATTGTTTAAAATTTTTATATTTTAAACTTGTTTTGGTCGGTTATTAAATTTGATAATACAAACTTATTTATTCATTTTAAAATTTTCGTTGTTTATTTAACATGTTAATAAAAGTTTTATTGATGAATTATCAAATATTATTCATGAATATTAACAAATTGAATATACGTGTTTAAACTTATTTGTTTAAAATTTAACGAGTAATTGAAACTTGTTCATTTAATTATTTTTGTCATGAATAAACATAAATAAATTGAATAAATATAAATAAATTTTTATCAAGCGGAATGTAAGTTTGTTAATAAATTTCAGTTCATTTAGAATTCAAGCGTTAGGGTCCTACTTCTACTACATATGTTTGGGATTTATAATGGTCATTACATAGACTTTTTTTCTCCCTTGAAAAAAATCAAATATAATATATTTTTTAGCTTTAGTCATATCATTTTCCTTGATAATTGTCATCCAAGGATATTCTATTGATCTCAAAACAGTGACAGTCTCAATCCTTCTGAAGTATCAATGACCTTTTGGACCTGGCAAGATTATCTTGTAAAAAAGATGCATGTGGTTGAGGTGTTTCTAGAGCTGAATTATTAATTTGATCGACAATCTTTAGTTCAAATAATATTTATTGAGCCTTCGCCAATATCATCAGTAGTGATGTCGTCACGCGTCTTCGTCCCGCGATTTATCCTCGTTGACCGGTGGGACTCTCGTTGAAGGCCATGGGACAGAATCGGTCAGTCAAGTGGATTAGTCGGGTGCAAGTCTGGATACTCCTAGTAAATTCAAAAAAAAAATATTTATTGAGCCTTAAGTTGAAGGAGTTAGATTAAGAATATTTTTGGATTGATTTGTCATATTATTAACCCATTTGCCAAATCTTGGACTAGTCACCAGACCATGCACCGGCCTGTTCTCCAGCTCAAATCTTGTTCTTGCAGAATCACAACATAAGTTGGAGAAAGTTACTGAACAGGTGGAGAATCTTCAATAGTTCATCACAATCCTCTTCTCCAGGTTAATTCATGGCCATTGCATAGCTCTCAGTGAGAAATGTCATCAAATAGGAATTGGATGACAGTTGGTGTTGGCCATTGAAGTTGAAGGAATAAGAAAATTGAGGTCTTGAAGAGAAATCCATCCATCTCTATAAGTTCTCCAATTGGCTTTGTTTGAAGAACAACCAAATAATGTTTAGGATATGGATAGGTAAAATTTTGATTTGGCTTAAATTTTGATGTCATTTTAGTTTGAGTTTAATCCCTTTAAATCGTAAGTTTGTTCCGAAAAGTTGACCGATGCTTTGATGCTTCATCTCGTCATTGATGGTTGCAGCATCTGCCATTGTGTCCTTATATATTTGAATCCGCACATACCAGTGGAATCTAATTCTGTCGAATCGATCAAATTCGTCTAGTTCCAAAAATTTTCATAGAATCGAATCGATCGTCTTAAATTCATCTGTTATCTGGTTCATCATTTTCTTCAAGTGAGTCAAGCATTCAAATATTGAGATTCCCATAAGAAACAACTTGCAATTAGAAAAAGGAATGAAAAAAAAAAACAAACAAACCACATACATGGAGTCAAATGCAGCTGTCGATGGTTATCAATGGTAGGATTTTGAAACTATTTGTCGAAGAAGGGAGAGAATGAGATTCAATGGTAAAATCATATTCAGGTGGGTAAAATGGGATTTTTACCATAAGAAACATCCTTTCTTTTAGCCAAAAGGGGCAAAATTTGGGTTCAGAGGGTACTGTTTGGACATGGTCGGTCAGACAGACCATACCTAAGGCTGTAAACGAGTAAGCCGAATCAAATTTTATAGTGTTCAAACTTGATTGATAAGGTAATCAAGTCAAGTTAAATCAAATTGAGCCCAAAATGAACAAGTTATTGAAATAAGTGTTCAAACTTGACTTGATTTATTTTTTATAAGTTTAAACTTGTTCAAACTGCTAGTTGAAATATTATCGAACTTTTAATTCAAGTTTGTTTGAAAGTTTTGTCTTTTAAATTTGTTTATTTAGTTATAGAACTTGATAATATAAATTTATTTATTTATTTAGTATGTTAATAAAAAATTTATTGATAAATATCGTTATTCACGAATATTGTCCATAAAAATGTTCATGAATATTAACGAGCTAAATATATGTTCAAATTTATTTGTTTAGTTTGATAAGCTAATATGATATGTATTGAACGAATATAAATAAATTTTCATCAAGCAAACCTATTAATGAACAACCCGACTCAAAATTGGTTTTCAAAAATGGTTCTCACAAATTCTCATAAAGATTAGTACAAGTAAGATTTATTCTAAATTCGACCTCAAAAGTGATTTTTCATCATGTGGTTATGCATCCCGATTTAATAGAATAGTCTACTTTTTGGGTACCCGAGGGCTTATATGAATAGTTAGTAATGTCTTTCGACTTGAAGAACACCCCTGTGATTTTTCAAAAGAAGATGGATATATGGTTCAAGGGTACCAAAAATTTTATAACAGTTTATATTGATGATATTTTGGTAATCTCTGAAAATGAACAGGAGCATGCTCGACATCTAAAAATTATGTTGGATATAGTCCAAAAGTATGGTTTGGTTTTGAGCCCCACAAAGATGAAAATTGCAGTTCTTGAAATCAAATTTCATGGAGCAATCATTGGAGCCGGAAGATCAAACTACATCCCCATATAATAAAGAAAATTGTAGATTTCAAGAATAGTGAGCTACTAACAAAGCAAGGAATGTGTTCATGGCTTGGACTTCTAAATTATGCCAGAAATTACATTCCTAATCTGAGAAAATTGTTAAGCCCACTATGTGCCAAAGTAAGCCCAACAGGTGACAAGAGGATGAATTCTCAAGATTGGGTCTTAGTCCAGCAAATCAAGGAATTAATACAAAAATGATCGGATCTGGAAGTACCACTAGAGGATGGCTTTATTATTCTTGAAGTAGATGGATATATGGAAGGCTGGGGAGGCGTTTGTAAGTGGAAGAGAGGTAAATTTGATGCAAGATCCACTGAAAAAGTTTGTGCCTATGCCAGCGGGAAGTTCACTCCCATTAAGTCAACAATTGATGCAGAAATTCATGTAGTTATGAATTCCTTGGAAGCTTTGAAAATTTACACTTAGACAAAAAGGAAATACTTATAAGAACTGATTGCCAAACTATTATTAGCTTTTTCGGGAAGACAACCAACAACAAGCCGTCAAGAGTTAGATGGATGGCTTTTGCAGATTATATTACTGGTATGGGAGTTCCAACACATTTTGAACACATAGATGGAAGGATAATCAACTTGTTGACGCTTTATCATGGCTAATCCATTGTCTTATTGTTACAGAATGGCCGGAAGAGTTCCTTAGCAAATTTGAGCTAGTAGTACCCGCTCTCCAGGAAATAAAGGAGAAGCCCAATACGAAGGCTCAAGCTCAGATGACTCAAGTCCTCACAACCTTATCAGCCTCACCGAACAATACAAGCAACTGCTCCAATCCCTTCACCAACAATATCCCATCTCCCTTGAAGATAAATCCAAGATTGACAAACAACTCCATGAGCTTCAGCAGCAGTACGTGCAATCAACGCCCTCCAGTAGCTCAGGCTGCTACACTCATTGCAGAAGTTCGAATGCCAGCGAAGGAGTACATTTGATAATTGGTGGTCAGACTAGTACCCTGCTACCAAACAAGTAGATGAACAATTGGCAACAACTGCGAATCTATTAAATGACGTTGTTAGAAGAATGAACTCTTTCCATTTATGAAGATGCGGATGTGGTGTACCCTAGCTGAATAAGCCACTATCACTGGTCTCCTAGATTTAACATAAAGAGGATTCGTTCATATCCTCCAGCTATAAAATTGCTTGTCATGTACTAAAAAGCATATTCTCTTCTATCAAAAGAGATCTGCGAGATATAAAGTTTGTATGTCATCGTGTGTAAAGCAGATTCCCCCTAATCTACAAACTATTTATCCTCATCAGAGGGCTATGAGAGAATGTGACGATGGGGCCCAATGAGCACCTGATGTTTCTCCCCTCCTCTAAATAGGAGGAAGACATAACCCTTGCAGGGAATACAAGCAACCCTTGTGCTCTACTCGGGACAAGAATGATCCTACTCAAGGATTATTGTAAAGTCAGTGTGAAGTAATAAGAACATGTGAGTTTCTCCATCTCTTCTCCTTATTTCTTACTATTTCGCGCTCCCCCTTTCTCTGTGTGCCCCGTTTTTCACCTGGTATCAGAGCTGGTTTAAAGAGATTATCATGGTAGCGTAAACCTCATAAGGTCATGGTATGAAAGAAAGGATTTCGTAAGTTTTTATGTCAATTTTGTATTACTTTTCCGAACTAGGAACTCTATCTTATAACTCTTGATCAAATAAGGCTGTTGGTATTATGCAAACTTGGCAATAGCAAAAGAACATGCCCTAACTTGGCAATAAGTCGAGTATGCTATAAACCCAAGGGCGCACCTGTGTGAGCAAAGTCTGGTAAGAAACTGCCCTGCCTTATAAATCTTGAAAGTTATGATTTAGATGCCTGAAATTTAGGAAAAATCTATACAAGATTGGTATTCTAATTCTCGAACATCTAACCTGGAATACCTTGACTTTGCTTCTACAACCAAAGTTATTACAAACCAGTCAGCACACAACCTTTCTATTGTCTACGATAAAACCTGTCTATCTTCTAAAGTCCATTTTTCAAGCAGATCCTTGAAAAGTGTCTGAAAACTTGAAAGAGCAAAGGCCCTACTCCACAGACTTGAGCAATTCATGAGCAACTACTTGTATACAAGAAGCACAAATTCGTACAAAGACGCTATCCGAGCCACCGAACAGATCGAGTCACTAGCTGTTGGGTTTGCAAGACCCAGCGAATCACAAGGCCCTACTTCGGGAAACACCATCATCATTAAACAGAACAACACTCAACTTCAGCTTCTGGTACAAATCGCCGAAAGCCTGAAGGATATACAATCCGACCTAAAGACTCGTGTTGAGCAGACTAAAGGCGGTGTTCAAGCAACCTCTATACCGGAGGATTTAATATCAAAACTGCAAAATCTATCTCTTGGTCTTAAAGAAAGGCCCAAAGAAGGTAAAGGTAAACTTAAGGCTTCAAGGATCCTTATAAAATTTTGCAGGAGGAGCAGAACAAATTGAAGACCTAATGGCGTCAAGGACTATCACTAAGCAATCCTCTACATCTTCTACTACTCCTCTATTTGAAGATCAAATACGGGAGTACAGAAGAAACAAGAGGAGGTTATACAATGCCAAGCAAACAACGAGATGTTAGGGCCAAAGATTAATGGGAAGACAAGCTCCAACTTATACCCTAGAGCAACAGATTAATCCTCATGAATAGCTGAGGCTATCTATGCAGGGCGAGCATCTATAGTACCGACAGAAGTATTATACCATTCTAGAAGAGATAATATAGATCATCGTGTATATGTTCTTAGATCAGAAGAAGCTATTCTAGTAGCTGAGGGTAACCAGCTTGACCGCATATTTATACTAGAAGATAGCTTTAATCAGCTCCAAAGGAGCCATATACAGTATATACATGTAGGAATTATGCAGGTGGGCATCTAAACCCTCCATCGACAAGAAGAAGGAACCATGACCCTTGTTGTGTTCCGAGATAATCGTTGGATCGGGGACCAGGTGATTCTAGCAACCATGGAGGTGGACCTAACAAGAGGAAGTCAAATGGTATATATAATTCCTAATATTATGTTAACCATTGGCGACTTCTATAGAAATATCCAGATTTTAATTCTCACGCAGGGGTACGAGCAATGACACAATAGAGAGGCCAATCTACTCATTACCAGAGGTCTTGTTGGCAGACTCTCGAGCACCCCCAATGTTGGCTTTGCCTATGAAGTTCAAGGAGCAGTAGATTACCTAATTGGTCATGGAGTTCGTGCATTACTAGGACGATAATACTCCACTGAAAATCTACTAGGGCTAAATTGGGTAATCAGACCCAAGTGACATCTATGTACTAAAAACAAAGATGAACTCGATGACAGTTATTATCAGTTACTACTAGCATAATAACCTTTTAGTGTAGTCCACAATCTTCTAAGCAACATGCCAACTTCGTTAATTATTCTGCTACAGTTATAATTCTCGCGAATACTTTCAAATTTATTCTGGCGGCCAGTGAGAAACTTTCGTAAAACTGGGTCAATCATCCGAGATTGAAAAAACTTCGTTAATTATTTATTTCTATAGCTGTGATTCTTCAAACTCCCAATGGCACTTCCGAGCGGATAAATCAAATTGCTCAAATTCAACTTAGCACAATGAATCGTACCGATAAGATTTAGTTAAAGGAGAAGAATCAAATTGCTTGAATTCAACTTAGTACAAAAAATTGTACCGATAAAATTTAATTAAAAGGGAAGAATTAGAAAAACTTAGATTGCGTATAATTTTCATTTTTATGTTTTTGTTTTTATTTTTTTAAAAAAATACAATACAATTTTTAAAAAGCATATTTAATTTATATTTTTAGATTTATTTTCTAAATAAAATATAATATTTTCTGAAATAAAATTATTTTTAAAAAATAAAAATATATAATTTTTTTAAAAATAAAAATAAAAAAACAGAATAAACTTGTTTCAAGAGCGTTTAAATTTTTACATTTTCCTTTTCATCTTCTAAAAAATTATATTTTTTATTTTTTAAAAAATAATTTTTAAAAATTTTCTAAATTTGTAAAAATATTTTTTTTAAAAAAAATGTGAAAAATATAAATCAAATATCATTTTTCAAAAATTCATATTTTAAATTGTTAAAACCATACGCCGCAAAAGATGATGCAGAAACATTCACCCCGTCAATCTCAATTGCCCCCTCTTTACTCTCCTGCCACAAATTGTTTAAGATACATAGCAGAAAGGGCTTAACATGGTTCACAATATACAAGCCTGAGATTTTGAAACAGGATCGCCGATAGTCGAGTTTTCAGCAAGTTCGGTTGCCACGAATCTTGGCAACCACAAAATTGTCTCTAAGAATGCAATTTCAATGCACAAGTAACAAACACAAATCAATACGTCGACGACAAAATCCTAACTACCAAGACAACAGAAGCAACATTTCAATTCGTACCGGTTTCCCAAAGAGAAAAAAAAATCTCATAATATGTTAATTAAATAAATCGAGATTGCGGCGTCGAAAAAGAACTACGCTCCATAATGCGAAAACAAGAAGTTATATATGGCGTTGGAAATCACCGCCTCCGCATGCCTCTTCCACCACGGCCGCGAAAATTTGCTCCGCCCCTACCACGGCCAGCCATTGCACTTGCAGCAGCTTCACCTTGAGCACTCTCCGACTGATCATTACAGTTGAAAGGCAAACCAATAAGCATTAAGAGAAGTAACAAGGTATCATAAGTCCACATCATTGTATAATATTAAAGCTAATTCGGAAGCAATAGAGATTTTTTAAGGAACCCGAAGTTAAAAAAAAATATAGAGGAAAAATATTATGGGTGGCTGAAGTCCTGAAGTACAATTTTCATAAACCCATCAGTAAATTGTAAATATAAAATAACAAGCAAACAGTTCGGGCAATCACCTTACTCTGAAAATATCAGTGGGTTTAGCAGAACATCAAATAGTTAGCACTGAAATCAATGGTAAAGTTTAGAATCTAAGACAAGGCTGCATAAAGGAAGAGCATGACTAGACCCGTATCTCTGATGACAAACAAAAGCATACTTCAAGTTAGTTATGTCGCTACCAATATTTGGTTTCTGACCAAATAATTGATGCATGTATGCTGATGTTTATGACTGTAAACAGACCAAACGTTCCCGAACAAATTTGGTGTTTCGCTCGTTTATGTTCTTCGACACGCACAAGGTCAATTGAATAACCAAGCTTGCATATCCCATTAAACTAAATAAATAAGCTTAAACACGTTCAGCTTGTCTATGTTCGTGAATAGAGATTATGAACTATGAACAATATTCATAAACAATGACCATGTACTAAACTTGTGAACCATTTTCATGAACAAAACTCTAATCAAACTTATAAATAAGCTTGCAAATAAACAAACAAGCTCTGAAAAAAAAATAACAAAGTTGTTATATAAAGCTCACTAACCAACCAAAAGAGCATTAAAATGAAAAAAGTTCGATCATTCAAACAAGCTCAATAATATCTAAATGAGCCCAGCTCGAGCCCAGCTAAAATTGAGTTTGGAGCTCAAAAGAAGAATCCAAGCCGAACTTGAACAAACATTTCAGCAGCATGGTTAACTTAGGTTTGACTTGGTCATCCTACTAAACAATTCTAAGCAACATAAAACTTGTTCAGCTCGTTTACAACCCTACTGATGTTAGAGATACTGGAAAACAAATTTAGATTAATAGGCCTAACATATTTATATTGTTCAGCAGTACTCGGAGAATAATAAGAATATTGCATGCTGACAGTGTTACTTGAATTCTCTAAAGATAAAGTGTGACCGACATTATATTAGGGAGACAGACTGAAAGAAGAGGTGTAGGATTAAAATGGTAAAAAAAATTAAGATATTGCTAAGTTAGCCATATGAGAAAGCAGTATCATCGTCAAAGATGAGAAAGTTTTTAAGCGACAAACCATTCAAAACAAAATTAAACAAATAAATGTTGTGGGTTAATTGGATATGTTGTTAATGAGTAGCTTCCACAATTTATTTAGCTCCTGCAAGAACCCTTAGATTTTAGAATAGGAATATTATGGATAATGACATATGGAAACACTATAATTATTCTTGTTATGTGCTAAATCATATATGAGATGGACAAATAAAATTGTACCTTTGGATTTTTCACTGTTTCATCCACGCTTAAGATAAGACAAGAAGCTTCAGTTGCAGCATTTATAGCATTGATCTGCCATTCATATACTTAGTCAATATAAATGCCAATACCAACAAATAACTTGACACAGAAAGAGAGAGAGAGAGAGAAAGGTTTGGAAAATGATATTACTTTCACAACAGCAGGCTCCCATACAAAGTTGGCAAGAGAATCTGAAATTCCACCAGTATTAATGTCCACGCCATAATTTGCACCTTCCCCTGTTATAGTCATGATTTCAGCACATGATACAAGGGAAAAAAAAAAAAAAAGATAAGACAGCCAAATGCAGTCATTTACAGGAGGAAGCTAACCAGATGCATGTTTCTGTCTTAGTTTGTTCAAGATGTCTGTAGAATCAAATCCAGCATTGTCACAAAGTTGACGTGGAATGACCTGCAAATTTAAATTAATAAGTTCAGGTACGCAGTCAGACCTAACAGATAGATAGGTCATACTCATAACAGATCCATTCCTCTATAATCATCTTGTGATTATGCTAAGAGAGAGAGAGAGAGAGATTGGTTAAAACTCATCTGGAAACAATTACGAAACAATCCAGAAAGTTAATATAACAAAGATGAAACAGGAACACTACTTACTGTTTGAATTCACTAACAATATTCAAAATTAAAAAACAAAACTTACTATTTGGGAGCAATTTAGTGTATCTAATGAAAATCAAAATTACAATAAAAATAAGTTAAAATCATATTAGACATATATAAATTCAATCAATAACTTTTACAGTTAGAGAAGTTGAACTATCTAGAATCGGAGATCTAAGGGGATGGAGGGAGACCTATAGTATAGTTGCAATCAAAAGTGATCAAGAATAGTCTAATATTACTATAGATATAGCTTTGCATAGTATAAAATGAAGGATGGGATCCATATGGTCAATCCCAATTCCCAATGTGTTGGGGACAAACACTGCCTGAAAATACTGAGATAGTTTAGATAGTAAGTGAAAAATTATGATATCATACAATGAAACAGCATAATTTAAGTTGTGGGTCTCATCACTGAAGAAAATTACATTAAATTTTTCATATTAAGCTATTTGTTAACCATTATCATGCATTACTAATTGATTGTCGGATAGTATAGAAAATTAAATTTTAGGAATTGCATATTTAATACGAGAAAAAACTAAATACGTTTACACAAAAACCAATTTCATTTCATGGTTATAGCTCTCATTTTACTATTTTTATTTATTTAGTAATAGCATTATCAAAAAACAAAAACAAAAGAAAATGCTAAAATAAAAATTAAATTATATCAAACATATATAATTCTTTATCAAGAATATGCTAATGAAACATCATTTTTTCACCCAAATAATATTTCATATATTTTTCAATTTTATAAAACGAGGTTCTTTTTGATCCACCATCAGTTTTTTTTTTAATTTCTAAGATATACAAATCAAAGTTCATTTTGTTTCTCAAAATTTTCTTTTTATTCAATATAAAATTCGAAAAAGAAAATCTTCTTCCAAATAGGACCTTTATTTTGAAAGAAAAATAAACATTAATAAATCATTTAAAAAAAAATGTCATTAGTTAACAATAAATGCAATGCATTTTCATGGTACAAAAAAACAATCATGTCAACTATAATAAAACTCAAACTTCCAACAGTAACTCAACTGAAGCAAGAAACAATTAATCAAGATTAACTATGTTCAAATCTGATCCTGAGGTTATTTTAGGTTCTGCACCACAAAAGATGAACCTGCCATATGCTACAAAAAAATATAAATCAATGTAAGCTATCTCGCTTGGTAATGTTAACAGAAATTCTGAAAGAAGATGACTCTGAACCTTCACATATCCAGGATAACAGATTCCTAGATGGATCCACATAAATCCCATGTGAACCCTAACATGACGACGAAAAGGAATAGGAAGAATGGACTAAAGAATAGAAGGGGAAAAAAGAAATATTTTCTTAGAAAGTGAGACATCTGACCAAACATCCAGCACCAACCTGAAACATCCAGCACCAACCTGAGGTCATGTTGTCAAAGGTGTTCATCCAAGATGTGAAGCATTGAGACTTTGCTTAGTAATATCACTACACTCCAAACAAAGTAGTTGGCTACCTACGCCTATTACACACAAGTTAATGATGTACCCCAGTTCACATGTTCCCAAAATTGGATTTATATTGGAAGTTTCTTCTGTCAAATGATTATGTAGGTAAGTAAAAAATGTACACTTTCATGCGCTTATTTTTCACACAAAAAATTAAAATAATAAAATAGAAAGCACTGCTGCCGACTTGCCGTGGAGAACCTAAACCTATAAGATAGCAAAACTATATTTGATCGACCAATACTGAATTCACAATAGCAGGAGCTACATCTGTTCCTTGTGACTTTATGGGGGGAAACAAAGCAAACAGAAATATGTACTTTCATCCAAGGTTTAGGGTTTCGTTTGGTTTCGGACGAAACGGGCGAAACAGTTTCGTTCCGCCCGTGCGCCGAAACCGGCTCGAGGAAGCCAAGGGTATCGACGCGAGCACGCGCGACAGCGGCGAGTGGCGAGGCGGCAAGCGCCGGAGGAAAAAACGCCAACGCCGGAGGACACGCGTGGCCCGTCGCGTCGCATGTGCCGCCGGGGCGTCGCGAGACTCCTCCGGCGCTGCCGGAAGAGTCGTCGGACTCCTCCGGCGCCGCCAGAAGCTCCGCCGGACGGCGCCTAAGTTGCCGGCCGCACACTCCGCCTCCGCCCGTGCCCGCACCCGCGCTTCGCCCGCTTCGCCCGAGCCCTAGCTCGAGGAAAATATGTGAGGAATATAAACATTTCCTCCCATAATTATTTATATCAATAAAACATTTAAAATATATTTAAAATTAAATAAATTTTATTAATTAATTTTCTGAAAATTATTTTTAATGTTTCAAATATTATTTAAAAAATCTAAAAAAACCTAAAAAAAATTCTAAAAAATCATATTTATATTTTGATATATTTTTTATTATTTTATATATTTACTATTTTATTATTTAATTAATATTTTGATATTTTATCATTTTAAATATATATTATTTAAATTAATAATTAATTAAATGAATAAATAAATAATTTATATAATTATTATATGTAAAGTAGCATTTTATGTTAATTTATATATTTATTATAGATAATATTTTTTATCTTAGAATAAATTTGAAATTTGAATTTATAAATATTACGATATTAAACTTTTTACTTTTAGCATTTTTTTCTAGAACATATAAAGTTTTGGTATTAATAACTTAGTAATGTTTAATTCGAGTTATTAATAGATTAATTTTCTTTAAAAAAATTATATTTAATTTTTATAACGATATTAAATTATTCAATAATTGAGAACTTATATGAAATTAATATATAATTTATTTTTAAATTATACACAATAAACATATTAATCTCATAATTATTATATATAAATAAAAAATTACCGAAACCGTACCGGCACGGCACGATACGATACCGAAACCGTATCATTCCGGTATGGGACCGAAACCTCGGCACGGGTCGAGATTTTGAACCTTGCTTTCATCACACATGTGAATGCATTCAATGTAATTACCGACAGAATGTGTTTGTTTCTTGTCTCAAGAGCAGATGGTATTAAAGTCTGTGCTTTGTAGCTCCTTTAGCGGGGAGGCAGTTTGACAAAAGAAATTTCAGTTGCATTACTTTTGGGGAAAAAATTGCAGACAGAATAAAAGGGAAGTAGAAAGGAAATGCAAGTATGATTACCAGTGCCACTGTCCTATCATATCAGACATATTATAAAAATATTCAACAAAAAGCTAGAAAGCATCATGTTCATAGTTCTAACAAAAATGTAAGCCTACACACCTTGTCTAATCGTTCAGAGATATAATAAAAGGATTACAGTAATCTATAGAGCCAATGAAAGATTGAAACCACGTGATAAATAGATACTATCACAGATACTATCAGGGATTTAAATGAATAGGTAGTACTCATAGTCCTCTACCTCAAGAGCTTTGGCAAATGAATTGATAAATAGCTGTGACTTCCCAGCTATTGTACGGGCATGCTGTCTCAAATACCGGCTTAGTTCCATCTGCCAGTGATGGGGAAAAAAAAATTACAATAGAAATGGGTAAGATAAGAAGTAACAATGGTTAATTATAGGAAATTACATCAATAGCGCCACCACCAGGCACAATGGTAGAGTTCTTTAAAGCTCTCCTAACTATCATAATGGCATCATGAAGGCTCCTTTCTGCTTCTTCAATGAACTGAACAGGATAGACCAACAAGGTTATCATTATCCAGAAAAAAGTAGATTCTTATATTAGAATAACAACAAAAAATAATAAAATGACAATTCTTAACTATTTTTGGATATATGGATCTTATACCACATTCATCATTGAATTCTATGTAAGGCTATTTGGATCTTAATAACACCACTGAACCCTATTACAATTTTCTAAAAAATAACCCATTTTGATCAACGAACCTGATCGGCACCACCTCTGAGAACAATTGTAGCAGTCTGACCAGAAGGGCAACCGCTAAAAATGTTGAATCGTTCATTACCAACTTGTCTTTCTTCAAATACTTCACAAGATCCAAGTACCTTTTGACAGAGACTATGAGCGATATGAAATGATAGCAAACCAAAATTTTATTCAACAATCAAATAGTCAAATAAGAATAAGCAAGGTATGGCATGTCAGAATGGATGAGTAAGCATACCTCATCAATGACATTGTTGACAGAGGTCTGAACAGTCCCACCTGTTGCAGCAGCAACACGTTGTAAATCTTCCTCCGTGACACGGCCAGCACAGAAAATATCCCGATCAGCAAAATACTGCAGAAAGACCAATTGTTATGCTCCAAAAAACAATGAATTGGGTTTAGTAACTTACAACTTACTAAAGTACCTGAGTCGCAAGATCACCAATCGCTAATCTTGATAGGACTATTTTTGCTCCACTTTTAACACACTTATCTAGCTTGTCATATATGATATTCCATTCAGCATCGACAATTGATTGATATTGTAAAGGGTCAGAAAGCCTACATAAGAACCATAAAACATAATTAAAACATTTGAATATAATATATGAAATATTGATTGTAGCAACAGCAAGTCTAGTGGACCTGATTTCTGCATTTTCTTTCTCTGACTTCAACTCCAACTCAATGTTCAACAAAAGAATCTTGGGGTTTAAAAATTTCTTCGGCTGCTGCTCAAAACCAGCATAAGAGAATGTCTTTTTAAAAGCAACACCATTAACAAGAAATGAGTCTCTCATGTTGCCACCAGGGACCTACAGAGAAGTAGCTGCAATTTTAGATGCTGAAATTCCTCCAGAAAGCTAGAATCATCTCTCAATTTCTCTAGTATAACTCAGAATGAAAAAAAAAAAAAAAAAGATCCATCTAGAAAGAAATAAAAGTGTACACACTGTTTTTCAATGCATTATGTGCAATTAGATCCAGACCCAGGAACAAATGGCAGTTGCACACCTAAAGACAGTGAGCTCTGTTCTTATAATAACATCAAGAATAATGTTGTGACGTCGAAAACTCTACTGGGGAAAGCCTACTTGCTGGGATAATGAGTCTTTAATACCACCTCATGTTTTTTTGTCAAACTCTATTCTCGAGTCTTAGAAAAGATAAAATAGCACTTAATGAGGTCTTAGGAAATCTAAAGCACTTAATGAGGTCTTAGGAAATCTAAAGTTCATTTAAAATAGCTTGACTCATCGTGGCAAGTGTTCCAAGTCTCCCCTATAAAAGGGTATCATTTGTATTGTTGAGGGGCAGTTAGTTTTTGGTGATAAAAATATTGTAAGCTTTTAAGCTTCTTGCAGATTTCTCTTCTAGTTATCCTCTAAACTCTTCGGTGGATTCCGTCGAGTGAGAGTTAAGAGTTTGCCTTGTGTTATCTCCTATTTTTCCTACGCTTTCCAGTGTCAAGTGGTATCAGAGCTTTGGGTTCACAATGGCTAGTCGTAGAAGACAAAGGCCAAAGGGTGATCATCCTGCAGCTCGTCAAAGAAACCTTCGTGACATCGAGTTGGATGACTTAAGGAGACAAGTGCAACAACTCGAGCAACACCTCGCCCGGGGCGAACCTGTGAATCCTAATGTCGAGGGTCATGATTCGGAGGCTAATTCTACAACTCATGAAATGGGATTTAATCCATTTCATGGTAATGAAGGCGATGACTCCGGTGATACTGCATCTCAAGGTCAAAGGTATCAAAGGAACAATGATCGTAAGAAATCTTTTAACTTTAAAGTCGACATTCCAGATTTTGATGGACGAAATGATCCGAATGAGTTCATAGATTGGCTTAACTCTGTTGAAAGGATCTTTGAATTCCAAGAAATTTCAGAAGATCGCAAGGTGAAATTTGTTGCTATCAAGTTGAAGAAATATGCATCTATTTGGTGGGAGCATTTAAAGAAGCAGCAAGCTCGTGATGGCAAACAAAAGATTAAAACCTGGGACAAAATGAAAAAGGTATTGCGCAAAAAATTTTTACCAGATAACTATCGTCAAGATATGTTTCTCAAATACCATAATTTCAAACAAAAAGATCTATCCATAGAAGAGTACATCGCTGAGTTTGAGAATCTCATGCTGAGATGTGATATTCTAGAACCGGACGAGCAAACTATCGCTCGGTTTCTTGGAGGGCTTCGACATGAGATTGGGAATATTGTGCAACTGCAACCTTACTGGACTTATAATGATGTCTGCAAATTGGCTCTCAAGGTGGAAAAACAACAAAAAGATTCTCGTCAATTTGGTGGACGTTTCTCTTCAAGTGGTGGTTCTTCCAACCGAGGGAGTGCCTCTATGTCAAAAAATACATCGACGTCAAAGGAAACAAAACAAAAGGCTATTGCAACCAAGGAAAACCATACTGATTTTGTAAAATCAAGTGGTCCTAACCACCAAAAGGTATGTTTCAAATGCAAAAGGTTTGGGCATTTCGCTGCCGATTGTCCAAATCGAAGGGTTATTACTTTTGTTGAGGAAAAAGAAGAGGAAGAATCTTATGACGCAGACCCTATCTACGATGATTCAAGAGATTATGAAGAAATTACTTATGTCGATCATGGAGAATCCTTGGTGATCCGACGTAGCCTCAATGCTACTTATGGTGAAGATCAATCATGGCTTCGCAATAATATCTTTCACACTAGGTGCACTTCTCATGGTAAGGTGCGCAATGTCATTATTGATGGAGGAAGTTGCGAAAATGTCGTGGCTACTACAATGGTAGACAAGTTGAAATTAAAAATCGAAGACCATCCTCAACCTTATAAATTGTCGTGGCTTCGTAAAGGTAATGAGTTGAAGGTATCTCAAAGATGTCTTATTCAATTTTCTATTGGCAATAAGTATCAAGATGAAGTTTGGTGTGATGTTATTCCTATGGATGCTTGTCATTTGCTTCTTGGTCGACCTTGGCAATTTGATAGGAAAACTCATCATGATGGCTTCAAAAGTACTTACAGTTTTGTTAAAGATGGCGAGAAGATTATCTTGGGACCGGCCAAGATGGACAACCGTCCTAAACCTTCACAAGGGAATGATGATAATTTAGTCTCCAAGTCCCAAGTTGAAAATGCTATGTGTGACTCTGGTGGGGCCTTTGTGTTGGTAGTCTTGGAAGAAAATGAAGATGGACCTGCTGTCCCTTCCCAAGTTCAACCTCTTCTCCAAGAATTTCAAGATGTAGTGCCAGCAGAAATTCCATCAGGACTTCCTCCCATGCGAAATATTCAACATTGCATTGATTTAATCCCCGGCGCTTCAATTCCAAACAAGGCAGCCTATAGAATGAGCCTAATGAGTATAAAGAGTTACAAAGACAAGTTGAAGATCTTTTGGTTAAGGGTCTTGTCCGAGAAAGCAAGAGCCCCTGTGCTGTTCCGGCCCTTCTTGTACCAAAGAAAGATGGTTCGTGGCGCATGTGCATTGATAGTAGAGCGGTCAATAAAATCACAATCAAATATCGTTTTCCTATTCCGCGCCTTGATGATCTTCTCGACCAGCTTCATGGGTTTAAGGTCGGCTCTAAAATTGATCTTCGAAGTGGCTATCATCAAATTCGTATGAGGCCGGGAGATGAATGGAAATCGGCATTCAAAACAAGGGACGGTCTTTATGAATGGTTGGTAATGTCATTCGGTCTTTCTAATGCTCCTACTTTTATGCGGCTTATGAATCATATTTTTAAACCATTCATTGGGAAATTTGTTGTTGTCTACTTTGATGACATTCTTGTATACAGCTCTAGCCCAAAAGAACATTTGGAGCATCTTCGACAGGTTTTTGAATTACTACGGGAGCAAAAGTTATATGCTAACTTGAATAAGTGTCATTTTTTTACTAATAGCCTGGTTTTCTTAGGCTATATTATTTCCTCAGATGGCATTAAAATGGATAAGAATAAGATTGAAGCTATTATGAGCTGGCCGACACCTAAATCGCTACATGATATTCGAAGTTTCCATGGCCTGACATCTTTTTATCGCAGGTTTATTAAGAATTTCAGCACGATTATTGCACCTATAACTGAATGTTTGAAGGGTGGCAACTTCAAATGGACGGAAGAGGCACGACAAAGCTTTGAACTTCTTAAAAGGAAGGTTACAGAAGCCCCAATCTTGCAACCACCAGATTTTGACCAAGTTTTTGAAGTGGACTGTGATGCTTCAAATGTAGGAATCGGTGGTGTCCTTAGCCAAAAGGGGAAGCCCATTGCTTTCTTTAGTGAAATGTTGAATCATTCTCGCCGCAATTATTCTACCTATGAAAAGGAATTCTTTGCCATTGTCCGAGCCTTGGATCATTGGCAACATTATCTCCTCCATAAGGAGTTTGTCCTTTTCTCGGATCATGAAGCCTTGAAGTATTTGAATACTCAACAAAAATTGAAACCTCGTCATGCTAAATGGGTTGAGTTTCTACAAGCCTTCAACTTTCTTATCAAGCACAAACCTGGTGTTCTTAATCGGGCGGCAGATGCTCTTAGCCGACGACATACTCTATTGTCTACTTTACAACTAAAGGTACTTGGATTTGAGGTAGTCAAAGATCTTTACAAAAATGATCCATACTTTGGTCAGATTTGGGAAGAGTGCATGAAAGCTCCATTCAAACTCTTCCTTATTCACGATGGATTTCTCTTCAAAGAAAAACATCTATGTATTCCTGATTGTTCACTACGACTTGCCATCATCAGTGAAGCTCATAATGGAGGGTTGGCGGGACATTTTGGCAGAGACAAAACTCTTACACTCGTTCGAGAGAATTTTTTTTGGCCACGTATGGATCGGGATGTCAAAACATATATTGAAAGGTGCCAAGTCTATCATATTGCCAAGAGTCATGGTCAGAATACAGGATTATACACTCCACTACCAATTCCAACAAGTCCTTGGGAAGATTTAAGCATGGATTTTGTGGTTGGGTTACCACGCACTCATAGGAACAAAGATTCAGTGATGGTCGTAGTTGATAGGTTCTCCAAAATGGCACATTTCATCCCGTGTACCAAGACATTGGATGCTACACATGTAGCTGATCTTTATTTCAAAGAAGTTGTGAGACTTCATGGAATTCCAAAAACTATCACTTCCGATCGGGATTCTAAATTAATGAGCCATTTTTGGACAACCTTATGGCGAAAATTGGGAACACAACTCCAATTAAGTTCCTCTCACCATCCCCAAACAAATGGACAAACGGAAGTAGTGAACCGGAGCTTGGGAAATCTTCTTAGAAGCTTGGTTGGTAAAAACCCCCGCCAATGGGATGCAGTATTAGCTCAAGCCAAATTTGCTTATAATCGGTCTCTCAGTCAAACGACAGGAAGAAGTCCCTTCGAGGTTATATACAGAATTAATCCCCTCACTCCATTGGATTTGACCCCCATTCCAGCCTCTCGTCATCTAAGTGGAGATGGAGAAGAGTATGCACAGTCCATCAAGAAGTTGAATGAGCAAGTGCGGCAAGAAATTATTAAGCAAAATGAGAAGTATCAGAAAAATGCGAACAAGCATAGAAAGCAAGCAAGTTTCAAGGAAGGAGACTTAGTATGGATTCATTTAAGAAAGGAGTGTTACCCCGTGGTCGACATGGAAAGTTACAACCTAAAGCTGATGGTCCTTTTAGGATCTTAAAGAAGATTGGCAATAATGCGTATGCAATTGATTTGCCAAGCAAGTATGGTGTGTCTACAACCTTCAATGTCGCTAATCTCTCTCCTTATATTGGTGATGAACCTCCTTTTGATTCGAGGACGAATCTTCTCCAACCAAGGGAGATTGACGTCCAAAAATCTACTCGGGAAAGCCTACTTGCTGGGATAATGAGTCTTTAATACCACCTCATGTTTTTTTGTCAAACTCTATTCTCGAGTCTTAAAAAAGATAAAATAGCACTTAATGAGGTCTTAGGAAATCTAAAGCACTTAATGAGGTCTTAGGAAATCTAAAGTTCATTTAAAATAGCTTGACTCATCGTGGCAAGTGTTCCAAGTCTCCCCTATAAAAGGGTATCATTTGTATTGTTGAGGGGCAGTTAGTTTTTTATGATAAAAAAATTGTAAGCTTTTAAGCTTGTTGCAGATTTCTCTTCTAGTTATCCTCTAAACTCTTCGGTGGATTCCGTCGAGTGAGAGTTGAGAGTTCGCCTTGTGTTATCTCCTATTCTTCCTACACTTTCCGGTGTCATGTTGTACATGCAATACAAATTAAACTGCTTTGCCTAACTAGAGATTTTCACTGGGAAACCCAGCACCTAAGCAAATACATGATATATAGTCTACATTCAAAGTACAAGAACTGAAACTCCCAGCTCAGTACAGTTGGAAAATGAGACCGATGGCCATTTAAAAACATAATATTGTACCTCAATATTAGACAAAGAAATGCAAGAATCATTGCAGCTTGAAACTTTTTAATGAAATTAAGTGGTCCTAATTGAGCTGCGGTCTATATCAAGCTTACCAAAGACCAAATGAGACAGACAAGTAATTCAGTAATCCTTGATGATACTGCCATAAAACTATGCGAGAATCAAAGTAGAGAATTTATTCTCCAACATATCCGCAATACGACTGTTGGAGGAAATAGAGAAGCCACTCAAACTTAGGAGATTTAGGCTATAATGTATCCAGTTGCGAGATTAAAAGTATATGACAAACTCGGCAATTCAAGGTCATGAAAACACACTAGATAAATTATAAATCTAAAAGGACAGATAAGATCTTCATAAACTAAGAAAAGCAATGGTTTAATACTGCTTAAGATTACCTACAGGAATAATGAGCTGGCTTATTACAACCTTTTAGGAACTGAATTGAAAAAATATGAGGTAAATAACAATAGATTCCTTGTCCAGGGAGAATCAATTGTTTCCTTACAAGTGAATTTTTTTTCAATATTGTATTCCTCAAAATGTGATAATAGTTCTCCACTTTAAAAATGGTAAATCTATATAGAGTCACAAAACACAGAGGCAGTATACAAGTACTACTAATCTACCATTAAGTATAAAAACTGTAATATGAAATCCAAATCTACTGAACTGGTTAAGAATTTTAGGAATATGAGCTTGAATGCTTGACCTTTTTTATCCCAATCAAATTAAGCCTATCATCATTGCCAATTGCAAGGACAGCATCCACAACCATGTTTGCAAAAAACTCCTTCTCACCACCAATTAACTTTGAAGAAAGTGTAGTAGCTGCACATTTAGCCAGCAAGGATTTCTTCTCTTCAAGACTTTTTCCCTCTATGCTTACGGCAAGATCTTTAATTTTGTTGATGGCCTAGAAAATATGGCACGTGATTTTCAGCAGTTGACATTTGCACCCAATCACATAACAGGTTAATTCTTACCAAAACTGATGCAGTCCGGTAACTTCGAATAAGATTTTGGGGATGAACTCCATCTTCAATAAAAGGCTTTGCCTCCTTTAGGAACTCACCAGCCAAAAGCACCACTGTTGTTGTCCCATCACCAACCTAAACCAGAATATGCAGGATTTTAGACATTTAGACACACTAAAAGCTGGTAGTTAAATTGAGCTAATATGGTAACGTCTTTTTTAATACTCAAAATTGCATTGGCACATAGTGTTGTGGATACATAGTGATCACTTTGTGTGAGATGTCACTTTCCATGTGCACTGTATCAACCCTAATTGATCAAGTCTTCAGATTAATTAAATTGTTTATCACGGCTACTTCAACAAAAATCCAAAGCCAATTTTTAACATGGAAATCAAGCCATCCAATATTCATCAGCAGAATTCATAAAAGATGGTGTCTTTTCAGGTTCTTAGGCCGCGTGCTCATGAAAATTTTCAGCCTTTTCAATTTTTGTGCTCAGTTTTTAGAAAATAATTTTCAGAAAAATGTGAAAACTGATCTGCTGAAACTGACAATAGAAAGTTAAAATTGTGAGAAAGTTTAACAATTTTAATGAGGATGGTTTGATTTTTCTAAATTTTACTATGTTACATGAGGATAATTTGATGAAAAATCACAAATTTAATTTTCTGTTCGTCGGTTTTAGCAGAATAGTTTCACATTTTTCTAAAAACAATTTTCGACTGAACCGAGAACAAAACTGAAAAAATGTGAAATTTTTCACAAGCCAAACGGGACTTCATGTTCTACAACCGATCCAGGCGGAAAATCCTTACCTCAGAGTCCTGAGACTTGGCGATGTCAACGAGAATCTTGGCGGCAGGATGGACAATATCAAGCAGCTTCATGATGGTGGCGCCATCGTTGGATATGGTGGTATTCCCCTTATCATCGTGGATGAGCTTGTCCATTCCTCGTGGACCCAGCGTCGTGCGAACCACGTCCGCTACCGCCGTGCAAGCATTGATGTTGCTTACAACCTGCGCCTTCCCCTGCGAGGTGTCCGTCCCTTCCTTCAACAGTATGATCTGGGGTTGCTGCAAACATCGCCGCCAAGAGATCCAAGGGGTTGATAATCACCAAGCCGTGGCAAAAGTGAAACAAAATAGAACGTTAAGAGAAAGAGAGACGAAGTTACCAGCATTGCCGCCATCGGAGCGGCGTACGGAGGAGAGAGCGGAGGGATTGAGATCTAAGCTAGTTAGGTTTTGCCGGCTTGGAGGCGAAAGGGAGGGTTTAGACGCGGGTTCTAAAAATGAACAGGTTGAGTTATAGTGCGGTGAAGCCCGAGTCACAAGAGACGATTAGGGGGTAAACGAGCCAAGTCGCTCGCGAGCTATTCGGATCTCGGTTCGATAGAAGCTCGTTCGAGCTCGTTTAATAAAGCTCGTTAATATTAACGAGTCAAACTCAAACTCAGCAGTATTCGGCTTGTTAGCTCGTGAACAGGCTCGTTAATAAGTTCGTGAGCTAGTTCGTAAAATATAAAATTAATATTTAACATTAAATATATAATTTTGACAATTTTACATTTAATAAATATAAAATATTCAATAAAACTCATTTGTACGAATAAGATCATAGATTTTAGTAAATATTTTATATTTTTTAGAATATATAATTTATTTTTTTAATAGATTGATGAATAATTTAATTAATAATTTATATTTGGTAAGTTCGTTTAGGGCTCGATTAGGCTCGAATATGCTCGCGAGCTATCACTATATTCGATAAATTAAGCTCGAGCTCGGCTCGATAATAAACGAGCCAAACTCAAACTCTCAGGTATTCGGCTCGGCTCGGTTCGATTACAGCCCTAGAGACGATATATCTGAATGGAATAGGGAGGATGATTAAAGCGATTCGTTTGCGTCATATATCTCTAAATTCGTTTCAGGATCAACACGACGAAAAAGTAAATCAAGAGATTACTATCTTAAATATTATGATTAATACGTGAGGGAACAAAATAAAAAAGGATACAAAGACATTATCTATATTTAATATCCTATCTAAATATTTAATTAAATAATATATATATTAAAGATTTTTTTTCTTAAATTCTACTAACTATTTTTTATTGATATTAAGAATAGAGTAGATATTTAATTTATTCTTTAATTATATATATTTTTTTAATATGATTAATTCTAATATATTTTTATTGAATGATAATAATTGAATAGAAGGAAGAAAAAATTATTAATATAGAAGATATTGGATCCTAATGAATACGGGTACGAGGATGAATATCCTATATCCGATAGATATGGGAACGAAAATTATAGAATTCGATTCGAATTTGACACATTGTTATCTCTCCTTATAAGGGTGCACGTAAAGTGAAATTACATCTTTATTTTCTATTTGACACCTCTCAGTAAAATAACCATATGCAACAAGTAATTGTACAACGGTAGAATATCTTTTCAATTTTTTAGAATTTAAAATTTGAGTCTGAATTTTAATGAATTAACAAATAAATTTCTCTTAATGTATAATAGAACACTAAATTGACAAATTATCCACTATAAATATTTTTCAATTTACTTTAGTAGTTAGTAAAAAAATTTTATAAAACTAGATTAATTACTTTAGAATTAATGGGTATAAATTGAATATATGATACTAACTAAAAAATAATATAATAAAATGATATTAATTTTCAAAAATCAATATTAAAACTTTGAGGATACGTAAATAGTAAAATCAATGTTAACTTTTAAAAATTAATATTATTATTTAAAATTCAGTATTATAATAAAAATATTCTTTAAAAATATGACATCATAATGATTGACCGGAAGGGTCAAATAAAAATATTCTCAGAATTCATTATTTTAAATGTGATCTCCTAATCGAGTAGTGCTTAGCACCTGAGCCAAGCATGGCTCTAGTCTAGATAGTCGTGTACCCGTCAACTGTGAGCGCTTCTCGATTTATCTTGATTATCGATGGAAAACTTCCATGAGACTGGATTAGTCTCCCGAGGTTGGAAAAACTTCGTTATGAATTAGATAGGTCGTGTACGTAGTGTTGGAGGAGTTTCCGAGATTTTATACTAAATTGAAATTATAAAATTAATTCCAACTTATCTCTGTTGAGTGGCCCGAGCTCCAAACTGCAGTCTGCAATCTCCCGAGCGAAATGGCCGAGTGAGCTCCCGAGTGGCCGAGTGAGCTCCCGAGCAGTATTGCCAAGTGAAGTCGGAATGAGCTCCCGAGTGAGGTTCCCGAGTGGCCGAGTGAGCTCCGAGCGAAATTGCCGAGTGACCGAGTGAGCTCCCGAGCAGCCGAGTGGAATTCCCGAACTGGAATTCCCGAGTGGAGTTTCCCGACTGGGATCTCCAGAGTAGTGGTCGGACGTCTCCCGACCGGGAAGTTGTTGAGGCCTGCACAACGCAGTTTCCTTGAAACAGATTCGTCCTCCTCCGCGGTGCTTCGAGGCTCTGATGAACTTCTGTCTCTCAGGATACAACAGCCGAACCACGGCACAACGGAGCACTCGTTGCTAGTGGCGAACTGAGGAAGTACCCGACTGTTATCAGCGGAGCGGAGGTCGGGAACGAGGTGGAGCAGAGGAGAATTATTGTGTCTGTCTTTTGCTCTCGGTCAGCCCCTTTATATAGGCTCAGACCCTCGCAGGAGTAAATGACGAATTAATCGTCATTTACTGCCATTTACCCGACCAGATCCAAACGTCTGGGGGTTACTGATCTCGCATTAATCAAAATTAATGCATCAGTTACATTTGAGCAAAAATCAATTTGACAAAATGTTGGTTCTTCTGCTTGGACAAATTTTGCCCCGACCGGTCGGACATTCGACGTGCGCGGGTCGTACACGCACACGAGTTCACTTGGTTCAGTACAAATCCGGGCCCTGGATTTGCACCCCCCCTGCGCACCCACGCGTGAGAGAGAGCCTCTCCCCTAGCATTTGTTCACAACTATCATGCTTGTGATACAATATAAACCAAACATTTTGTCTTAAAACTCCCAATGTGGGACTAAAGCCCCACTCACAAGGGAGTCCCTTTATCCTCCTCCTCACTTTCTACTCACTAGAAAGTTTCAATATGGGACTAAAATCCCACCACCTCCCTTTCCATTCACATTAGATATCCAATATATCTAACAATCCTCACATGAATGGAAACATGGTGATAGCATTCAGCAGTTGAGTCGTGTATAGGATAGGTAGGTTTCACCCTTTGAACCTTCCCTTGTGAAGATCTGTTTGCTTCTTGGCTGACAGTAGACATGATGTCCTTGAACTGTGATGCCGCTTATGTAAGCATTGACACATCTCACCCAGGACTCTCCCTGATACCCCTCAGTTCTCATGGGTGTGTTCGTTCTTAGCCATGAACATGCCTGATTCTGCGAGAAGTTCTAAGAATTGTGCCTCCAATTCTCTTCGAAGCGGCCCCACTTCTTTCTCACATTGGTGATCTCTTAAGAGTTTTTCACATAACTCTATTGAATCATTAAAAGTCGTATGTTTAACCTCAATCCTTCACTGTTTCAAAGGGTCGTTCCCTCACAGTGAACACTTTTGTCAGTGCAGTTAGGTTGTCCCTTTGAACCTAGTTCTTGGGATCTCCAGTTTGCATAGGTTGGGTTTCCTTTGCACCAACATTTTCTATCGGCATCAAACTCATCCTCCTTGATGAGCTTGCAACTAACTCTCGATTTAACTCTTTAGTTAGCGGATCCGCTAAGTTATCCTTTGATTTCACATAGTCAACAGTGATAACTCCAGTTGAGAGTAGTTGTCTAATGGTATTGTGTCTTCGACGTATATGTCTAGACTTACCATTATACGGATGACTTTGTGTCTGGCCAATTGCAGATTGATTATCACAATGTATGCATATTGTCGGCACGGGTTTCGGTCATCTCGGTATATCTTCTAAGAATTGCCGTAGCCATTCAGCCTCTTCACCACATTTGTCAAGAGCTGCAAACTCAGATTCCATCGTGGATCTGGTTATTACAGTTTGCTTAGAAGATTTCCATGAAATGACTGCACTACCCAAAGTGAACACATAACCACTCGTAGACTTTGAGTCTTTTATGTCAGATGAGTGAACACATAATCACTCGTAGACTTCGAGTCTTTATGTCAGATATCTAACTCGCATCACTGTATCCTTCGATAACAACAGGATATTTCATATAGTGCAGTCCATTTCCACGAGTATATCTCAAGTACCTCAGTACTCTTGTTATCCCTTTCCAGTGCTCAACACCAGGATTACTCGTGTATCTACTCAGTTTGCTTACTGCGTAGGCTAAGTCTGGTCGTGTACAATTCATCAAGTACATCAGACTTCCAATCACCCGAGCGTACTCTACCTGAGAGATACTTTCTCCTCGGTTTCTCAATAGATGTTGGCTCGTATCTATCGGCATTCGTGCCAACGCAGTATCACCATTGGTGAATTTCTCAAGAATCTTGTCCACATAGTGGGACTGACTAAGAACAAGTCCTTCAGCTGTTCTAAGAATCTTGATTCCTAGAATCACATCAGCAAGGCCCATGTCTTTCATGTCAAATCTTGAATTCAACATGTCTTTCGTGGATTTGATTATCTTATCATTACTCCCAATGATAAGTATGTCATCTACATATAAGCACAAGATGACAAAGTCATCTTCTATAGCTTTCGTGTAGACACATTTATCACATTCATTGATTTTGAATCCACCTTCTCGCATGACATTATCAAATTTCTCATGCCACTGCTTTGAAGCTTGCTTCAAGCCATACAAAGACTTCACCAATTTGCAAACCTTGTTATTCTGTCCTGACACAGAAAATCCCTCAGGTTGCTCCATATAGATTTCTTCTTCTAAATCTCCGTTTAGAAAGGTCGTCTTTACATCCATCTGATGTATTTCCAGGTTCCATAGAGCAGCAATAACCAACAACACTCTGATGGACGTTATTCTCGACACAGGAGAATATGTATCAAAGTAATCAAGGTCTTCTCTCTGTCGGTAACCTTTAATTACTAACCTCGCCTTATACTTGTCAATTGTGCCATCTGATTTTATCTTCTTCTTGAAAATTCACTTGCAACCTAATGGTTTACTCCCCGAAGGAAGGTCCACAAGTTCTCAAGTGTGATTTTGTAAGATAGATTCTATCTCAGATGCAATTGCCTCTTTCCAGTGAGGTCCTTCAGAAGAGTTTACAACTTCTGAGTAGCTTTGGGGTTCACCTTCCAGTATGAAAGTGATAAAATCTGATCCATAAGATTTTTCCACCCGAGCTCTCTTACTCCGCCGAGGCGCAACCTCCACTGGTTCATCATCCTCTTCTTCTTCCTCTGGTATTTCCTCCACCCGTTTTGAGGAGCTAGCATCCTCTCGGGTCTTATATGTTAACACATGCTCGAAGAATGAGGCATTTCTCGATTCTATTATCGAGTTCTTGTGTATATCTGGTAATTGTGTCTCATAAACACAAAATCGATATGCACTGCTGTTATGTGCATATCTAATGAATATGCAATCAACAGTTTTTGGTCCTATCTTAACCCTTTTCAGATCAGGCACCAAAACTTTGGCAAGACACCCCCACACTCGCAAGTATTTGTAGGATGATTGTCTTCCATTCCATAACTTATAAGGGCTCTTATCTATTTTCTTCCGAGGGACCTTATTCAAAAGGTAGTTAGCTGTTAACACAGCTTCCCCCCACATGGAGTTTGGTAGTCCAGAGCTCAATAGAAGAGCATTCATCATCTCCTTAAGAGTTCGATTCTTTCGCTCAGCAATCCCATTCTGCTGAGGGGTATAAGGAGCAGTTGTTTCGTGTCTGATCCCATGTTCAGCACACAACTCAGCGAATGGTGATACGTATTCACCACCTCGGTCACTTCGAACCACCTTAATTTTCTTATTAAGTTGGTTTTCAACCTCATTCTTATAGAGAACGAATTTCTCTATAGCTTCATCCTTGCTTTTGAGAAGATACACATAACAATATTTTGTGTTATCATCTACAAAAGTGATAAAATATTTATTCCCACCATGTGTCAGTGTGCCCTTAAGGTCACATACATCGGTGTGAATTAAGCCGAGTGGTTCGGTGCTTCTTTCAACGTGTTGAAAGGATGACCTTGTCAGCTTCGCTTCAACACAAGTCTCACACTTGTGTTTCGGGTCAAGGCGGAATGTCGGTATGCTTTGCATGTTCATCAATCTACGAATCACATCGTAATTCACATGTTCTAGTCTACCATGCCATAAACACGAAGACTCAAGCATATCAGTGGAAGAGCTTTCATTTTTATTTATCTTAGGCCTAATGGCCATTACACTGAGCTTAAACAGCCCATCAGATACATAGCCCTTTCCTACAAACATTCCCTTCTTCGACAGAACAACCCTGTCGGACTCAAACACAATGCGAAAGCCATGCTTGCTTAACAGTGATCCGGACACTAGATTCTTTCGAATCTCCGGAACATACAACACATTGGTGAGAGTCAGGGCCTTGCCCAAGGTCATCTTCAGCACCACCTTCCCTTGGCCCATGATGTCCAAGGTTGCCGAGTTCCCCATGAACAGCTTCTCTCCACTAATTTCTTCAAAATTGTGGAGCAACTCCTTATTGTAGCACACATGTTTGGTAGCTCCAGTATCGATCCACCATTGCCGCGGGTTTGAACCCACCAGGTTCAATTCAGAGACCACGACACAGAGGTCTTCCATTTCTGGTCCCTCGTTCAGGTTGGCCTCCTGCTTCTTCTTCGGTTTCTTGCATTCCGAAGACTTGTGACCCACTTTGCCACAGTTGTAGCACTTCCCAGAGAACTTCTTGGCGATGCCTCCTTTGGGTCCCAGCTTGGAAGATTTAGAATTCTTCCGTTTCGAGCTTTGTCCGTGCTCGACCACGTTGGCTTTCACAGTAGCCTAAGAGAACATCCTTCTCTCTGATCCCTTGTTATCTTCTTCGATGCCAAGCCGCACAACAAGTTCCTCCACGTTCATTTCCTTCCGCTTGTGCTTCAGGTAGTTCTTGAAATCCTTCCAGCCGGGGGGCAGCTTCTCAATGATGGCTGCTACTTGGAAGGTTTCACTCAAAACCATACCTTCTGAGTGGATCTCATGTAAGATCACCTGAAGCTCCTGGACTTGGCTGATCACTGTCTTAGAGTCAACCATCTTGTAGTCCAAGAATCGACCCACGATGAACTTCTTGGCCCCAGCATCCTCCGACTTGTACTTCTTGTCCAAGGACTCTCATAGCTCTTTGGTCGTTCTCTTGGTGATGTACACAGCATACAGTGAGTCGGCTAAGCAGTTGAGGATGTAGTTTCGGCATAGGTACTCAGAATGAGTCCATGCCTCCACCTCAGCAGCCTCAGCTTGCTTGGAAGGGTCCTCGGTCAAGAACCGAGCCAGATTAAGCGTGGTCAGATAGAAGAGCATCTTCTGCTGCCACCTCTTGAAGTTCAACCCAGTGAACTTTTCTGGCTTTTCCCCATGGTTGATCGGGACATTCCCGATCGGGGCGGAGGGGGCCTGGTGATGAGTCTGTTTCACCTCAACACGTTCCGTGGCCATCTCAACAGAACGAATCTGTTTCAAGATTGTTGGAGGAGTTTCCGAGATTTTACATTAAATTGAAATTATAAAATTAATTCCAACTTATCTCTGTTGAGTGGCCCGAGCTCCAAACTGCAGTCTGCAATCTCCCGAGCGAAATGGCCGAGTGAGCTCCCGAGCAGCCGAGTGGAATTCCCGAACTGGAATTCCCGAGTGGAGTTTCTCGACTGGGATTCCGAGTAGTGGTCGGACGTCTCTCGACCGGGAAGTTGCTGAGGCCTGCACAGCGCAGTTTCCTTGAAACAGATTCGTCCTCCTCCGCGGTACTTCGAGGCTCTGATGGACTTCTGTCTCTCAGGATCCAATAGCCGAACCATGGCACAACGGAGCACTCGTTACTAGTGGCGAACTGAGGAGGTACCCGACTGCTATCAGCGGAGCGGAGGTCGGGAACGAGGTGGAGCAGAGGAGAATTATTGTGTCTGTCTTTTGCTCTCAGCCAACCCCTTTATATAGGCTCAGACCCCCGCAGGAGTAAATGACGAATTAATCGTCATTTACTGTCATTTACCCGACCAGATCCGACCCCCGCAGGAGTAAATGACGAATTAATCGTCATTTACTATCATTTACCCGACCAGATCCAAACGTCAAAAATCAATTTGACAAAATGTTGGTTCTTCTGCTAGGACAAAAATCAATTTGACAAATTTTGTCCCGACCAGTCGGACATTCGACGTGCGCAGGTCGTACACGCACACAAGTTCACTTGGTTCAGTACAAATCTGGGCCCTAGATTTGCACCCCTCCTACGCACCCACGTGTGAGAGAGAGTCTCTCCCCTAACATTTGTTCACAACTATCATGCTTGTGATACAATATAAACTAAACATTTTGTCTTAAAACTCCCAATGTGGGACTAAAGCCCCATTCACAAGGGAGTCCCTTTATCCTCCTCCTCACTTTCTACTCACTAGAAAGTTTCATTGTGGGACTAAAATCCCACCACCTCCCTTTCCATTCACATTAGATATCCAATATATCTAACAAGTAGTGCCCAAACGCAATTTGAATTGTCGTCGACGCATGCTCAGCACGGCCTAGGAATGGGTAAAGCTCGAGAAAACCAACCTCTTCCTTTCCTTTCCAAGTTATTGAGAATGCAAGATGCTATTGCATCTAATATTCCTCTACTTACAAGAGAAGAAGAAAATTGATTGAGCTGCAAACATCACAATTGACATTTGACAAGGGGATCCATGGCATAACGAGGAACGAAGTAGTTTCACATAACAAATCGATTTAGAGTTGTAACATGCATTATATAGCTCAAGTTATAAAAATGATTAATAAGTCTAATAACCTAGTCTAATATTTTCAAATGATAAATAATAATAAATATAACGACCTAATGCAAATTATAATATTTAAAAATAATAATAATAACAAATTTAATAGTCTATTTTAAAAGAATTATTTGATTATTAATCATAATATGTACTAAAGTAAAAGTTAGGATTTAGGACATAGAATGTTCATATAATTTATCTTAAAATAAAATATCGCTAAAGATGTTTCTATAGAGGCTCCATTGGAAATGTACAATTGAAGGAAACAAAATGGGGGCATTATTAACAGCGATGCATTCATTTACAAACGTATAAATTCCATGTGAGAGTTACTGTCTATACAAACTCAAGAATAATGACAATTACAGGCAAGTGTCCTTGCATGCTGCTTCCACTGTCTGCCAGTTCGAGATCCACTTCCTTTTAGCTGGATTTGCAACTGTTGTTTTCCACTTTTTGATCGAAACCAACTGTTTGTCGACTGGCTTATCAAGCCAATTCATGGTTCTATACTCTGTCAACATATCCATGTGCCATCTTGAACTCAGCAGAAAAGCTCTCCATGTCTTGTTTCTTCTCCCAGTGGTGGTCCATTTCATATTCTTTAACATGTTCTGGTGTTCCCTGATTGCTTTTGTCTGTAGAAAAGTCTGAACGTGGCGTCCCGAAGTCGCATCTTTCTAGTGCTCCAAGCTGAAACTGATTCTGCAGGTCGTCGAGCTCGTCTGCAGCAACATTGTGCCGTTTGACACCCATCTCCGAGTCGAAGTCTCGCATCATAATAGGGGGACTAATAGCTCTCCCCATAGAATTTGATGAAGAGAACCTGGATGAATCCTCCTTCACCATTGCTCTGAAATTATTCATGGATTTAGGGATTTCTGAGAAAAGGGTCTCCTTGACATTACGAATGCATCCATGGTTATATGGATTCTTTTTGCCATCATAACGATACCTGAAGTTCTCATATGTTGTCTGCAAGCATAATTTTGTGAGGCCTTCAATTTTGCATAGCAAAAAAGATAAGCGGCTGAATTGGCTATCGACAACTTCAGCAACGAAGAACATACCTGATTGGTGCAAACTAAGTAAAGGTGAAAAGTTGTCAAGCCTCCAACAAACCAAGCTCCTATGAATGTATAAATGATGAGGATGCCCGAAACAGGTGATTGCAGAACAGCTTGCCAAAGATTGCAGTGATATGCTCCCATGATCTTTGTGAGGTTAACCCAGCAGAAGTAAAATACGTATAGACATAGTAATGTCGTGGACGTTACAAACATAAAGAAGAAACGATAGTTCCTCTGCTTGCACAAAATAAAACAATATAAGTCTCGATGAATGAAACAGATGTAACCTGAATGTGCTTGGCAATTATATTATTTTTTTACTTGGCAATTAAATAGTTTGAAGCTAACTAAGAAAATAATGACTGTATGAACAATTGTGAAAAGCAAAGTCTTTCTGGCAAAGAGTTGGATACAAAACTACAACATGACATGTTTATAAACAACGTCTACCCACCTCACCTCCAAAAGTGAGTTGGGAGTAATCAACGTAGTTGTAGATTTGTTGGTGTAGCTTTTCTCATGCAGATGGTGAGCTCGTCATTTCATTGGCCACTCAATACGACAAGATTGTTATTATGATAATGTGAATTGTATCTCTTCAACTTTATTTGACACACCCCTTCGGATTGTTGAGGCACCCCTTCGGCTTGATGTGCCCCTTTGGATATACTTAGTGCTGCAAAAGTAGCACATCTCTGTAATTATTTGACAACCTCTTTGGGCAGTCAAGTCATCATTTGGGTTAGTTGTCTCGGACCGGACACGTAGCCATAAGACTTCTTGACACGTCCTCTTTCTAGGTGGGTTGACTCACCTCTTTGGTACGGTTGTCACCAACGACTTTGCTATCAGTTGTAGAAATACTACTCAGATAATTGACACATTGAGATATGCTTACAGTTTATCGGCAATTGTCTTTCAAGATACAACAACTTGATAGGCGAGAATGATAGAATGAGATTCTTTTTGTAGTGATGAGGAGATACACTCGAAGGACACAAATTAGAGTTCTGTCCCTTGATGTATGATTTTTTTATACTTCTAGAAGAAATTAAGCCCCTTGGCTTAATCAATTAAGAACAAATTAACAAAGGGTGTGCCCCCTTGGTGTTGCTTCTAATGCAGCCTTTAGCTTCACCCATTAAGGCTCTTTTTTTGCCTTTTTGCAGCCAATTATGGTAGGCTTTGAGCAACCATGGCCATGTCCAAATACGCTTCCATGCTTCAAATTCCTCCTCTAGTCCCATGCAAATTAGCATTCATGCATACTTGAGATAGCACTCACGCATTTACATATATGGACTATGCTCGCATATGATCTTATGCCTTACCAAATCAATGAATAATCTCATGGTTTTCTCCATCACTCATATAATTTTGGACATCAATTTCTTATTCATTCAATTAATTGATTTAAAACAATCTGCTTGTAAAAAAGCCCATCCATATCCTTATTCAATCACTAATCACTTGGTTACGAAGACCAATTTCCTACAATCTATATGTTTGCTCAAACCATGAGCAACAATTGATCAGGCATTATCGGCCATTATAGTCTATAGGCCTTTTATTCCGACTGTCTGACATCAATAAGTGAGCCTCAAGTGCCTCACTTAAGTAAATAAAAAAGGCAAGGAAATCTAGCACTACCTTGGTATAAACCTTACATGAATAATCTCAAATGAAGGTTTGATTATTAAGTCTAGACATAAGAGGGACACCCTTATGTTACCCTATGTTTCTCTTGCTAGCTGGAATCTATTAGAAGATACTGTACAAGAATTATGAGCGATTTTCACTTAAAAAATAAACTGGATCACGTATTTCAAATCAAAATGCACTCGTAATGTTCCTGGCAAATAAGTTGTTACTTGGGCATTGTTACTAGAAAAGAAACTCAACCAACATTGAGATGATTAATCACCTTGGTCATAGAAAATTAAGCCTCCAATTTGTTGAAGGCCAATGACAACATCAAGAAGAATGATGGCTCTAGTAGCAAATGAGAGGAAGAACTTGATGGGCAGTATTTCAAATGAAAGTCAAGGTCAGCAGAGACCTAAGGTAGCTCAAAACTAGGCAAATTTAAGTCAAATCAGGCTAAAGACTTAATACCAAGCTACTTTTTATTGATTACATTGTTCCTAATTTAATCTGACTATTGTTGGATCAGGATATTCACCACCAGTAATCTGGAAGACTATCAGAACCTTAAAAAATCAATGAGATATTATCTCTCTTTTTTATCCAACCCTTGTTGGTTATTATCTCTAATTGGTGGGCTTAATTGTAAATTGTACATATGAATACAAACCAAACTGATATAAAGTGATCAAACTTAAGATTATTGGATATCAGATTATTGGATGTGGATCTCATATGTGTAGAACTCATTATCTGCATCCATTATCATCTATGGGCTAATAATAGATGTGCACTATATATAAGGTTGGTCCCCAAGGGGTTAGGGTATCTTGACCTAATTTCTTGTTCCCATAAAAAATTATGTGGCGTCGTCACCCCCTAATTCCCTTGAAAGACCATCCTCTTGATTCCGCTTTTTCTTCCTCCACAGGAATTTTTGGATTGTTTGGACGACGCTAAAGACAAGGATGACTCTTAAATCAGGTTCCTTGTCGCTATTTGTTTATGCTTCATATTATTATGTCATGTCTTCGATGAAACTAGATCTTCTTGTTCTTGTATTTTCTATATGTGAGTTCTTCGTGTTTTAAAATTCATGCAGCTTAGGTTTTTAAGTAAGTTTTTCATCGATTTGTTGTTTGTATGCTAGATCAAGTTTCCTAGTATAACACAATTTTTTATCGTCGAAAATCATATAAGAAAACTCTAGAATAGACTTGTTTTCCATGTTTTTCGTATTTCTGTGAAGAACACGAAGAAAGACGAAAGAACCGTTGTGTTTAACCTAATTTTTAAGTCAAATCACGATTAGGCCAATCGATTACCAAGTCTAAAATGAGCGAATAGAAACGATTTGAATCGGTCAATCGATTACAAGTATCTTGATCGATTGGGAAAAATTTCCAATCGATTAATAGCTTGGACAGATCAATTGTTAATCGATTAGAATTGTTTGTAATCCATTAGGATTCATCGTAATAGTATTAGTCAATTGATTAGAATTGTATTTAATCGATTAAGTGTTTTTTAATCGATTAAAAGATTGCCTTTACGGGAAACAGTGCAATGCATGAATGTGAATCGATTAGGAAATTGCAAGAATCGATTAAATGTCATGCATGCTTGGAATCGATTAAATGTAATTGCATGTAAATCAATAAAATGTAATAGTTTGGATTGATTAAATAATGATTAAATTATAAACTTAAAGGGAACTTTAGGGGGCGTTTGATTTGTGTCATTTTCCATTTTCATTTTTCAGAAAATCGCATTTTCTAGTTTTCTGGAAAATGATTTTTTTTCATTCTCCAGTTTTCCAGAAAACGCTATGTTTTTTTCTGGAAAACAAAGTTGAAAATACAAACTAAACATGTTTTCCAGAAAATCGCATTTTCTATAAAAATGAAAATAGAAAACAGACTAGAAAATGTAAACCAAACGCCCCCTTAGCTTCTCGAGGAAGGGTCCTATAGTTGCATAAAGTAGGTTTTCAAATCGATTATGATAATCAATTGGGTAAAACCAATTATTTACCATAAGAAATCAATCGATTAATAAGCCTAATTTGGAGTTATTAAGGTTGATTAAGAAATTATCTATTCGGTTAAAATTTTTAGTATTTTTTTTAGGTCTATCTGCACAAAGTGCTATTAAGTTGAACTATTTTATCGACCCAAAGAAATGCACCTTAGGTAGGTTTAGAGAGTGTTTGGGAGAGCTTTTGCTTCTTGAAAAGTAATTCTTATAGAGATTATCACGAAGTTAGTGAGAAGCTAAAGCATGGAGTGTTTGGAAATAGAAGCCAAAAGTTGATACAAGGTAAAGTTTGAGTGTTTGATAAATAATTGCTTTCAAGCTTAATTTTTAGTTAAATGACAATAATATCCTTAAACTATATAAATTAATTTTTTCAATTATCTAAATATAATTTTGATACGCCATTCATTATGTTTTATATATTTATTATTATATTTTGAATATTATATCAAAATTAATTTTTTAATAATATTTATGTTTAAAAAAGATATAAAATTAATAAATATAAAAATATAAAAAATGACAAAATTTATATAAATTTATAAAAATATGTATAAAAAATTCTAAAAATATAAATTATATAAAAATATAAAATTTTATTTAAAAGTGTGGTGACAATTATGTAAAATGATAAATTTATTAAGGGTATAAATGCCAACTTTTAATTCTAGACTATAAGCAGAAAAAAAAACATCAAGTTCTTGCTTCTAGCTTTTTAAGTAAAAGTTGTAAAAGTTAAAGTAGAATATAACATTCACAAACACTCAAAAGTGCTTTTGTGTAGCTAGAATCTAAAAAGCAGCTAGCAGAAGCTATCCCAAACACTGCCTTAGTGCATTTTGTGTTGGTAAACGTATATAAATGCTAAGAATAATTGACCCAAAGAAAGGTTACTTTTATACCAGATATATATTCAAGGTAGCTTACAACTGTTGAACAAAATTTATTTTGTTTTGATTATGCATAAAATATGTCAGCCCAAAGGAAGACATATTATGTGACTAATTAAAGTTGTTGTAAACTATGGACTAAAATATAACTCATATAAAATTTCATAATATGCGCACAATGGGTCGGCTCAAACGAAGACACATTGTGTGGCCAATTAAAGTTTAAGTTATATCGGAGAATACCGCTAACAAATTGTATTTTAGTCTATAGAGTAAAATGCAATGTTGTCTTTGATATCTTATAAAGAGCCTATATATATGCATTTAAAAATTTTATTTTATTTGCACAATTTTATGTTTTATTACTTGCACAAGTTCTTAGCTTTAGTTAAATTGTGAGCTTAAATAAATTTCTCTCTTTAATTTTAGTACAATTTGTTACTACAAGTATTAATAACATCCCAATATTAACTGATTTGAATTTTACTAAATGAAAAGAATACGTGATTGTAGTCTTAGGCTGCATGGATTTAGACTATGCATTATGATCACCCCTCGCTTCTGACCAGTGCTAGACTATAAAGTAGAGGGTTGAATTTCAGCTGTAGGAGAAATCAAATCGCATGAGTCTAAGCATCATGAAGCTTTCCATATCGGCACCAATAAAGGGCTTAATTACAGATGAAGGAGATGCTAGGAGTTTCTTTAACCAATTGGCATACTGATTCACCTCAAATGAAAAGGTTGAGACTACCATAATTCTTACGAATTTAGTAACCATGCAGTACAGTGGTAAAGGAAACATAAGAGAGTACATTATGGAGATGTTCAATATAGCGACAAGTCTGGAAGCACTAAAACTTGATATGTCTGAGAGTATATTAGTGCATTTCGTCTTGATGTCTCTGCATGCACGGTTCACTCCTTTTAAGATATCGTATAATACTCAACAAGAAAAGGACATTAAATGAGCTCATTGCTTAATACGTGCAAGAGGAGGGGAGATTGAAAATTAAGACATTTGAGAGTGCTCATTAACATCTGATTCTCAAAGTACGAGCAAGAAGTGAAAGAAAATTAATATCAAAGGAAAAAGAAAATAAACTGTAGATTCTGGAGGCAATGACTATAAGGAGCACAAGAAGCAGGATAAAAAATTCACTTGTTTCTTTTACAAGAAGAAAGGTCATATGAAGAAAGACTACCTCAAGTACGCCAACTAGCATGTAAAGAAAGGTAAACTTCTTAACTTTATTAGTTCGGAAGTGAATTTAGCTATAGTACCCATTGACATATGATGGATAGATACTGGTGCTACTACTCAAATAAGTGTCACTATGCAGGGTTGTCTCAGGAGTCAACTTTCGCTTGATGGTGAAAGATACATCTATACGGGGAATAAGAAGAAGACTGCAGTCGAGTCTATTGGTGTTTTTAGGCTTTATTTAGGAATTGATGTCTATTTGAATTTAGAAAATACATTCATTGTACTGTCTTTCAGACGGAACTTAATTTCAATTTCTTGTTTGGACAAATCATGTTATTCTTGTTCATTTGGAAATAGAATGTTTAGTATTTTATTTAATTAAATTTTGATTAGTAATGGTTCCTTGGTTGATAAGATTTACAAATTGAACAACTTTACTCCTACGATTGACAACGTAATAAAGCATAGTATAGGTACGAAACGTAAATTGACCGACGAGAATTCTTCCATGTTGTAGCACAAGCGTTTAGGATATATATCCAAACAATGTCTAAAAAGGTTAATATCATATGGAATTCTCGATTCCCTTGATATGTCAGACTTTAATATCTGCATAGAGTGTTAAGGGGAAGACCACTAACAAAAGGAACAAGAGGGCTAGCCATTGTAGTGACATTTTGGAGCTAATACACATAGACATTTGTGGATCATTCCCTAAGACATTTTGGAATGAATGCACATATTTATTAGCTTCATCGACGACTATTTTAGATTTGGTTATTTGTACTTTACTCATAAGAAGTTGTAATCTTTGGATATGTTTAAAATTTTCAAATCCGAAGTTGAACTTCAACTAGATAAGAAAATTAAAGCCGTCCGATTCGACCGTGGAGAAGAATATTATGCTCAATATGATGGATCAGGTGAACAATGTCCAGGACCTTTTGCAAATTACCTTGCTGAGTGTGAGAATGTGCCTTAGTATATCATGTCTAGTACACCCAGTCAGAATGGTATAGTTGAGCATCGCAATCGAACACTAAAAGACATGGTGAGAAATATGATGACTTTCACTTTTTTACTAGAGTCTTTGTGGGGTGAGGCGCTCAAGATTGCAGTTTACCTACTCAATAGAGTACCTAACTAGTAAGACAGTAACTAAAACCTCATTCGAGATGTGGACGGGTAGGAAGTCTAGCATTAGGCATTTACACATCTGGGGTTATCCAGTTGAGTATAGGCCTTATAAGCTTAATAAAAGAAAATTGGACTCATGAACAGTTAACTGCAATTTTGTAGGTTACTCTGAGAAATCAAGAGGGTATAAATTTTATGATCCCTCTAATAGATCCTTCTTCGAACGAGAAACGCCAAATTCATTAAGGATAGTGGGAGTGATAAAATCAAGGAAGTATCTTTTACGGAAAACGTTAACAATCCTCCTGAGGTCATTGTTAGTGCAATCAATAGTGGTATAGTTACCATACCACACATTATGGGTATAACACATCCAGTAAGCGTAGTGAACCAAGATATTCCCATGACATCTCCAATACAATCGGAGGAGTCTACCACTGAAATTGAGGTATTGTCTCATATTGATGAGCAAATACCTCAACCATCTCAAACACAAGTGCCTTCAAGGCGATCCACAAGGGAACGGAAAACCACGAATACTCATGATTATGCTTATCTTCAAGAGCATGATTTTGACATAAGGTTGGAAAGTGATCCTACATCTTTCAAAGAAGTCAAACAATATTTTAACCCTGAAAGGTGGATTAACGTCATGCAAGAAGAGTTGAAGTCTATGGCGGGTATGACACTTGGGAACTTATCGAATTGCCTGAAGGTTCGAAATCCATTGGTTGTAAATGGATATTTAAAACCAAATATGATTCAAGGGGCAATTTTGAAAAGTATCAGACTCGTCTTATAACCAAGAGATTCACTCAAAAGGAAAACATTGATTATAAGGAAACTTTCTCACTTGTGTCGACAAAAGACTCCCTTAGGGTAATCACGACATTTATAGTTCATTATAATTTGGAGCTACTCCAAATGAACATAAAGACTGCATTCTTTAATGGAGACATAGAGAAATCTATATACATGGTGCAACCGGAGAACTTTGAGTACTCGGACTCAAAGCACCTAATATGTGGATTAAAGAAGTCCATTTATGGTTTGAAACAGGTGTCCCGTCAATGGTATCAGAAATTTGATCAAGTGATTATCTCATTTGGATTTAAGGAGAACCCCGTTAATTAGTGCATATATGTCAAGTTCAGTGAGAGCAAGTTTGTTATACTTGCTTGTACGTGGACGATATATTACTTGCGAGCAATAATAAAAGATTGCTGCATGAAACCAAGTCATTTCTATTTGGTAAATTTGAAATGAATGATCTTAGTGAAACAACCTTTATTTTAGACATACAGATCTATTGTGAACGTTCAAAAGACATTCTTAAACTTTAACAATTGGCCTATATTGAAAAGATGCTTATGAGGTATGATATGCAGAACTGTACACCTGGTGACACGCCTATGTCAAGAGGTGACAAGTTCAATTTACAACAATGCCAACAGCTTAAACTTGAATAAAGGAGATGGAACAATTCTCATATGTGTCAGCAGTGAGAAGTTTCATGTATGCACAAGTTTGTACTTGACCAGATATAAAGTTTATAGTGGGGATGTTAGGCAGATATGTTGGTAACCCAGGACCGTCACATTGGAAAGCGGTAAAGAGAGTGATGGGTATTTGCAAAGAATTAAAGGACATATGTTCACATATCAGAGGTCAGATCACCTAGAGGTGATTGGTTATTCAGACTCCGATTTTGTTGGATGCTTGGATAGTAAGAAGTCCACTTCGGACTATATTTTTATGCTTGCTGGAGGGGCTATATCTTGGAAAAGCATCAAACAGACGTTAATAGACACTTATACTATGGAGGCAGAATTAGTAGTATGCTATGAAGCATCCAATCACGGGATTTGGTTGCGGAACTTCATCATAGCATTGCAGATCGTTGATGGCATTGACAAGCTACTAAGGATCTATTGTGATAATAAAGCTGTAGAACATTATGCCAAGAACAACCACAGTTAGTTGGTATTTAAGCATATTGACATCAAGTTTATAGTGGTTAAAGAAAGAATTCAGAGTCGTCAATTCATGATAGAGCATATCAATACAGATTCCATGTTAACTGATTCACTCACCAAGGCTTGGTGCCGAAGGTATTCCATGCGCATGTTATAGATATGAGAGTTCTTCTTATGTAAGAAGAACTCATCTAGTAGGAATCTGTATTTATTTTATTGCTCTATATTTGACAATAAAGACAAATATTTTTGTTTTGATTATTGTATGTATTTAAAGTTCAAAATATTAACAGGAATTTATATGTTTGTTTGACACTCTGAATATGGTATCATGATTTGCTACTGTTGTTTAGCATTTGGTATTTGTAAATATGATACAGATTCCTTTTGGAATCATAAAGTTTTGATTATAATTTGCTATTGCAGTTTAGCATAAGGTATTTGTAAATATGATAAAACTCTTTGGAGTTACTTTGGACTAGTTGAAAATTGGCATTTACGGATCATATTTCATGTAATTTCCACTCTACACATCCACATCTTGATCTATGTCATTAATAACATTGGTATTGTGATTACTGTCGAGGCTTGTTATGATCATATATAGTAGCTATGACCTCTTTAGTCCTACACCCATGAAGTTAATGGACTAGATTGTTTACAGGGATATTCTACACCCATAAAATTTGATATCAACTAAAATTTTATTTGTATTTCATATACAACTCACAAGTAGCCTAAGTGGGAGATTGTTGGTTATTATCTCTAATTGATGGGCTTAATTGTAAGTTGTACATATGAATACAAACCGAACCCATATAAAGTGATCTAACTTAAGGTTATTGGATATCAAGTTATTGGATGTGGATCTTATATGTGTAGAATCCATTATCCGCATCCATTATCATATATGGGCTAATAATGGATGTGCACTATATATATAGGGTTGGTCCCAAGGGATTAGGGTATCTTGACCTAATTTCTTGTTCCCTATCGACAAGAAATTTTGTGGCGGCGTCACCCTAATTCTCTTGGAATGCCATCTTCTTGCTTCCACTTTTTCTTCTTCCTCAGGGATTTCTGGATTGCTTGGGCAACGCTAAAGACAAGGATGACTCTTCAATCAGGTTCCTTGTCACTATTTGTTTATGTTTTATATTATCAGTGTTCTAAATGGCGGTTGAGGCGGCCGCCTAGGCGCCACCTAGGCAGGAGGCGAACATCAACCGCACCGCCTCAAGTTGAGGCAATACTTTAGGCGGTAACTCACCTTCTTATGCTACCGTGGGGCCCGGAGACTTCGCCAGGGCCCGGCAACGGGCCCAGAGGCATCGCCCGCGCCTAACAACGAGCTCGGAGGCGTCACCCGGACCTAGTGACGCATCTGAACTCGTCACACGGACCTGGTGATGTGTTGAACTCGTCACTTGACCGAAACATGGTACGTGACTGTAAGTTAGGATTTAATTTAATTACCGTAAGGTTAATAATTTTAATCAGCTTATATATATACACTTATATTTTTTGTTTTTAAATATTTAGATATTTTAAATTTTTAATTAATATATTTTATTAAATGTAAATATTATAAAGAATAATAATTATTTATAATATGATGCATAAAAAATAGTAAAAAAAATTCAACCGCCTAGGCACTAGGCAGTGCCTAGGCGGCCAAGGCGGTAGGCAGTCGCTGGCCGCCCCGCCACCGCCTATCACCATTTATAACATTGCATATTATTATGTCATCATGTCTTTGATGAAACTAAATCTTCTTGTTCTTGTATTTCCTATATGTGAGTTCTTCGTGTTTTAGAATTCATGCGGCTTAGGTTTTTACAAGAACTAACAATCCTGTCTCCCTTTGGTTAACTCAGTAAGCTAGTTAACTTGCACCTGATTCATGGTCATGGATATTTCCATAAACAAAGATGCAAAAAGGATGAGTATAAAAAAGTAAAGAAGAAAACCATACTCTTCCAATACACTGGCCAACCCAAGGGCAATGATGATCGAAGCGTTCCACGCAGTTGTTGCAAATTGAGCAATGGGAGCAACGAGGTGGTCGATAAAGCATGCACGTATTGCAATACTTGACTTTCATAACAATGCCATTAACAAATACGTCCTTGGTCAGTGGCAAAATTGAGCCACTATGAGCTCCTGACCACTCTGCGAATTTAGGGGAGATGATATCAAAATCTGTCAGTTCAGGAGGATGTGCATTGCGAGGAACAATCCCTGGATCTCTGCCCGAAGTGAGAAATAGCATTACAACATCCTGCACATACAAAAACAGAGAATATGGATGATATTTTAGAGTGATAACAAACTTCCGGAAAAAGCTGAAATGGGCTTGAGTTTAAAAAAATTGTCATCCCTGCAATTTGATTTGCAGATATTTCAGCGTCAGAGTTTAAAATTCGAAAGTTTGACTTCTCTCTTACAAATTCTTGTGGAAGTTTTTGGTACAGTTGTGCTTCAGGCCTTCAGCTTATATTATTATTCAGATAATTTCTCAATAATAATCATAGTTAGTTGGGCTTTATTTTTAATGAGCCATGAGGTTTTTAGCTGTATCTTCATGATGAAACTTACAACAGATACTACACTTCAGGACAGAGGTTTATGGTTACTTTCAGAAGATGTAATCAAGATGAAACAAAAGAAGCACACTTATTTGTGCATGAACAAGTAATTATGTTGGCTAAGCCTCGCCCACAACAAAGCACACTCCTTAATTTGTTTAAACCCAGAAAATTCAAATTGAAACTGAGGTGGCATTTGGAAAAGAAATTCTGTATAGTAAGAGAAGGAAAACCATAAATAGTTAAATAACATTTCGCGGAAGAGTCACTCACATAAGCAGCAAAGGCAACAGCAAAATCAACAATAAATTTTCCCAAGTGATGTTGAAACTCGTTCACCAACTTGTCCGAAACAAATACCACAAAGAAGATAACTGGGACAACAATAAGAGGCACTGTGAACATTAAAGATCTGGCATCTGGGCCAAATATAAGCCTCCCACCAAAACAGAATTTCTGCAAGAAATTAAAATGGAGATAATAAGTTGCTATTTCAACTTGAGAGCAGTTATCAGATTGGCCCGTGCAAGAATCAGCAGAATCATATAAAAAACATGAAGTTGGGGATCTAATTACATTGCTTCCTTTCCACACTCGATATAACCGCTTTGGCGAGTCACCTCCCTCAATGATCCTCCGATTCGAATCAGTAATTTGATGAGGAAGAGAGTTTTCATACATTTTACCTTGCAACCTCTTGATATCTGCTAAAGAAGATCATATTGTCAATGTGTTAGTATCAGAAACACTATAGCAAGTGTCTGCTTGTAATTGAAAACAATGTGATTTCCCCCACAACAAAATAAAAAATGGCATGCAAATCATTGATAAATAAATTGTCACAAAATCACAAAAAATATTCATATTTTATCCCCAAAAAACAATCGAATAGATAAAATAACTAGAGACAACAAACACTAATGGCGAGATGGAAATAAAATGAAAGCCTGGACGAGCAGCAAAGGGAAATCACAATTTGAAGAGAACAGCGGAATTAGGAACAAGGTTGGAACATTACCTCGGCGAAAAAGAAACGATGGGACGAAATGGGGGGGAACCCTAGGCCGCGGCTACGTCTGATTGGGTTATCCGTCAGGCCTAGGGAACGAACATCGGAGCTACGTGTTGCCGATACCGTCCGGCAGGAGGCCGAATCCCGAGCTCATCGACGGCTAGACGAGCTCCGGCTCGGCGACGACGCAACGGGCGGCGGAGAAAGGGGACGAAGAATCGACGCAATTGTTCTGTTATCGTTTTATCGGAAGCTAAAACTGGAGAAACCGCGCCAAGTAGGCGATGGCTGGTCGATGAACGGGCAGTTGGGCACGGACCAAATCGCAAAAGAACCCCAAATTTACCATTTATTTACATACCCTTAAACCAAAATAACTGTGTAAAAATCAAAATAACGGTTGGAGAGTTTGGAACTTTTGCAAGGCTGAGCTGTCTATCAGAATTTATTTGTATTTTATGATTTATTTGCGTAATTGATGAAAATTTTTTATAGGATTAAATTTATTCTCTTCAAAATTAATGGGATCATAAAAATTAAATATTTAAATTATAAAAAGAATTTATCCTATAAAAAGAATTTATCATCCGAGGGCTACGGTGCAATGGTAAATTCACCTTGGGGCTCCCTATGCACTCAGGGTTCAAAATCCAAGGAGCACAAGAAATTTATCTTTTGTATTTGAACCACTAGAACTGCTGGATCATTATGTGGACTAGCACTTGCGCTTTCATATTTATTCTGATGATCGATAAAAATTTTCATAGAATCGAATCGGTCACCATATCTAGGATTAGAACTATCAACATGTGACCTCCTCAGCAATAGGAGGACCGAATATTTAAAATCAGAGGAATTTTGTGACCTCCTCGATAATAGGGCCATCAAAATGTTCTCGTATGGAGTTGAAGGAGTTATAAAGTAACTTCAAGAGGTAGGGTATCTAATAGTCGGCTCTCAGAAGATTTTGTGAGCTTGCAGAAAATTTATTTAGATATTTCAGATGATTGCATTACCGGACATTGTATAACCATCTGAACTTTTCTAATTTTCGATACTAAGAACTTTTAACTTTTATAATCCTCATGTGCATCTTACCTGACTTTAAGAAAATATTGGCTCCTTCTAGTGTTAATGTTGTTGAATTATATTCCCAAATGAGGCAACCTTTTTCTAAGATGATCCTAGCAAGAAGTTGATGCCCCTAAACCTTGGGGTCATGGTACAACGGAAGGGTGACTAGTTATCTCCCAAATATTTGCGCTTCAATCCCTAGCTATAAAGAATTTTATAGAAATTTTTCTTTCAAATGAAGCGCGTAACCGTAAGATGTTGGGATTCTGAACCTCTTGCCGTGAGCGCTTCCTGTGTTAAATACTGAAATTTTAAGGGGCTTAATTGTGATTTCTCATAATTGGAGGGCCTTTTTGTAAAACTGCAAAAAAAAAAAACAACAAACCATTTAAAACCCAGCCCGTGCCCTAACTTCCCCCTTATCTCCCCGATTCAGTTTTTCTCACCCGACCCCTTCTCTGCTTCGACGCCGCACACGAGCGGTTTCGTCTGCCCGACGCCGACGCACACACCAAGCAGATCGCTGCCGCCGTCGAGATCTCTTCCTCTTCTCCTCCCTCCTCCTTCTTCTTCACCGACGCGCACGGGTAGAGCACCGCCGTCTCACGCGAGTCGCCAACCAGCCGTCGTCTCGCCAGAAGCCCTAGCCGACGCTGCTGCCGTGAGTCGAGGAAGCGTCAGTCTTGGTTTGTTTTCGTTTTGGGTTTTCTCCGCTCGAAACTGTACTGTGCCCTAGCACAGGTCTACCGCCGACGCACTGCAAGGTGAGGATTTGTTTGTATAGTGTTTTCCTTGGTTGAATTGAGCATGGATTGAGAATTGAGGTTGATCAGTGGTGGTAATTCAGGAAACTGATCAGATTTGGTTTAAGAAATTGTTCTTGCTCCAATTGGTGGTGTTGATCTCCAACTTCTGATCTTTTGTGTCCGTGTGTTCTTTGATTTTCTTCATCGGACTCTGAGCAAGTGGAAAATGTTGGCATCAGATTAAGGTAAGTTTTGATTAGTTTGGTTTAAGCTCTAAAGGATATAATGTTAGATTGAAATGGATATGGATGATGGGTGTATCAACAACTAGATTGGCTTACTCAATTAGCAATGGGTTTAAAATGATTAAGTGGGATAGCTAACTAAGTTGATTTAATAAGATGTGTAATTATCAGAGTTAATTAATGATTGATACTTAATGGACTCAAGGGGAAACATTTAAATTAATTATATGTTAAAGATGGGATTTGACCTAATCATGGTGATTATCTTGTTTAGCTAATTTAGTAATTTGTTATAAATAGCTAAACAATATCCTTGATATAGGACCTTGATTCAAATTCGTTCAGTTGATCGTGGGAGGTTCTGTTCGTATACGTTCTACAATTATAAGGCGGGTACTTCTCCTTTGTATTCGAGTAGCTTTCTTTACCTTAAAAGCATGGCTATATTATGTCTGATAGGATTGCTTGACCTTGTTCTTTGTCGTAAATTAAAACATCGCCGTTGAGACTTATTCTTCGTTGATCTTTGAGTATTCCTAATTTCGTATTTGTACAGTCCTCGGTTGGTTTTCTATTCTGTAAAGTGCCGTTTGTACGCGAGCACTTAGAAGTCCATTAAACACAGATAGGTTTATTTGGCATTAGAAATACCCTACCTAGTAGTGTAGGTGCATAATCGTTGGATTGCGATTTCTGGATTGGGTTGTATTGATGCATCGTATACTCGTTGGATTTTATTGCATCGTTGTTTCTCCGGTTGTTCGTGCATCGTATATCATGCACCATACTTGCACATTGCATACTAACGACTGTTGGCTTACATTTGGTTAAGTCGTCGTTAGTCATATTGTTGCTCGAGTCGCTCAACCACATGATGACATGGTAGTGGTTAGAGTGCGAGTGTTTGTCCTATCATGCCAGACAGTGACACCCTCACCGTTGTTTTAGAGGGATGAGCCGTTGGTGGTTCACCCTCACTGTTGTTGTTTTTCGAGGGATATATATATTGTAGCTGTTGATAGCTCCCCCAATGTACCGGGGTCTGGAGTGTGTGCTCCCCAGCATCCTGTCCACTCAACCACGCCTTATGTGGTATTTATTGTTGTATGTGATATTATTATTGTTGTTGGAGTGGTACAGTTGTCACAGCCCTACCCACTCGGTCACACAGATGGGATGTGTTGACGGCTTGACTGGCGTCAGGGGTGACACATGTCATTGCATCATGTGCATACGTATTTCTTTTATGCATTTGTTTGTGTTTGATGCACTTATATGAGCTATGATTGTTGCATATGTATGACATGCATGTCTATCTTGATATTATTGTTGTTGAGCTGTTTATACATGCCTAATGCTTACCCGGATTTTATGTTATGTCGCTTTACTATATGTTATGCATGATTAGGTAAATCTGATATTTCTTATGGACTGTACCTTTTGATTCTCTACATCGTTATCTTATTTATGCCATGCTTATTGTCTACTCATATACCCGCAGAGTCCGTCCGGACTCACCACCCCTGCTTCCCTTTTTGTTGTTTCAGATAGCAGGTAGTGGTATTGCTTGGAGCCAGGAGATGATCCAGTTGCCAGTCCCTCAGTCTCACCGTGTCGGTTTGGTTTAGCGGTTTCTATTTCGGTATTGTGTTAGTTTTCCGTATTTTATTTGTTTAACAGTGGTCGGACTGGTTTTACTATTATTATTTCAGAGACTTCTGAGTTCTCGTTAGATTGTGACTTTCTTCTATGTTTAAGGTGGCTGAGCCACCCATTATTATATTGTTTCAATATAAACTGCGTGGATGTGTTGTTTACTTATTATTGTGATGCCAGCCGCTTGTGGCTGAGCTATATTGGTGAGATATATGTATAATTGCCTCATATTGTCCGCCGTACAGGGGAGATGTTGCCCGATTTTCGAGGAAGCATGTGCCTCTGGGGGGCGTGACAATTTTTGGTATCAGAGCCAAGTTTGCGAGTTTCTTTTGGATCTGTGGGATGTTTTGCGATGTTTTGGTGTCTGTGGGTTTACGGTGTTGTTTTACGAGGTCTATCGGTATTTTACGGATTTGGTTGTATTTTCGCGGAGTCATTCTCTTGACATAGTTCGGTATAGTTGTATTGGGACTTGGCAACAATGGACTTCTCCAGGTGACATGAGGTATATCTCTTTGGATTAATTCTCCTACTTTTATTATTCATTATCTAGTATGAGGATGGTTGAATATTTCCCTGTCTAGTGGGATTGTATACCTGTTCCATAATGGACGAGTTGGTATTTGTAGACTTAGTTTTACCTGATGATCCTAAAGACCTTGCTAGTCATTTTAAGTTCTAGCCATTTCCCATCAGTAGTATATTAATTTTATATGTGGTAGTGAATATGTTAGCCGATAACTGAGGACAAAGATGAAGCCTTGGACATCTGAGTACTAAACCTATGATTAACGCATTAGTTTGACCTAAGAGCAAATACATATGCATGATATGGCGTAAGTGATCTTCGTGCTCCCCTAATTGGTAACATAATGGGTAGATCAACATATTGGGCAACAATAAATGCTTGAGCAACAATGACTTAGGTATGTTGGTGCATGGATGATCGAAATGTTTTAGAAGAAACCAAACAAATATATTCTGGGTTGGCACCCATTTTGAAGCTATTGTTTTATAAAACTTAGTGTTGGATCTGCTTAGCTAGTTTTATGCTTGAGCCTTGTAGATTTATGTGTGTGATTTATAGTCCCTTGATTGGCTAAAATTAAGCAACAATCACACAAAAAGTGGTCATCTACTTATTGTATACACATTGATGTTAGTTTAAGAAATGTTATTCCTACTATAAAGGAGATGGCCTTACAATGGACTCTTTTCTGTCTAATCTGCAAATAAAGCCAGATCTAATTGAATTTGGTGCAGTGAGAATTAACATGTTTGTATATGATGTGAACAATTCACATATCACTTGATATAATTAAGATTCTTATTTTGGTTACCAAGACTAATGGTGATGATATTCAGAAGCAGCTAATTGCTATGACTCTAAATGTCTTTAAATTTATTACTGATACTGAAAGGGGGTGTGCATTTGACATTAGTTATGTGATTGGACTAAATGTATAAGAAACCCTGAGTTTTAACTATATGCACTAGCAGATAACCAGTATATTGACATAAACTAGTTTGGATAAAAAAAAAAAGGGCATACTAGTCAAAGTGTCTGGAAAACAATATATTGCAGTCATATATGGAATATAACCATCAATATTAATGAATAATGTAAAATCGATTCATATGTAGTGGTAAATTAATAAGTCTATCACATACTTTACCATGTTGAAGTTTTTATATTAAATCTACCATCTGGTTGCTTTTCTTAAAACTGTTAAATTGATGACCTGACATTGATAGTTCAAACTCAGATCTCCACCTCCTGCTTTGTTGACTCAATCTTCTAGAAGTGATCTATTCTTTTGAGTGACTTTTTTTTTTCTCCTGTATTTCTGGATCCTTCTTTGCATCACAATCTTATTGTGCTTTTATACCCAACTATATGACAATCTGTTGTCGGCTTCTTCTAGCTGTGTACTTCCTGTCGGTATTGTTGTTATGCCAAAGTTATTGTTAGGTTCGTGTACGACAATCTGATTCCTGGAGATGTCTGCAATGTTAGCTTCAATTCCACTAGAGAATGATTTGCTGTCGTAACCTTCATTTACACATATAGGGCTTTGAGAGATTTGGTCATGCAACTCTTTGCTCAACATCTGTTTTTGAAATTTCTTACAATACTCTGGGAATTTGATGCATTCCATTTGCAATTCCAAATCTAGGTGGCTCTTCTCCATTAATACTCGGAAGATAGACTTCATTAATACTAGTCATAGACATTGCATCTACCAATCTACTACTATAAGCTTCCACTCATGTGCTATTTCATAAATATAGTGGAAATTTTGTAGTTCAAACATGGTATTATATTTAAAAACACAATGACCTTTAACCTCTAATGAAGCTGAAGTCAAAGATAACATCACAACCTTACATCATTAGTACTAAATCACTCATATTAGAAAAATAGTGCTCAAAGGGATGGTATTTATACATGCACAAGAACAAATACAAAGTAAATGCATCTACAATGCAGTAGTCGCAACAAAAAAAAAATTGTAGAACATGTTGTTTTGCCATCCAATGGTAAGGCAAGATATGAAACCCATAGGTTTTACATGATTGTACAACGTGAGAAATAAGGAACTTTAGTTGTTTACCAACAGTTTCACATTATGATGCATTGTCAACATATATCAATCTCAATTACTAGCAAGTATGCTTCAAAGTGTATTCATATCATCAACTAGTCATTGACCTTCTCAAACAAGAAACTTGTATAAAATTGGGGACATTGTACTCAATTGCAGTTATTGATGAAGTTAGAGCTATCACATGAATTGTTTGAGTTCTTCTGGTTTTCTTACTACTTTAGCGAGTGTTTTTCTTCAGTCTAGACATGATATAGTTACTTCTGTAGTTTTTAGACGGTGTATCATTGAATAAACATTTCTATGTTCAGTAACTCCTTCCTTGTGTGAGTTCACTAGGAATCAAGTAGGGATGAACGAGAATGTTAGAATACTCAAATTTTCAAAATCATTTCAATTGGACAAAATTTTACTCAATGCCATCCAATTTCACTCTTAATATGACCAAATTTAAATTGAAACGGCCTAAGTAATTTAAATTTGAATAATTTGAGTTTATTCCATTCATATTCTAGTGAAACTTAAGTAATTTCTAACCATTTTCATTGAACTCTAGTTTTTCTAAACTTTTCAGCTTTTTAAGATGCCAATTTCTTAGGAATAATTGAATCAACCGTTGTTGATACCGATCCAGCATGGGCAATTCATATTTGTATCAACCTTTTAACCATGGATTTTATTGTACTACCATTTTTTTTTTCTTTCTTTTTTTTTCTAAGCCTCATTTATTAGACAGTGATAATAAACCAAAAAAATTGGGTAGAACCAAAATGACATCATTCTAGCAGGAATGTGTTTTCAGATGAGTTGTTAGTGCACTTAAAGTAATTAAGCACTGATGATTTTAATTTATGTTGATGGAAAAAAATGAAGTGCTAGTTAATTTAACTGAAGAATATGAACTATACATATTTTACAAAAGATGCTAAGTCTCCAAAAGCTACAACAAAAGTTTCAAACTTATCACATTTACCGAAAGTAAACTAATCATGTCAGATCCACTCAAGCAAGCAGGCATATATGTGTCAAAGAGAAAACAATTAAAAAGTTAACTAGCGTTAAGTATTGGGGCTCACCAAATACTGATCCCCAAATGCATGCCTACCTATACATATAGGTCAGTAAACATCGGTCAAGCTGAATTACTCTAAGAGGTTGATGTAATTGTTGTGTACATACTTTTCATTCCAGCCTGCATGTAGCCTAAATGACTATTTGGAACCAGGGGTAACTATAAATGAGTTTAGGAATGGACCGAAATATGATGATTAGATCAGGAAATCAGCTGTGCCTAGCATATTAGTCTTCAGTTTTCCAACCTCAGCAGATGGTCGAAGCTACAAGTTATTAGATTCAGCGAACGGTGGGAGCTCCAGCAGCTCAGACTATGCATTCAGCAATAATTCAGTCACCATCAGTTTCAGAGATGGACCGGGTTTACATTGTCACCAGAGAAAAGGCACCACAGGTCGAAGGATCGATTTTACGAGATATTAAAGAGCTATAGGAGTATCATCCACGAAAGGGGTGAAGAGGTTTGGGTTGCGAGGTAAGTTAGCTCTCCGCTACATTGGACCTTTCTAGATTTTGGAGCGGATTGGAGCTGTCGCTTATCGTCTGGCGTTACCTCCGTCTTTGGCTGGAGTTCACGATGTGTTTCATGTTTCCATGCTGAGGAAATATGTATCAGATTCTACACATGTGTTATCGGAGGTGTCAGTAACACTACAGCCAGACGCGACTTATGAGGAGGTGCATATACGGATTCTGGACCGCAAAGAGCATCGGTTGAGGAATAAGATAGTTTGTTTAGTCAAAGTTGGTTGGCAGCACCACTCTGATGAGGAAGCAACTTGGAAGCTCGAGGATACGATCGGAGCTCACTACCCTCATCTATTTACTTCGGTGCGTATGGTTGGTTATTACTCCGTATTTATAGTATATTTGAGATATTGATACCGGTTGCCGTTGACTAGTACCAGTTGTGGTTGACTAGTACACGTTGTGATTACTGGCTAAATTTGGGGGCCAAATTTTTGTTAGTGGGAGAGAATGTTAAATACTGAAATTTTAAGGGGCTTAATTGTGATTTCTCATAATTGGAGGGCCTTTTTGTAAAACTGCAAAAAAAAAAAACAACAAACCATTTAAAACCCAGCCCGTGCCCTAACTTCCCCCTTATCTCCCCGATTCAGTTTTTCTCACCCGACCCCTTCTCTGCTTCGACGCCGCACACGAGCGGTTTCGTCTGCCCGACGCCGACGCACACACCAAGCAGATCGCTGCCGCCGTCGAGATCTCTTCCTCTTCTCCTCCCTCCTTCTTCTTCACCGACGCGCACGGGTAGAGCACCGCCGTCTCACGCGAGTCGCCAACCAGCCGTCGTCTCGCCAGAAGCCCTAGCCGACGCTGCTGCCGTGAGTCGAGGAAGCGTCAGTCTTGGTTTGTTTTCGTTTTGGGTTTTCTCCGCTCGAAACTGTACTGTGCCCTAGCACAGGTCTACCGCCGACGCACTGCAAGGTGAGGATTTGTTTGTATAGTGTTTTCCTTGGTTGAATTGAGCATGGATTGAGAATTGAGGTTGATCAGTGGTGGTAATTCAGGAAACTGATCAGATTTGGTTTAAGAAATTGTTCTTGCTCCAATTGGTGGTGTTGATCTCCAACTTCTGATCTTTTGTGTCCGTGTGTTCTTTGATTTTCTTCATCGGACTCTGAGCAAGTGGAAAATGTTGGCATCAGATTAAGGTAAGTTTTGATTAGTTTGGTTTAAGCTCTAAAGGATATAATGTTAGATTGAAATGGATATGGATGATGGGTGTATCAACAACTAGATTGGCTTACTCAATTAGCAATGGGTTTAAAATGATTAAGTGGGATAGCTAACTAAGTTGATTTAATAAGATGTGTAATTATCAGAGTTAATTAATGATTGATACTTAATGGACTCAAGGGGAAACATTTAAATTAATTATATGTTAAAGATGGGATTTGACCTAATCATGGTGATTATCTTGTTTAACTAATTTAGTAATTTGTTATAAATAGCTAAACAATATCCTTGATACAGGACCTTGATTCAAATTCGTTCAGTTGATCGTGGGAGGTTCTGTTCGTATACGTTCTACAATTATAAGGCGGGTACTTCTCCTTTGTATTCGAGTAGCTTTCTTTACCTTAAAAGCATGGCTATATTATGTCTGATAGGATTGCTTGACCTTGTTCTTTGTCGTAAATTAAAACATCGCCGTTGAGACTTATTCTTCGTTGATCTTTGAGTATTCCTAATTTCGTATTTGTACAGTCCTCGGTTGGTTTTCTATTCTGTAAAGTGCCGTTTGTACGCGAGCACTTAGAAGTCCATTAAATACAGATAGGTTTATTTGGCATTAGAAATACCCTACCTAGTAGTGTAGGTGCATAATCGTTGGATTGCGATTTCTGGATTGGGATGTATTGATGCATCGTATACTCGTTGGATTTTATTGCATCGTTGTTTCTCCGGTTGTTCGTGCATCGTATATCATGCACCTTACTTGCACATTGCATACTAACGACTGTTGGCTTACATTTGGTTAAGTCGTCGTTAGTCATATTGTTGCTCGAGTCGCTCAACCACATGATGACATGGTAGTGGTTAGAGTGCGAGTGTTTGTCCTATCATGCCAGACAGTGACACCCTCACCGTTGTTTTAGAGGGATGAGCCGTTGGTGGTTCACCCTCACTGTTGTTGTTTTTCGAGGGATATATATATTGTAGCTGTTGATAGCTCCCCCAATGTACCGGGGTCTAGAGTGTGTGCTCCCCAGCATCCTGTCCACTCAACCACGCCTTATGTGGTATTTATTGTTGTATGTGATATTATTATTGTTGTTGGAGTGGTACAGTTGTCACAGCCCTACCCACTCGGTCACACAGATGGGATGTGTTGACGGCTTGACTGGCGTCAGGGGTGACACATGTCATTGCATCATGTGCATACGTATTTCTTTTATGCATTTGTTTGTGTTTGATGCACTTATATGAGCTATGATTGTTGCATATGTATGACATGCATGTCTATCTTGATATTATTGTTGTTGAGCTGTTTATACATGCCTAATGCTTACCCGGATTTTATGTTATGTCGCTTTACTATATGTTATGCATGATTAGGTAAATCTGATATTTCTTATGGACTGTACCTTTTGATTCTCTACATCGTTATCTTATTTATGCCATGCTTATTGTCTACTCATATACCCGCAGAGTCTGTCCGGACTCACCACCCCTGCTTCCCTTTTTGTTGTTTCAGATAGCAGGTAGTGGTATTGCTTGGAGCCAGGAGATGATCCAGTTGCCAGTCCCTCAGTCTCACCGTGTCGGTTTGGTTTAGCGGTTTCTATTTCGGTATTGTGTTAGTTTTCCGTATTTTATTTGTTTAACAGTGGTCGGACTGGTTTTACTATTATTATTTCAGAGACTTCTGAGTTCTCGTTAGATTGTGACTTTCTTCTATGTTTAAGGTGGCTGAGCCACCCATTATTATATTGTTTCAATATAAACTGCGTGGATGTGTTGTTTACTTATTATTGTGATGCCAGCCGCTTGTGGCTGAGCTATATTGGTGAGATATATGTATAATTGTCTCATATTGTCCGCCGTACAGGGGAGATGTTGTCCGATTTTCGAGGAAGCATGTGCCTCTGGGGGGCGTGACATCCTGATTTATCCTGACAGCCGATGAAAAACTTTCATCTAGCCGGGCTGGTCGCTCCAAGCTCGACGTTATTCAACTTGATTAATCATTTTTTTTTCTTTTACAACTCAACCTAGTAAGGCGGTGAGTGTGATCTGACTGAGTTGAGATGAAAGATCTGACTAAAATAGATAGAGATTTCTGGTTATGCATTAGATGCGACAACTTAAACAAAATATTTAAAGTTAGGAATCTAAATATTTGCTTGAGGAAACCTTTGAGTGTGTGGTAACATGCTTGTCTTAGCTCAAGGAAATCCAATTTTCTGTGAGTGCGTGGCAACACACTTGCAGCGTATACCTTATAATGTTCTGCACTTTTTGTCCAATTGAGTGGATGTCATTGAGCAAATCCTAGATTTGGTCATTTGGGCATGCAACTAGCTTGGTAATTCTTCTTCCTGTATTTTTATATTATATAACTTATTTAAAATTAAATCATATTTACTAATTATATTCGTGTCGGAGGTTCTTTCATGTAACTTAATTAGCTTGTCCCATAGAGCTTTGGCGTTTTAAAATGGTCTAACCTAGTTCAGCTCCTCTTTGGTCAAGCCACACTGGAGGGTTTGAATCGTCTTTGCATCTACCTTGATTTTCCTTTTTGTAGGAGTATCCCATTTATCGCAAGTGAGTGGTACTCCATCTTCGGTGGAGATTGTGAATCCAGTTTAGATTATAGTCTACATCTCCACCTGGGTCTTCAGATGGTACTCCATTCGACCCTTCCAATAGCCAAAATCTTCGCTAGAGAAAAGAGACGGTCGCGCGGTACTGTAGCCTTCTTGATGAGGCATTAAAATATCTTGCATGACAAAAATATGAAAAATATATCAAGACTTGGTCTAGGATTAGTAGTGCAGGAATAAAATAATATACCTGAAAAAATATCGCTCGAGTAATGTTGCAATAATTTCAAGAGAAATTTTTTTTAATAATAACAAATTTGTCAAAAAAGGTGATCACACTGATTTTGACTAATAGCGAAAAATAAAAATGCAAAATAAAAAAAAGCATGAATGCTCTTATGGTAGTTTCACTAATTCAAAGAGACTCCGCTTTGATACCATTGTAGGATCAAAGAACGCGTTAGAGGGGGAGTGAATAGAATGAGTCGCTTTTTTGAAAAAACACTTGATAATACGCAGTGGAATAATAAACAATAAAAAAATCAACACAATACTAACAAACTTTGTTTTTACTTGGTTCATAGCCTATGCTGCTAGTCCAAGGCCTACCATATTTTATCGCTTTCGCTAGGTAATATACTAAAAACACGAGATTACAAGTCTTTGAATATAGAAAGAAATAACAATATAAATATACCGATAGTAGTAGATCGAAGGTTAGGCTTCTTGTCGGAGCAGCGTTTCAATGTTGTGGAGAGCTTTTCGAAGCAACACGCAAGTACAGAAGTTGTAGCAATTAATGTCCTGAAGTTGTTGGTCGAAACTTCTTTTATAGCCTTGTCCAAGTGCCTGGAATGGTCTTGGGTGCCCCCATCAAGGCTAACGTGGTGTGATCTAGACGAAGCTCTATTTGGTAACTGTTATCTTGACCCGATGCTTGGACTACTCTCGGGTGCCTAGGAGCTGACGTGTGCCAGCCAATCGAAGCCTGTGAACTCAGTCTACATACGTGGATGGGTTCTAGCCTATCTAGGCTCCTGGACCCACTTGAGGCGCCCAGACCTCGCGGCGCTCGAACCTCCGAGCGCTTGGACCCTTCTGGGGTGCCTAAAAGTCCTTTTTCTTGCTAACTTCCAGTTTCGATTTCTTGCACCACGGAGTTAGAACCACGAGCATAATTTAATATTTATAATGATTATGATAGTCCTGAGAACCACGAGCATAATTTAATATTTATAATGATTATGATAGTCTCAAGAATATCCGGTTCTAACTTTGGATTTCGCTGAAATCATAGGTCGAAGTGGGGCCTACTATTCCCTTAATTGGTAACACACCCTTACCTAATTCTCTTAGGAGAATTTACCTTTTTATCAAACATCTAGTCTTCAAGACTTGTTTGGACTTTTGCTCAACATATGATCTTGATCTCTGGGACTTCCCGCTAGACTTCGGTCCTCGACCGACCTAGACTTCTACCTAGTGTCCTCGACTCCTCGGGCTTACCGCATAATGTCCTTGACCCCAGGGCTTCCCGCCTAATGTGCTCAACCCCTAGGACTTCTGTCTGGCATCCTCGATCTACTAAGTTTTCTGCCCAGTTCTCTTGACCAAGACTTTGTTAACTAATCTCATTAACCAAGACTTCTTGCCTAATCCACTTGACCAGGACTTCATTTCCTAGTCTTAACTAGGGCTTGCCTATATACTCAGGTAACTTTGTTAGATGATAATAACCTTTAACTTTGAACTTTAATTTGCTAATATCAAAATACATAGTCGATTAGCTAGTGCTTCTAGCACTAACAAAAACAATCACCTTAAACATTATCTCATTTATTTGATAAATAAAATTTACTATTTGAATATGTATTCTATATGTATATAATTTGATCTTAAATTTAATTAATAAAGTCAACAATACAAATCATAGCATGAGAGAAACTATAATTGGATTATAATTAGTGAAAATTTTATCATGTGTAGTTATGTACAGTCGATTCTCGCTGGCTGGAAACATTAGGATATTGAGAGTTAACATGTGGATGATAATTAAGGGTAACTAGTTAATTAGATGTGACTTGCTATAAGCTTTATGTGATTTTTTATTTGTCAATGAAGATCTCATTACAGCTCAAGTGTAAGTTTCCTTAGACTTGAGATATTCAAATGATCTTGGTCATAGAGGCTTATACTTTGATATCTTAGCAGAACATCTCCTAGGAAGTATGGGTTTGGAATGATTAAGTATAAGTTAATATGTCTGAAGGTGTTTGAATAGCCCACAAAAGATTTGTCATTCCTTTTATAAGAAGACGTATACCCTATGATCTCTTGTCAGGATTATTACTCATAAATCTTTTGTCAAAGCAAATATATCAAGAGGATAATCTTCTTGGACATATGTTTTTGAGTAATTTGGATCCACAAGATAAGGAACTACAACTTGGGCTAGGTGTGATTTAGCCAGCCTAATGGGGGTTGACACATAAATTATGTTTTAAACCAAATGAGTATAAGATGAGTGAAAGGAATAGAGACACTGATAACTATGTTGTTGAAGGGTTCAGAATATAGTTTGAAATTAACTATGATTTTCGATCAATTGGGAGTCATGATGTACTATTAAGTGTCATTCATGATCTATTCATAATTAATGATTAATTATAAATGACTAATATAATCGAGAACTTATTAGATCTCACGCACTATGAGTATTTCTAAAAGACATAAGAATAAGTTAGAGAATAAGATTCTCAAAGATGGAGAGATTAACTCTAGTTAGACTGGGCAAAGGATAAATATAGAAAGTATTTGTTGTGTCAGAAAGCACTTATGGAACATGCCTCTTGTAGGTGAGTTAGGCCTACTCATGTGACATAGGATATGATTGAGTTTTTATTCACACTATTTGAAGGTGAGTTGAGCTATATATGTGATATAGGTTATTCCTCAAGCCTTAATGAAGAGGAATAAAAGACCTCTCCAGAGAACAAGGGGATTAAGGGTTTTTGGTTTTATTTTGTTCCTCTCCTTTTGTTGTTGTCGCCGCCCAACAAAAACTTGCCGCCCCCTTTGGTGTCGCCAGCTTCCCTTGTCGTCGGCTTTGACTAAGTGTCGTCGTCCCTTCTTCTTCCACCGCCCAAAGTTTGGTCAGCTTCCTTCTTGTGTCGTCCAAAGGTTGGTCAACTTCCCTTGTGAAAGCTTTCCTTTGTGTTGCATTGTGAGAATGCAGGATACATGCACGAAGGAGAAAAGTCCAAGTGACATCTTGGCAAAGGAAGACCCGACAACATGGGTCGAGGCCGAAGGAAGCTCCAGAAGGCAAGACATGAAGGATGGAGAGGCATCTGAGGGACGCAATGTTGGGATCTATGGGCAAAAAATATTTAAAATTCGCAGCGGAAATAAGATCTCTCGAGCGATCCATGTGAAAGAAAACTCATACAAAGTGAATTTACAAAAACCCTATCGTATAGGTATACCTTTGGCACGTGCCCTTCGCTTATCCGAGGTATGATAGATCTTTTGCACATTCAAGTGTCCGTGCCTCTATGCGTATCCACACGAACATGATCTTTGCCTCGGAGAGGAACTACCTTACTTGTGCTAGCAACTTGGGATGTTTCACAAAGCACAAGAATCTCTACTAGGAGTTTTGGACAAGGAGGAAGAAAGAAGAAGAAGAGAAGTATCATCCTTTACCCTTTGACAAGAGGGGGTATTTATACTCATCTAATGAATACCAAGGGTCTATGTCCCTTGAGCTTCTCTCATCTTAATGCTAATAAAACCCAATGAATAACAAACCTTTTGGTATTCCTTGAGACTCTTAATATTCTATTCATCTAATGAATAGACTGCCTCTTAGCCTTCCTCTTAAATATTTTTCATTAAATCATTTAATGAATATTATCCATAATTAAGTGGTTGAGTCTAATCTAGATGAGTCTAACTCAAATTAGACTCAATCCCATAATCCAATTGGATTCACTTGAGTCTAACTTAATTATTCAGGGTAATTACATGGCTAGCGCATAAAGAAGAATGGAAAGGTTACTAAGGATAAAGGACAAAGGGATAGCGAGGCCCAGGGCTGGGAAGAGCCTTATATCTCTTGCACTTTAGGCGATAACTCATCCCAAACCTGGCTGACATTCAAGGCACTCAGATCTGCGTCGGGTTTCAGTAGTTGGGCCTTCTTCAATTGGCTGATGGCACCATTGATGCCCTGTTTTAGGCACTTAAATACCTGCCCGGCCAAAATATCACTGAACTCATCAGACTGCAGAAATTTGGCCTTGAACTCCGCGTCGGCCTTGGACAGTTGGTTTGCTTGGCCAATCTTTTGCTTCTGTAGCTCAGCCTTAACCTCCTTCTTGGTCACTTTCAAATCTGCCACCTCCCAGGATAGGCGATCATGAGCCCCCCGGTGTCACCTCGAGTTTCTGAGAGGTGGCTGAAGCCTTGGCCCGGGCTCGAGTGACGCCATCCTAAAGGTCGGAGGCATAGGCGGTCGCCAGCTCTAGGTCATAATCTTTGATAACTAGCTGGCACTCCTATTCTTTATTCCGATCCTCCAAAAACTTCTTGGAGGACTCCAGGAGCTGGACGCTGGCAGACAACTCCTTTGCTTGGGTCTGGAGTTGTTCCCGCTCTTGGGTCAGTTTCTGCAAATCCTCATAGAACACCTGCTTCTTCTCTGTCAAGGCACGCTCCCGTATACGGTAGCCATGCATAGTCTCTTCAGAGGCCAGCAGAGTATCGAGACAATGCCCGACCTTTACCCTTACGACCCTGTTGACCTCCAACTGCAGAAGGCCTGCCTCGCGGGCAAGACTAACCTTCGCCTCGGCTTCCGCCACTCGCTGGAGATGGTCTTCAGTAACCCCTCCGGAGCACAACAAGCGGCTCGTAGCCGTGCAGTTGGAGGCGACCTGCAATACCGAAGAAGGTCAGTTAATAACCAAATAAAGGTGAGAGGTTCAAGTGTAATGCACAGATACCGGGCTGATCCAGCCGACCTCCTCAATTGAGCAAGACGCAAGAGAAGTTCCTTAGTTGGCCAACCTGACTGACCGGGATCATATCTGGGGTCGGGGACATCCTCCTCCGAGATGGACGCTATATGTGGGCCATTACTATCGGAGGGGGTTCCCTTTATTTGAAGTGACTGAGAACCTTGGCCGCCGTCTCCTTTGCCGCCGAGGTCTTCCGGTGGGGGCAAGGCATGACGGGCAGCACTTCCTTGCCCCGCTGGATAGCAGGAGTTTCGGACGTGACAGTTGGGGTAGGAGCTGCCAAGTCCGTGGAGGTCTCAGTAGGACGGGAGGGCGTCGTTCGAATGCTCCTAGACAAGGGCACCCCGTCGTCCTCATCCGCGGCTGGTGGAAGCTCCGAGGCTGAGAGTTTTCGCAACCTCTTCAAAGGAGCTTGCTTGTGGGTGAGCTGTTTTCACTGCTTCTTCTCTGGAGCCGGGGGTAGTTGCTGCTTGTCAGGGAGTGCAGGGATAGTCTCCCCATCACCCGCAGGGACGTCGGAGGTCGGGGAATCTTCCTTAGCTGAAGCAGGTCGCTCAGCCACCCCTGGGGCCTCAGGGGGGGGGGGGGTCCGGGCCTTCCTAGTCTACAGACCGTGGGGCCACCTCTTCGAAGCCCTTGGCTAGGACGCCTATCGGGGTAGAAGGGACGGGGCCAGAACCAGGGCCTCCTCGTTGGCTAGTTCCCACTTTAGCAGTCGGTTAATGGCTCGCTAAAGCATTATATCGTCTGTAAAACAAAGACGGAAGGACATCAGTTAAAATTAACAAGGATATCTACCAGAAGGGAGAACTTACGAAGGCTAGGGCTGAGTCCGGTGACTTTCGGGGTGAGTTTAGCCTGGTAGAGAAGCTCTTCCCAGTGTACCAGCTGGAGGTTGTGAAACTCTATCCCGGCCAGGATACCCCTAGCCCTCTGGTATCTTGTGTGTTGCTGGAAGTCCCCAAGGTCCGGGATGGCAGGAAGGCTCTCTGTCCAACGGATAGGGCTGAAGGGACGCTCAGGGAGTCGGATAAAGAAAAAACATTCCTTCCACCCCTTGTGGGAGGAAGGAAGACCCCTAAGAACTTATGACCTGTGCGGGTTGTAAAGCCAAACGTCCCTCGGGAACCAATCGAAATGAAGAAGGAATGGAACGACGAGGAGTCAGGGGATATCGAAGAGTTTAAAGATGATATACGCCCCACTCATCTGAGCAAAGACGTTGGGAGCCATCCGGTGAAGAGGGATATCAAAATAGGAGATTACATTCATGAAGAAGAGGGGAATAGGGAAACGAAACCCTAATTCTACCTGCCCCAAGAAGAAGGTAAAGAAACCTGCGGGAGTTTCTACGGGGGATTGACCCACGGCCGGAACTCTCACCTCCTAGTCCTCTGGGATACCATACCTCTCGTAGGCGGCCTGAAGAGACTCTAACTTAACCCTAGAGGAGATAGTATCATACCTTAACCCTGAAGGGACTCTAATTCTAGCTATGGCAGTACTACGGGATACCATACCTCTCCAGGTGGTAGGTTGGTTCCTTTGAAGAATCTTCGCCCTCACCTCGGGTCTTCTTCTTCTTCTCTAGTGGACCCATGGGGGTGAAGGAAAGAAGAAAAGAGAGGAAGACTTACAATGGGAATGAATGCAGTGGACGAATCGGCAGAGGGTGAACGAGGAAGTTGAAAGCAGATAGTGTTAGTAGAAGCCCCAGTGCCAATTATGTGATGATTGACTAGAGACCTTTTGTATCATATTCTATCATTAATAAATGCATATTTGGTTATTATACATACTTTATACTTGTGCCAAATAACTAAGTATAATAATGTCCTTGGGTAATAGGTTTTTATCTACATCATATCGATTGGTTGAATCGATAGTGAGATGATGTAGAGAACACTACACTAAACCATTCCTAGTCAAACATTAATATTCAAGGACAATATTAATGCATGGAGATTATGTATAGGTCAATTGATGACTTGAGCTCACAAGTCATGGATATGATATATCAAGTTGATACATGGGTATACATTAGAGAATGTGTACTGAATTGACCCGCCATGAGAAAATTTCATAGATTGTCATATGAGTGTCATAAACTTTCTCATGTGACTATTAGTATGAATAGTCCTTAGACCTAAAGTCACTACGGTTCCCTTCATAAGGAGTTGTGTACTTTGGTATCGTCAAACATCACTCGTAACAGGGTGAACTATAAAGGTATTCACTGGGTATGTAATGAATTATGTGGAGGGATGTGAGTGATGTAGATGTGATTTATCCCTCCCATATGACGGGAGTGATATCTGTGTGCCCCTTGATCGAGTAAGACTACTAAAACGCATGACCATACTCAAATGAGTCAATATGAGATATTGAGATCATTTGTTTGAGTGAGTCTACTCGGGGATCAAGAAACACAAAGATTGATTGAAGATGACACGGTATATGCCTCATTGGTTAATCTAGATATCAAGGATAGAAGGACAAGGTCATACATTGCCATAGTCATAGAGGTTAAGTCGGATCTCGACTTTTCTTGTTACTTGGGTAGCAATGATGCATTGCTAGATGCCACTCATTGCTTATGTGTCTAAAGCGGTTTAGACGCATTGCCAACGTTACAAGAACCTATTGGGTCACACACTAAGGACACGATACTTCAGGAGTTCGGGAGACCTGGTCGGGAGCTCGGGTCAGGAGCTCGGGAGACTTGGTTAGGAGCTCGGGTTAGGAGTTCGGGAGACTTGGTCGGGAGCCCTGGTCGGGAGCTTGGGAGCCCTGGTCGAGAACTTATGAGATATTAATTCATTAAAGTGTTTAATGAATTCATAATAAGGAAAAGGGAAAAGTCTCTCTTCATTGAATGAAGAGAAGTTGAAGAGCCACATGGGAAGATGTGCTCTTTATTGGCTTTAATGAAGGGAAGCTAAAGAGACAAAAGTCTCTTCATATTCATGGGATGAGTATAAAAGAGGGTCTAGCCATTTTGGATCATAGAGTTTTCCCTTCTTCCCTTTCTCTCTTCTTCCTCTTCTCCCTTTTTGGCCGAAACCCTTTCTTTGGGGTTCTTGGTGCTCCCGCGAACTACCTCAAGTTGCTGGCACAACTAAGGTAGTTCTTCCCGAAGTTGAGAGATCGTGTCTGTGTGGATACGCATAGAGGCATGGGCGCTTGAACGTGCAATAGATCCGGCGTACCTTGGACGAGCGGGATAAAACGAAAGAGCACGCATCAAAGGTATATCTATGAGATAAGTAGTTGTAGATCGACTTTGTATGAGTTTTCTTTCGCATGGATCGTTCGAGAGATCTTGTTTCCGTGCGTTTTTGTGTTTATGTTGCCGGGAAATCCCTATAAATAGGGCAAGAAGGTAGAAGGGTGTCGTTGCACCCGGTTTTATAGGGAGAAGCCGCCCGCTTGTGAGCAATCGAGAGGCAGCACGTCAAAGAGGCTGATGGGGCATCCCGAGGAGCCACCATCCTTTATGGTCGCCGCTTTATATGGCCCACGACACGTATCAGCGGGAGGTCGCCGCGCAGAGAATGAGGGAGCATGTGGCAAGGCGACATTTGCTAGACTACCTTGTCGTCATTAAGAGACCTCATGCGCTTTTAAAGAGCCATGGACAGCTGGCATGACGTTGTCTCAAAACTCGTAGAGATGTTGGACGGATTCAAGGAATTGCCTGGGGTCCCGAGATGCATGTTCTGATTCTTCGGACCCGGCAGACCACCAATGGGGCAGTAAAAGATATATGAAACACCATAACATAGCTTCTTCGTTACAACACTAGTCTAATCAGTCAGTCACACTTTCTTCGATTAGACTTGAAGGGAGGAACTTGTGATGGGGCCGAGCACCCCGTGGCTGACACGTGGATTGAAGAAGCTATGTTGCAAGATCTACTGAGCCTGGACAATTCTCTTTTCTTGACTCCCGAGGCCCCCTCGGGAAGGTGGATCCCCGATACCATCTTGGGGAGACCTACTCCTGGGATCGCTCCATGGGGACACATGCCCGAGATCACCTTCGGAGATCAGGTCCCAAGATCACCTCGGGAAGGCGAGCTCCCGGGACCCCCCTAGCCAAAAGACCCCGAGACCACCTCGGGATAGCGGAGCCCAAGGAGCACTCGACCTCGAGTAACTGTCCCCCTTTCTTCGGATCTGTGGATAATCATCACCCATAAGATGCGGTCATTAAAGCCTTAATCATCGCAATGACCTAGATTTAATGATCGTGACGACCATTACAAAGAATATCCGGTAACCGACAATTGAGGGGACGTGGAGAAGAACGTGAGACACGTGTGACTGTCGCTTCAGGTATAAAAGGTACTCCAACCCCTCAGGTAAGGGGGTTACGCACATTCTAACTCATACTGTCTTCCTTACCTTCTTCCATCTAAGAGATTCAGACACTGACTTGAGCGTTGAAGTGGGCTCCGTCGGATAACCTCCGGCGCGTTCCCTTAACGCTCGTGTTAATCTCGCAGGGTAGAAGCTTTCCCTCTCTCGGCAGCATCCTCGTGGGATGAACCCTGGTGATTGGTCGTTGACGTCGATTCCTTCCGGAACATTCGTCTTAAATGTAAATATTGGAGGATATTTTTGGAATGATAAGTTTCATAATCCCGGAATCAAGAAAAACCTTAGGGGGCGTTTGGTTTGCATTTTCCAGTCTGTTTTTCATTTTCATTTTCTGTAGAAAATGCGGGTTTCTGGAAAACATGTTTGGTTTGCATTTTCCAGCTTTGTTTTTCAGAAAAAAATATAGCGTTTTCTGGAAAACTGGAGAATGAAAAAAAGTCATTTTTCAGAAAATTAGAAAATGCGGTTTTCTGGAAAATGAAAATGAAAAATGACACAAACCAAACACCCCCTTACTTTCCTAAAATTTTTCGATTCCGGGTTGCATGCCCCTTTTGCTGACGTGTCGGACATCGATCATTACTTGGGAATTGCTGATTATGTAAACTAACAACATTTTCGTTGATAACCTTGGATGAATAACTCCCAACCAAACACACCCTAATAGTATAGCTATTTAATTAAATCTAAAGAATTTAATTAATAAAACATCTCCTCGAATAGTTAAGATATCTAAAACAGATCTTTTCTTTTATCCTGTTTATCTCCTTAAATTCTAAAAAGGCCTAAAAAATTTCAAAAAATTTCTAAATTTTTTTGATAAATTCTACAAGGTTATTTTCTTATTTAACTCCTAGAATTTAAGTGTCCTATTTTACAACTTTCCTTTCCCTCTTCTCTTTTTCTAATTAAACTTTTTATTTTTTCCCTTCTTTACATGTCTCACAAAAATTTAATCCTGGAGCACCTCTAGAGAGTCCAAAATATATAATGGAGGACACTTTAGACTCTTTGCAACCTCAAAAATCTATGTGACTTGAAATGGATACAATCTGAGCTCTCTAGTCGATTAGTGAGTTTTGACTGAAATCTATTGATCAACCTATGCTATTTGATTTCTGTAAACTTGGACCCATCTAATAAGATTGAGTGAGAAAAAGGTACGTTAAGATTAAAAGATTATTGTGAGCATGGTGGGGAAAGACTAACACCACGTGGGTTTGATTTGAGAGGGCATCATATTTATCTTCCTCTCACTCAACCCTATCGGATGGGTGCAAGTTTATAGAAATCCAAATAGCCTTGATTTATCAGTGAGTTTCGATCAAAACTCACTACTGATCGATCTAGAGAGTTTACACTGCATCCATTTCAGGTCCTATAGATTTATAATGTTGCAAGGAGTTCGGAGATGTCCTCCATTACTTATTTCTGGCTCCTCATAGATGCTCCAGTATTATGCTAATTTTCATCTAGAATACTTGGACCTAATTTGCTCAGATCAAATCCACGTTGGGTCAGATCAAGCCCACGTTGGGTCTGATCCTCTCAAATCAGCCCATGTTGGCCCTGATCCTCCCATGTACCATGTTCACAGTGTTCCTTTAATCAGAATCAAAGTTTGATATCATATCTATCTTTCTCTCACTCAACTCTATTACATGGGTCCAAGTTTACAGAAATCTAAATAGCTTAAATTTATTAGTGGGTTTTGGTCAAAACTTACTTATCAACCTAAATAGCAAATTATACTCATTTAGATCCTGTGAATTTTTGATATTGCAAAGAGTTTAAGGATATCCTTCATTATTTATTTCAGGATCAAACTTTTGTGAGCATGTAAAGGAGGGAAAAAAGTTTAATAGAAGGAAACATAAGAGAGAGAGGAAATAGAAGAGAACCTAAAATTGTAGGTAAATAAGGAAATAGAGTAAAAAAGTTAGATTTAGTGGGAGGAGTAAAATGAAAAAACTAGATAAATTGATCCGTATTTTGATAATTATCAAAGTAGGGTCTACTTTTTGATCCATTCCCAATTTTGAGTGCATCTTTTGAAGGGTCTACTCCTATCCATATGACTAATTTTGAGAAGAAAAAATAAAATTTAAATTTCATCTATGGTCTTGAAATAAAAACTCAATCTCATTTTTTTTTTCATTTCACATCTTCAAAATCTTGCAAGGAAGATGTCCTCATTTTTAGGTGAACATTCTTTGAGACTAAGGTAAGATTTAGAACGTATTTGATTATTATTGATAATTTTAATTATTTTATAAGAATATGTTATTTAATTATTTGATTCAAGTAATGACGTGTCTATCACATCAGTAAATAGGTGATATAATTTAAAATGTGATTACTTTGTAAATGTGAGATTTTGTGATTTCTAACCAATAAAAATTCCTTTTTTTTTTTTACAATTTTTAAGGTTTAGGAAAAAAATAATTTTGGATTTATAAAACTGAGCTTTGATATCATGTTTAAAGTTAAAAATATATATTGACTTTTAAATTATTGGTTATAATACGTGGGATCCTAACTTTTTTTATACATTAATTACATGAGTTATTTTTTATAATATATTTTTAAATAAAATTAAATAGATTTATTTAAAAACCTAAATTGACTCATTTAAAATAATAAAGATTATTATATTTTCTATAACTTTTCATGTTTTTTTTAAAATTGGAGGAGGTTGGTTTAGCAATATTGCTTATCCTGATAATATTTGTAATATGTACTGATCTCAAGTGTTAGGAGCTAATATTATCTCTAAATATTTATTTATATTATAATAGTTTTAATCAAAATTCTCTGCCATCAAGCAGCGTCACATTCTATGGTGATCGTCCATTTCAAGCCCAGATGTCAAATCAAACGGTTCAATCAAACTGGGGCTCTAACAGAACCGAATCCCGTTGACTGTGAATGACATGGCGCAACTCTATTGGCCAGACCGACGTGGTCTCTCGTGTCATTGGCGGAGACAAGTCAGATCGTGCTCTTTTTAATCGTTTGCCCAACGATCGCAAAGAGAGCAAGCAAGAGCGACTCGGCGTCTTCCCATCTCAGTCTTCGTAGATCACCACCATCGCTCGCTCGTTCCCCTGGCGATCTGCGCTCTCTCTCCCCTCACAATGGGCGAGAGGAAGTTGACGGCGCCGCTCGTCTTTACGCTGATTGCGTCCCTTTTCTTCCAGATTTGGGCGTCGGATCCGGTAGTTTTTTTCCCCCTCGCATTTTCCCTCTAGCTATTGGTGATTTCGGGATGTAGAGATTAATTTAGCCCATTTGATCCAGCTGTTCTATGAGTCCTTTGACGAATCGTTCGAGGGTCGATGGACCGTCTCCGAGCAGGTAGATTACCAAGGTAAATTACTTCTGGATCTGTTCTTGGTTCTCCCGTGTAGTAAAATTTTCTGTTACCAGTGCTAAGATTTTACCTTTCAATTTCTGTTTCCTTCTTTCATGATAGGTAGCCGATTCTATGATTACTTTCCATAGATCTAAAGAAGATAAAAACGAAACTTGTGGAAGTTAATTATGACAATGAAAAGCAGTGGAATTCAAACGCTTCTGCATTAGCTTTCTGTCACTTGTGGAAGCTAAATTGTTGTTTGGTTCCTCCACGAAAAGGAAACTAGATAGTTGAACATGGGTTCACCTTGTTTTGTTATGGACATAATCTACTAATTTTGATTGACTATATCGAGACATTCTGTATTTGTAGTTGTCTTGCCGATCAGTGTTCATGGCTAAGGAACAACTAATCATTTGGCGTTGATAATTTTACTTGGATCTGGTTCTGCGATAGCACTTTTTTTTTTACCTGCTCTAAATAGAGTATATTGTTTGATTGTATCAGATCTATTGGTTCATATTAATGGTTTAAATTTCTTTGATTTGTTTACTTAGTAAAGCTTTTGGTATTTGATATTATGAAACTCAACCACAATTGTAGCAGTTTCTAATTTCACTGTTTTGGGGAACCATCGTGTTTCTCTCTGAAAAATCTAATGATATTTCTTGCTGAAAAAGTGTCAGGAGCCTGATCATATTCTCAATTTCCCGACTTGTATGGGTGTCAAACATTTATTTCCGATTTTGCTTTTTGATAATAAGTTTTAGGCAAGCTACACTGCAGAAAGAAATGCTTTCCTTTTGTTGATACGGAAACTAACTTATCACAGTACATAATTTTCTCAATCTAATTCTTATCATAAAATAATTAGTCGGAAAACCTACTTAGTTATCAACCGCATCTAGATGGTTCCATAACTTGGTGTGATGGAATTTTGTTTAATTGAACAAGTGCAATGGCGGAGCCAGGAATAGTAGCCCGCCAGGGCTAAAATGTTATCCGAATGTATCCTTACTGATAGACTTTTTACAATTCTGGCATGATAGAAAATCTGCAAAAGTATTTCTTTTTGAGATATTATATATTGTCTCATTTCTTTGTTTTAATGCTTCACCGTCGGTACCATAGAATGTCATTACTAGCAAGGATGGTTTGGTGTTTTGTTAGTTGTATATAATGCCATTAACATGCATGGTGTGGTGTTTTGATAGTTTAAATTGAGTTGGCATAAATTATATAAATAAAGAGCAAACGAACATGCTCTCTTATTTGATTTTAAAGAGCAATAAATCAGAATAAATTATGAATATAATATCCATTTGAGTCTGGGAGGGTAGTTGTAGCATGCAAAGTGTGCTTTATGAATGATTGAAAAATGTAAGTTCCTAAATTTCTTCACAAATATAGCAAGCACTCTTGGCTATTTACAACCTCAATTTGATCTAGTAGATTCATTTAATAACGAAAAATGTAATAATATCTTAAATATAAATTCTAATTGCACAAATCAATATGATGAAATAAATTATAAAAGGATAAGTCAAATTATAGCAAACATATTTTTACATAAAATAATACTAACTGTTATGCTCATTACGAGCACAAGGTAAGGATGTTTAGTTGAATAGATTGTATATTGACCTCAAATATTGTCAAGCTGCACTTTTTAGACACATTTTTAATTCTATGAACTTACATATATTTTATCGAGTTGGTTAACATGAATTTCTTTAATTCAATAGTGTCATGCCATCGACAACTGCAGGAAAGACATTACTTTATTCCTTAATATTATCCTTGTTAGATTTGAGGTTTTAATAATTATTCCTTGTTAATCAGGAACAGAATGGTACTCATTGAAATTTGAAGATAATAGCTCTGATATTTTTTTCAACTTAACATTGGGAATGCCTGCTCTTCCAAGATAGATTAGGAATGCGTGGCCTACTTAGAAATTTTAAGCAATAAGTACAGTGGGGTTTTCAGACCAAGGTCATGGTTCTCTCATAGCAATTTAGTTGTTAACAGGTTGCAGTGTATTGATGAGTTTACTGTGATAAGTATCAGAAGTAAACATTTGTAATTCTATGTTGTGCATAACATCTAGCCAACAAATGGATAAGCGTTGCCCAACTTGGCACAACAAGAGTATTTGCATGGTGCAAAGTACTCCTGACTGCTAGTTTCATGTAGACAGGAATATATCCTGGAATTGTGTGCTATTTACTGAATTTTTGTTTTTTAGTTATTTCCTTCCATAAATCTTTAGGTAGCCGATGCATCCTCCTTACAAAATTTTCTTCTGTTGACTAGGTACATGGAAACACTCGAAGAGTGATGGTCATGAAGACTATGGGCTTCTCGTCAGTGAGCAAGCGCAAAAATATGCCATTGTTAAGGAACTTGAGGAGCCAATTGCCCTCAAGGATGGAACAATTGTTCTTCAGTTTGAAGTTAGGTTACAAAATGGACTTGAATGTGGAGGTGCATATCTGAAGTACCTTCGTCCACAGGAAGCTGGATGGACTCCCAAGGGATTTAACAATGAGTCTCCATATACCATCATGTTTGGACCTGATAAGTGTGGGTCCACAAATAAGGTGCACTTCATTCTTCAGCACAAGAATCCTAAAACTGGGAAGTTTGTGGAGCACCATCTAAAGTATCCTCCATCAGTACCAGTTGACAAAAATTCGCATGTTTATACTGCTATCCTGAAACCTGACAATGATCTGAAAATTTTGATTGACGGCGAAGAGAAGAAAAAAGCAAATTTCTTGTCTTCTGACGATTTTGAGCCAGCTCTCATTCCACCCAAGACAATACCTGACCCTGATGACAAGAAACCTGAAGATTGGGATGAGAGAGCTAAAATTCCAGACCCTGATGCAGTAAAGCCTGATGATTGGGATGAAGATGCACCAATGGAGATTGAAGATGAGGAAGCTGTCAAACCAGAAGGATGGCTGGATGATGAACCTGAGGATGTTGATGACCCTGAAGCCACAAAGCCGGAGGACTGGGATGACGAAGAGGATGGAGAATGGGAAGCACCCAAGGTTGACAACCCAAAGTGTGAAGAAGCACCTGGATGTGGAGAGTGGAAAAGACCTGTGAAAAGGAATCCAGCATACAAGGGGAGATGGTCTGCTCCTCTAATTGACAATCCAAATTACAAGGGTATCTGGAAGCCACAAGATATAGATAATCCTGAGTACTATGAACTCGACAAACCAAATTTTGAGCCCATTGCTGCCATTGGTATTGAGATATGGACTATGCAAGATGGTATTCTGTTTGACAACATTTTGATAGCTAGCGACGAGAAGGCTGCTGAACAATACCGGTTGGAGACGTGGAAGCCTAAGTCTGAGGTTGAGAAAGAGAAGCAGAAGGCTGAAGAAGCAGCTGCTGGGTTTAAAGATGGGCTTTCAGGTTTCCAGGTAACAGTTTCCATTCCAGCAACATCAGTTTACTAAATCATGTTGCTTCTATTTTCCTATCAACCACAGTAGTCTCACTCTGTCATTTTTATTGCAGAAGAAAATATTTGATGTCCTCTACAAGATTGCAGACGTTCCTTTCTTGGAACCATACAAGATCAAAATCATTGTAGGTTACTATTATCTTTAGATTTCTTGAATTTCCATTCCTTTATTTCTTTTCACATTTAATGGTTCTTATTTTCCGGACAGGATGTTATTGAGAAGGCAGAGAAACAACCTACCATCACCATTGGAGTCCTGGTGTCCACACTAGTGGTATTTGTCACTGTTATACTCAGGCTTCTCTTTGGTGGCAAAAAACAACCTCAGGTGAGTTGAGGCATTCAATCTGACGTCAATTTAGCTGCTGTGTTCTCTTTAGATGATTCCGACTTCATAAACCTTGGGTTTTACAGGCACCAGTAGCACCAACTGCTTCGGAAACCAAGCCGGCCACAGCTGCTGAGAATGATGCTGCAGCAACCACCGAGGAGAAAGAAGAGAACGGGAAAACTGATGATGCATCTGCTCCTCGAGCTCGGAAGTCGAGAAGGGATACATGAGGTAGCCAGTTTTGCCTGAGATGTTGGGAGTTTAGATTTGGCGTCACATTGTTAGGCTTTCCAATGTGACATATTGAAGATTACTGGGCTGTATTCAGATTAAGCCAATCCCTCAGTTCAAACCGTAGTTAACTTTACAAGCTTGATTGCACTTGAATTTATCGGCTAGAAATCTATGACTTAGTACGTTCTTGTAATTTCCTTGGTTGAACTATATTCTTGGAGCTTTTATTCTTAAAAAAATTAGAGTGATTTTAATTTTAACTTGTTTTCTCTTAGATTATTGGCACCATATATATCACAAGTGTAAGTGGCAAACTGAAGACGCAGCTAGTGCAACATATTGGACAGAAAATCTAATTTGATTAATTCTTGACCTCAGACGTCATCAACCAGTGATAATCGATTATTTTCGTGGTCTGACGCTGCGGGCGTGGCGAGCGTTTTCTTTTTTTTTTTTTTACTTAGTGCAACATATTGGACGCAAGATTTTCTCTGTTAGTACAAATAATAACTTAAACCTAACTTGGAAGTCAGTATAGCTCCATTCCATCGATTCACCGTCTGTCTTGAGGAAAAAAAACATGTTCTGCAAAACTAATCCAAAACATACTCAAAGAAGCCAAACATCACCTACAAAATGTGAGTTTCCACCGAGAAGAAAGTAATAATTTCGATTCGATAGCTAAGAACCTTAAACACCACTTATCAGTAAAGTGAAAATGGCAACAGAGAACCCAGGACTATTCATCTGCCTACTCTTTTGATGCTACGAATAGTGGGGAAATTATTATGCCAGGAAATAATGGGGAAAACCAGTGAATTAGGGAATTGATAAGACATGAAAAAGAAACATTGGCACTGAATATGAAATGAATGAGAGCGCGAGCGCAGTTCATTTAGCTTACCAGCTCAGTGGATAGAGCCAAATGGTGAGCAATACTGCTCTGCTACATTTCCTGCTAATTCAATCCTGAAAAACCCAGTGTCTTATCCATCCATCAAAGGCAATATTTTTACTGCTCTAATCTCCGTCTCCATTCCGTTAAACTCTCAGGATCTGAAGCTTAGTGGAGAAGGCAATGGCTACCCAGTCTGGCTGGGAGGAAGACCACTGCAGCTGCTCGATCTCTGCTCCGGCAGTGTAGGCAAGTATGGGGTCGAGGCCACCCTCAGCAGCAGCAGCAGCAGCGGTCGCCATAGACTTCTGGACATTGCCCTGGTCGCCTCCCATGGACGAGAGGTCCCAGATCAGGGCCTGTGAGTCATCACCCGCTGTGCAGATATGGCATGAGGAGTGGGGCGCCCAGGCGATGGCATTGACGCTGGCCTGGTGGCGGTGGAGCTCGACGACGGGGAAGGTAGGGAAGCGGATGTCGAGGACGACGACCTTGGCGCTATCCATTATGATGGTGGCCATGTAACGAGGGTCCTGCTTGTTCCACCCGAGGCGGACAAGCGGCGTGCCTGGGGGGTCGGCGGACTCGTATATGATGGTGGAGTGCTCCTTGTCGCGGAGGTCGAAGACGCGGACGGATCCGTCGGCGGAGACAGAGGCAAAGACGCCGACGCCTCCCCACGCGATGTCGTACACCTCCTTGTCGTGGGCGATGAGCTGGGTATCCACTGCCTCCCGGTCGATGTCCCAGACAGTACATGTCGTGTCGATGGAGGAGGTTCCGATGCGGCGGGGCTCCGCGTCGTTCCAATCGAAGGACGTGATGGGGCCGCAAAACTCGGAGTTACGGTTGCCGTTAAGGAGCGAGCCGAGCTCGATGCGGGAGGAGTCCTCGGCGATGCGCCAGATGCGGAGGAAGTCGGCGGAGGTAGCGAGGAGGTCCGGACGGAGGCATTCGCGATCGGGGACGAACATGGTTTTGGTGGGAGGGAAAGGATGGTCGAAGGAAAGCGCAGGGTCGGAGCGGATCTCCCCGGACGCCTCGTCCAGCTGCACAATTTCCATCCGGTTGCCGTAGCCCTCGAGCAGGCTACCGACGGCGAGGCGGTAACGCTTGTCGGAGCGGACGCTCCAGTTCATCGAGTAGATATGCCAAGGCGCATCGTAGGTGTAGATCTCCGAGCGCTGCTGCTTCTGCAGGTCCTCTTCGCCGTCGCCCTCCGAGGATCCGAGATCAGGCGTAGGCCGCCGTTCCGGGGCCTTCACATCTCCGCTCGCACCCATCAAAATATCGTATCTCCTTCTCTCTCTCGTCTCGGTTACTGGCAAGGTCGCCGGATGGTGGAGAGAAATCGCCGGAGAAGTGGAGAAGGAAAGGCGAGAGTTGCAGTGGATAGATGCATTCGGATTGGGATTTTGGCTGTGCTGTTCGTTTACCCTAAAGTACGGTCAGGGAAATAGTTTCTTCACGAAATTAAAAAATACGTCAAAATTGAGCTAATTTTTAGTTCATTCAAAAAATCAATTTTTTTTTTACTTTATGTATTCAACTATTTTGAACCGATTAATTCGAAAGGTGATCAATTTTATCTTAGAAAAATTTTTATCGGTCATTAGAGTAAATCTGAAAGCTTTTACAAAACATATTCTTATATTTATCACCCTACAAAAAGAAATTCCTTACAAAACACAACAGTTAGGATTCGAACCTTAAATATCTGGTTAACCATTTGGAGGGCATCGTAGCTTAGACCCAACCACTATTTAGAACCATTTTTGATGGATCTGAACCGCTGATTCAACAATTCATGACATGTCAACCCTAAATCTTAACGGTCCAAGATGATTACGATTCATGATTTGGAACTGTCGATTCACAGTTCATTGTAGTTCAAGATTATTATATTGAAAAAAATTAAAAAGTCCACATGGTTCTCTTACCTTTTTTTTTTACCCTTTTACTTTATGAAGTAACACTATTACTCACTTTCATTTCTCGTTCCCATAGTATTCGTTCCATTTTTCATTTCCATAGTAACCGTTCTATTTCTCATTCCCGTAGTATTCATTGATTTAGTATCAAATTCTTCTACGTTGCCATTTGAAAGTTGTATTCTTTGAATTTTTTTTTGGCTCTTGTTCAATCATTAAGTAATGTTTGGGTCCAATGAGTCGGGAGACAAAGTCGATCATCATTCATATAATATGTTACCACCGACAAGTTAAAATTTCTCACTTTAAAATTTGAACAAGCTATCATTTCTTTGGCGATCATGGAAAAGATAGGAAAATTTTGAACTTTTTGTGACTACTACTTTAAGATATCAAAATCTACTTCACTCTCTACTTTATTAAAATCAAAAGAAGTCATAAAATAATTCTCAAGTTTCCATGTGGAACTTGAGGATCTTCGTCAACATGTTTTGTCCGCTCTTTTAATAAAATTTGTGTATTTTATAAGTTTTAAATTATTAGTCTTTCATAAATATTAGTTTGTATTTCATATTTCATATTATATTTTTAAAAATATTATATAAATAATTTCTAATCTTATATATTGATGGGATTGAATAGTCCGTGTCTGGTACGGGGATGAAGAAGCCGCGGGGTGCGACATGATGGATCGAAGTGACCTTCCTTGCCGGGCTCCGGGGCCCCCCTCAGGAGACGCGCCCGGAAAGGGTAGCCTGAAAACCTCTCTTAGGAGCACCCCAGGAGGTTAGTCCTTGAGAGCACCTCGGGAGTTATAGCGCCCGAAGATCCCGAGCTCACCTCGGGAGGTGGAGTCCCTGCAATAATTGACCTCGGGTACTGACCCCCCTCTCAGTGCGGATAATCACCCCCGTTAGAAAAGGTCTGCACGACCCTTAATGTCGCAACGGGTGATAACGGCACAGACCGTTTCAAAGGATATCCAGTCACCGCCGAAATAGGGGGGTGTGGCTTAAGTATTGGAGATGTGGCACCGATCGAGGAGGCACGTCTAGTTTGTCGACGTTAGTATAAAAGGTAGTTCAACCCCTCCGGTAAAGAGGTTACGCTCTCTCAACCCTACATACATTCTTTTCTTCTCGCTACCTTTACTTTTCAACGGACACTGACTTGAGCGTCGGAGTGGACTCTGCCGGACCCCTGCCGGCGTGTCCCCTAGCGCTCGTGTTAATCTCGCAGGGCCAAGAGTTCCTCCCCTCCACAGCGACTCCCACGGGGCGAAACCTCGGTGACCGGTCATCGCTGCCGATTCCTTCCGGAACAAATTTGGCGCCGTCTGTGGAAAACTAGCAAAACATCTGAAGGAGCACCAATGGCTGAACCAAAGGGACAACCCCTTGTCCTTACGAGGGAGGAACTCGATCGCCTAGTATCCGACACCATTAAAGAGGAGCTAGAGCAATATCAAGTCGAACAGGCTGCCTCGCAACAAGGGGATCCTGCGAGAGAGGAATCCCCCGAGTCTCTGTCTCGCATTCATGGAGATCCGTCACCCCGGTGGGGAAACGGGACAGAGCAGCCCCTGGCCCCTAAAGAAAGTCTCCCGGAGACATTGAGAAGGCCCACTCGGTGGCCTCTAGTGCCTAGAGGCATGGAGAAGGACAGGGGAAAAGGGGTGAACCCAAGACCTCTCATAAGGTCCCCTTTACACCTTTCTCATCCGAGATTGTCGAAGACCCCATGCCCAAGCAGTTCCGCGGGCCGGGGATCCCTGATTATGATGGGAAGACGGATCCTGAGGATCACGACTATAAGTTCGAGAATGCGGCACTCCTGCACCAGTATACTGATTGTGTGAAGTGCCGAGTGTTCTTGAACACCCTGTCCGGAGTAGCTCAGCGGTGGTTCCAGAGGCTGCCACAAGGTTCTATCAACTCCTTCGCGGAGTTTAAGACAACCTTCCTCCACCATTTCGCGAGCAGTCGTCGCTACCAGAAGACGACACTTAACCTATTCGCCCTCAAGCAAAAGCCTAAGGAACCGCTCAAGGAGTACATCCAGAGGTTCAACCGGGTGGCAGGACGTGCCTAGTGCAACATCAGAGATACTCGTCAGTGCCTGTACCCAAGGGCTCGCTGAAGGGGATTTCTTCCGATCCTTGGTAAGGAAGCCCTCCGCCAGTTTCGATGATTTGCTGGGATGCTCCGTCAAGCATGTCAATGTAGAAGAAGTACGGTACGCCCATCGCAAAGATCATGTCGGAGCCCCCCCTCCGGCGGTTCCCTGATCAGACAGGAGGGAACCCCCAACCCCAGCCCGGGGAAAGGAACTTCACCATGGGAAGGACTAGTAGACTGGTAGGCGCCGGATGGTGGAGACGATAGACACTGAGCAGCCGAGCCATCACCAAGGTACTGTGGTTACCATGACAGCTCGACACATTCCACTGAAGAGTGTCATGCCTTGAAGAAGAAGTTCGGCGAGGAGGCAGACACCAAACCTCGAAGAAAGTGGAATAAGTCAGGATACCGCAAAAGGTCTCCAAGGCGAAGTTTCTCTCCTTGACGACAGCATGCCGGGGAAAATGAGGCCCTACCTCAGTCTTGATCACGATCGCGAGGTAGGAGTCGGGGGCCTGCACCCTGAAGATCCCTCTCCTTAGAAAGAGACCCCCAGAAGGGTAAGGCCCCCATGCGTGGTCCGCCCTCGGGTCATGTGGGAGTCATCTCCGGAGGGCCTACTGGAGGGGACTCCAACCGGGCCAAGAAGTCTTATACCCGACGATTGGAATACTACTCCATCGAGACGAGCCAGAGTCAGGAGCCGGGCCCTACAATATCTTTTGGGCCATCCGACCTTGAAGAAGTAGAAGTTCCTCATGAAGACGCCATAGTAATCGTCGCCTGTATTGCTAACTATGAGGTTAAGCGCATCTTTGTGGACACAGAGAGTTCCGTGAACATCCTATACAAGGCGGCTTGGGATCAGATACAGATAGACAAGGAGGAATTGCTCCCGGTCTCAACTCCGCTATTTGGTTTCACAGGGAATCGAGTACAGCCGGTAGGGCAAATCACCTTGTCACTCTCATTGGGCAGTGACAGGCTCGAAAGAACCCGGAGGACTCCTTTCTTGATCGTGGATGCACCCTCCTCCTACAATGCCATCCTGGGTCGCCTGACGTTCAGCACTTTCCAGGCGGTGGTCTCTGTTTACCACTAGAAGATAATGCTCCCGGTAGGCGACCGGGTGGTTGAAGTCCGAGGAGACCAGCTGGTGTCTCGGTGGTGCTACAGTGGAGAGGTCAGAACAGAGTCTTGGAAGAACCCAAGGGGCCTGGAAGACTAGCTGGAGGAGAAGGAAAAAAACTCAGGAGGTCCCGGCTCGACTGCGGTCTCGGACCCTTCTGGTCTTGGTAAGATTCGCATTTTATTTAGAGTGTCTGTCTGTGTATTTCTATGCCCTGGCAGAAAAATCATGTAATAAAGAGAGATGCTTTCCCCCAAGATAACAACGCACTACCGAGGAGTTGAAAACCCTAATACCTCGCGGCGCAGCCGATGCCCGGGGTACTTAGGCTTGGTCTGGGACATACGCGCCCGACCAAGTATCCAAAACCCTAATACCTCGCGGTGCAGCCGATGCCCGGGGTACTTAGGCTTGGTCTGGGACATACGCGCCCGACCAAGTATCCAAAACCCTAATACCTCGCGGTGCAGCCGATGCCCGGGGTACTTAGGCTTGGTCTGGGACATACGCGCCCGACCAAGTATCCAAAACCCTAATACCTCGCGGTGCAGCCGATGCCCGGGGTACTTAGGCTTGTTCTGGAACATACGCGCCCGACCAAGTATCCAAAACCCTAATACCTCGTGGTGCAACCGATACCCGGGGTACTTAGGCTTGGTCTGGGACATATGCACCCGACCAAGTATCCAAAACCCTAATACCTCGTGGTGCAGCCGATGCCCGGGGTACTTAGGCATGGTCTGGGACATACGCACCTGACCAAGTATCCAAAACCCTAATACCTCGCGGTGCAGTCGATGCCCCGGGTACTTAGGCTTGGTTTGGGACATACACGCCCTACCAAATATCCAAAACCCTAATACCTCGTGATACAGTTGATGCCCGGGGTACTTAGGCTTGGTCTGGGACATACGCGCCCGACCAAGTATCCAAAACCCTAATACCTCGCGGTGCAGCCGATGCCCGGGGTACTTAGGCTTGGTCTGGGACATACGCGCTCGACCAAGTATCCAAAACCCTAATACCTTGCGGTGTAGCCGATGCCCGGGGTACTTAAGCTTGGTCTGGGACATACGCGCCCGACCAAGTATCCAAAACCCTAATACATTGCAGTGCAGCCGATGCCCGGGGTACTTAAGCTTGGTCTGGGACATACGCGCCCGACCAAGTATCCAAAACCCTAATACCTAGCGGTGCCGCTGATGCCCAGGGTACTTAGGCTTGATACGGGCTATTCCAAACCCCCCACCAAGGACGCAGACCAGGGTGCCTCATAATTTCCCGAGCGCCCAAGATAAGTGGGGGTTACGGAAGCAATGATAAAATAGCATGCCCGACCCGGGGAACCTATGCAAAACATTGAAAAGAATCATCCAGGCATACACATACACGGGGTAACAAAAATATTGCTTTATTTGTATGAAAAGTACAGGGAGAACAAACATCTCAGAGAATTATCAAGATATAATTTGCTAAGAGAAAGCACTCTTCTGCTTGGGCCTTTCTCCTCTACAGCTGCATTCCTGTAGGGTCGCTAGACTCGGAACCACCTTCTAAGTACGCCAGACGCGGAAACCCATCGACAGGATCATTGACTTTTCTCCACCTTCTGGGTACTCCATCCGAGTAGTCGGTGACGGAGAGGGATGCCTAAGGTAACACATGGGTAGCTCGACTCCATTCGAAGACCCCCTTTTTTCCCGCAGAGATGCAGCCGAGAAAACAACATTCAAAAGGCAGAAAAAAGAGGAGGGGAAATAGCAACTGCAATTTCTCTCCGGAGCGTGTAAAGACCCAAAGAAGAATTGCCTTAACAGGAAAGGGGGAACAACAACCGTAATTTCTCAACGAAAAGAAGAAAGAGAAAGAGAAAAGTCAGCAGCTGTAACCCCCCCCTCTTGGTGACGATGCATCCCATAAACACCTTCCTCTACACAAAACTCGGGGAAAACGAGGATTCGGAAGAAGATAGCGCGTGGGGTACACCGCCACGGGCCAACCAGGATTTGGTGATCAGCAGGATGAGTCATCTCCTCCATGCCCCCTGGCGGACCACATAAGGTCTTTTCTGGACTCCTCGGATAGCCCGGGAGTCCCACATCCTCCAGGATCTTCAGCGAGACCCTGGACCTCATCTCCACCATGCTCCCCGGAGAGGGTAACGATACAAAGGATTGTACCTCTGAGGGGTCCCTCAGCCAGGAACCCTACTATCTCTCCGATATTAGGCCGCTAGGACACCGACGAAGATGAAGGGAAGAGAGGTGGCATCACGCCACAAAGAAGCAAGCAGACAAAAGGGATGAAGGAGACGGTACACCTATCTCCCCCTATTTATAGTGATGGCTGCCTCTCCGTGCAGTTAATGCAGGGATAACGCAAAAATAGCAACAGGCGCTGAATCGTCATTTCGACAAATGCGCCCCTGCCTCACCTAGGAACCCACGACTCTTCATGAGTCCATTCAAGAAGATTGCGAATATTGTGGAGGCGACGGTTCTGGAGTCGCCCGCACACTCCAGGAGGAAGTGTCGACGGGGACCCCCATGGACATGTATGCAGGCATGGAGCTTCGACCTGTAGAATTGTCAAGGGTTCCACATCCCGAATCAACCTCGAAACAAACAAGTACCTTTTCATTCGTTAAACCCGTAAAGCGAAGACGTGAGACACATTAGGCAAAAGCACATACACAAAGAGTAGTAAAAGTGATTGCATTAACTCATAATGGCTACAATAAGGCCCGTGGGGCTCCGCCAGCTCGGGCCCTCGGGAAAATACCTCCCTCTAACTCGAGGGACGCTAACAATCGTGGGTCGGTGTCAGGAGGTAAGAGTTGATCCTCCTTCAACTTATTGATAGCCCCATGGAAGCCCTGCTGTAGGCGTTGTATTACTTGGTCGGCTACTATAGTACGGAACTCAGCCGACCCCAAAAACTTCACCTTGAAGCTCGCCACAGCCTCCTCGAAGCTAAAAGCTTCAGTAGCCCGAAGAGCAAGGAGTTCGGCCTCAGCAGCCTCAAAGGAACGCCTCAACCACCCTAGCTCAGTAGACATCTCGCCTTGCTCATCTAAAGCCTCCCTGAGCCTCTCCGACGCAGCCCGCTCATTCGCCCGACCCTGAACCAGGTCATCCTCCAGGACAGACGTGCAGTCGGGGGCCATCAGAAGAGCAGACTCCTTCTGACTGAGCTGTTACACATGATCTTGACTAAGCAACTGGTCCCTCTCCTGCATCACCTGAAGCAGGTCCTTGGTGACACTCACAGCTTTCTCGGACATCAGACGTTCTCTGTGCCGGGAATTTTGAAGAGCCTGCTCCTTGTCCTGCAAGAGGTTCATCAGGTGCTCGATCTTCGCCCGGAGAGCCCTGCTGACCCCGCCTGCATCAATCCTGCCCGATGCTCATGGTCAGCTGCAACCTCCGCCCTCAATGCTCGGCGGAGCAAGGCTTCAACTTGGGGCCAGGAATACAGACCTCGGCCGGCTGTCGCGCAATCCTCAGTGGCCTTCCATTGCACCAAGAAGTCAGGTAATGGGCAAGAAACATCCAATGCAATAGTGATTTGTACCTTCAGGAGAGTCTCCCGAAGAGTGGTGAGTGGACCCGCCGAAACGTGTACGACCGCCCCTCTAGAGGTACTCCCTCGCCCCTCAGGTTGCGGCGAACCCGGACAGGGAGGAAGTCGCTCGATGGTGGGGGCTTCAGGTGGCAGACTGGAGGGGTCGGAATCGTCTTCCTTGGAGCTAGAAGTCCTCGGACACGACCCCCTCGGCCGGAACCTCCTTGAACTGCACCGGGGGGAAGGATTGCATGGAGGCCTCCAACGTTGCGTCCAACTTCTTCTTTAGGCGGTCCAGTCTCATCCGGTATTGAGTACGTAACACCTCCTTACCCTTGGAAGACGTAGATAGGGCAATGGAGTAGGCCGGAGGCGCTGGGACGTCCACGTTCGGAGCAGGGACCGGTGAAGCAGGTATAGAGGCTACTACCTCAGTAGGTAGAGCCGCTTCCTCGGGCACCGAGGGATAAGGAGAGGAACGTGCAGAACACAACTTTTTCCATGAAGGGCCCAAGCCCTTGGGGAGTCGCCTCTTCTGCCGCCCAGCAAACCGAACGACTGAAGAAACAAAAGGAGGGGAGGTCCCCTCGCTAATTCCCTCTGGACGGACAACCCTCGACGAAGATCCACCCTCAGAGGAAAGATCCACCTCAGGGCCAAACTGTTGATCGGAAGGCCCTCAGCTCACAACTGGCGGGGATGTAACAGTAATCTCGACCCTCTCGGGGGAAGCGACCCCACGGGATGAGATCGTAGGCCCCTCAGGGGATTCGACGGGGGCAGGTGAAGCGTCAGGAGGAGGATTCAATGCCTCCTTATTTGCCTCCTCCCATCTGATGAGTCTGCCCATTACCTTGGCGAACATGACTTCCTCTGCATTGGCCAGATAGAGAGGATATCAGTCAGAACCAACAGGCATTGAAGAAAAAAAAGATGAATATATCCAGGGAGGGGTTCTGATTCGTGTTACTTTAGGGCTGAGGCCCGCCTGGTACATAAGCTCTTCACTTTGCACCAGTCCCGGACCGCTAAATTCCATGCCAGAGAGTACCACCCTGGCACGCTAGTACACCGGGCTGTGGAGAAAGTTTCCTAGAATAGGAGGAGTCGGCAAATCCTCTATCCAATATAGAGGGTTGAAGGGTAATGATGACAGTATGATGAAGAAGAATTTCTCCTTCCACCCTTTATGCGAAGAAGGAAAACCTCCTAAAAACCTATGGCTCGGTCAGGTTGCGAAACTAAAGACCCCTTTAGACCTTATCGAGACGAAGAAAGAATGAAAGAGATGAGGGGTCAGGGGAAGGTCAAAAAGCTTGAAGATAATATACACCCCCTCATCTAGGCGAAGGCATTAGGAGCCATCTGGTGAAGGGGGATATCAAAGTAGGAGGCTATGTTTGTGAAAAAAGGGGGGATAGGGAAACGAAGCCCTAACTCCATCTGCCCTAAGAAGAAGGCCAGCATGCCTGCAGGGGGCTCCACGGGCGTTTGGCCCACTTTGGAGATGACCATTGTCATCTCGGTCGGGATGTCATAGGCCTTGGTGGCCGCCTGCAAGGCCTTCGACCTCACTCTCGTGGAGGCGGACTCATACCACTCCGTATGATAGCTTTCCATGATCCCTGAGAAAGAAGACAAGAAGGAGACAAACTACTCACGCGCAAAAGAGGCTTTACGAGAGAAGAAGACGAAGTGCACCCAACCGCCAAGTGGAAGTAGGCTTAACATCTGCACCTTCCCCTCTTATACTCAGGCGGCCGCCTACCTGTACGCAAGGGGGAAGAGACACGCGGAAAGCGAGAAACCGCCGCGCACAGGCAGTTGCTTGTCGCAAGGCGGCCAAGGCGGCGCACGAACTTGTGGAGATGGCCGTTGGGACACGTGGCAATAAGGCATTCACCAGGGTACCCTGTCGCCCTCAGAAAAGAACCATGCACCTTTATAACGAAGAGACAGACGCCATTATAATACCTCAAGAGTCGGGATATTATTTTTTTGAAAAGGATGAGACCGTCAAGGGGGATTTCTCGGAACTCGGGATAAGGATTATAATCCAAAGGCCCCTTGCAACTACAGGGGAAGTAAGGAAGGTGAAGGCCCGCAGCTTCTTCATCTTTGCACTAGTCCGATCAATCAGCCACACTTCCTTCGATCAGACTTGAAGGGAGGGACTTGTGATGGGGTTGAATAGTCCGTGCCCGACACGAGGGATGAAGAAGCCGTGGGGCGCGACATGACGGATCGAAGTGACCTTCCTTTCCGGGCCCCGGGGCCACCCTCAGGAGACGTGCCCGGGAAGGGTAGCTCGAAGACCTTTCTCAGGAGCACCCCGGGAGGTTAGGCCCCGAGAGAACCTCAAGAGTTATAGCACCCGAAGACCCCGAGCTCACCTCGGGAGGTGGAGTCCCCTGCAATAACCGACCTCGGGTACTGACCCCCCTCTCGGTGCGGATAATCACCCCCATTAGAAAAGGTCTGCACGACCCTTAATGTCGCAACGGGTGATAACGGCGCAGACTGTTTCAAAGGATATCCAGTCACCGCCGAAAGAGGGGGGCGTGGCTTAAGTATCGGAGATGTGACACCGATCGAGGAGGCACGTCTAGTCTGTCGACGTCAGTATAAAAGGTAGTCCAACTCCTCCGGTAAAGAGGTTATGCTCTCTCAACCCTACATACATTCTTTTCTTCTCGCTACCTTTACTTTTCAACGGACACTGACTTGAGCGTCAGAGTGGACTCCGTTGGACCCTTGCCGACGTGTCCCCTAACGCTCGTGTTAATCTCGCAGGGCCAAGAGTTCTTTCCCTCCACAGCGACTCCCACGGGGCGAAACCTCGGTGACCGATCATCGCTGCTGATTCCTTCCGGAACATATACAATATTATTAGGATTAGGAGAAGAATTTTTTTTTAAAAGCGTCGTAATACAAAGCTAACATTTATAGTAAAACTTCTAATTTATAACTAGGGTCTAAAATAAATACAACTAAATAAATATTAAAAAAACTATTTTCCTCATTTCATTTTCATGGCTAATATTGAATAAACATTGCTACTATATTCATTTAAAACTAAGATTGCACTGCAAAAATTTCCTAAAACTAAATGAGAAGTAGAATAATAACAACTAAAAATTTATTCGGTTGCATCATTAAATATTTTTAAAATTTCACAAATACTATTATAAATATTTTATTATGTAAATAAATATATATTAATATTATTAATATTTTGGATAAAAATGAAGATAATAATTCTCTATATTGAAATTAATTTTGTAACAATTGATATATTAAATTTCAACTTGTTGGTACATCATGTGAAAAGGGTTTAGGTTTCATTCCATTATTTTTATAAATTTTACCTCATTTTATTATAGAGGAATGTGTAGACCCGATCACGGTTCAAAACCAACGGTTCGTGGGGGGGGGGGGGGGGGTCAACTCTTAACCTTAACCTCCCAAGATGGTTATGGTTCACGGTTCGGAATCGTCGATTCACGGTTCGGAATCGTCGGTTCACGGTTCGGAATCGTCGGTTCACGGTTCGGTTCACGGTTCGTGACGCTTCAAGACTATTATATTAAAAAAAATTAAAAATATTTTAAAAAGGGCTTGTATTTATTTAAGTTGTCTACATATCCCCTTAAGGTATAGGGAATCAAAGTCACGTAGTTCTTTTACATTTTTATCCTTTTACATCACTCACTTTCATTTCCTCCCGTTTCTGTTGTATGATCGTTCCTTTAATATCAAATTCTTCGACTTCGTTTTATGAAAATTGTATTCCTTAGATTTTTTTCTTGGCTCTGGTCCAATCGTCGAGTAATGCTTGGGCTTTCAATGTTGCTCCCAACACTGAACATCTACTCCACAGCAATAGTTAACACTGGGCAAGGTAAATTTCTTTGGCAATCACAGAGAGAACAAAAAAACTTTGACCCTTTTGTGACCACTACTTTAGAATATTGAAATCTCCACTATCTGCTTCATTAAAATCAAACGAAGTGGTAAAATAATCCTCAAGTTTTTGTGTGGAACGTGAGGATTCTCGTGGATGTTTCATCTGTTCTTTTATTAAAAGTTGTGCTTTTGTAAGTTTTAAATTAGCACTAGTAGTTTGTTGTATTTCAGAAATATTAGTTTGTATTCCATATTTTATATAATATTGATTATAAATATCATATAAATAATTTCTAATATTATATATAATAAATATTAACTGGATCAGGAGAAGAAGAATCTTTAATAGAAATTACAGCGTCATAATATAAAGTTAATATTGGTAAAACTTCTAATTTAATTCTAGGATCTAAATTAAATGTAATTAAATAAATTTCAGAAATAAAAAAAATATTTTTCTATTTAGTTTTCATATCTAATATATAAAATATTAAAGCTTCATTATTAATATGTTCATTAAAACTAATACTATACTAGAAAATTCACTAAAACTAAATGAGCAGTAGGATAATAAACATCGGATAGTTATTCAATTGCATCATTAAATACTTTTAAAATTTCATAAATATTACTACAAATATTTCATTGTTGTGAAAATAAATATATATTAGTGTTACTATTTTGACCAAAAGATAAACATAATAATTCTTTATATTGAAATTAATCTTATAGTAATTGATATGTTGAATTCCAACATGTTGGTAAACTACGTGAAATTTTTTTAGGTCTTATTCTATTAGCTTTATAAAACTACCTCATTATTTCATCATAGATAGATGCAGTCATAAATATAAAATTATGATTCTAATTGATTTAATATAATTTTCTAAAAGTTTTAATTCATCTTTGATAGGGATGAGCATCTCGGGGTGGACATGTGGCACGGGGAAGCTACGTGGTAGGTCCCGCCGAACTAGTGCCCCTAGGTCAGACCGGCAATTGGGCTCCCGAGACTATCTCGGGAGAATGGAAGAAAACCCTCAAGGTTAGACCAGGAATCGGGCTTCCGAGATTATCTTGGGAGAACAGATGAAGGCCCCAAGGTCAACTCGGGAGAAGATACTCCGAGACTGACTCGGGAGAGTGGAGCCCAAAGATCAACATAGGGATCAGAAAGCTCGACTTTAAGTATCTGTTTCACCTTCCAGAACAGGAAAGTCATCAGGTAATTATTGATTGCAACGCACGGTAATTAAGGCCTTAATGATCGAAGTGGTCGTTACCAAAAGAGAGAATATCTATCAAGTAACCAATGATTAAGGAACGTGGAGGAGAACGTGAGGACACAAGTGATAAAGACCTCAAATATATAAGATACCTCGGCATCCAGGTAAAGGGTAATCTTTCCAAAATTATAGCAATTTGATTCCTCGTTGTCCTCCGAAAAAGATAGAGTTCTGACTTGAGTTTCGAAGAGGGCTCCACTGGAAAATCATCCGTTGTATCCCCTTTAACGCTCGTGTTAATCTCGCAGGGCATGGACATCCTCTCCCCGTTATCGTTGTCGTGGGATGCCTTGGTGACTCACCATCCTCGTCGTTTGCTTCCAGAACAAGTTTGGCGTCATCTGTGGAAACATCAAAGCACCAAAAGGAACACCATGATGCAAATCCAGAGGAACAACCCATCATTCTGACGTGGGAGGAGTTGGATCGTTTAGTCGCCAACGTCGTTAGAGGAGCGCTGGAGCAGTATCAGATTAAGCATGTCGCCTCGCAACGAGCAGCTCCACTGCAGACCAAACTCCCAAAAATGTCGGCCTCGCACCACCGACATGCTCAAGGTTTAAGCCCTCGGCTAGCCGCGGTTGGANTTTTCCAACGAGATCTGATGAAGTTTATCGAGCTTGGACATGATCTCATGACTAAAGTTGATCCCTGAGTAAGGATCAAAGGTCCTTATAGGTTCAACAATCACTTTGACCCATCCAAATGAAATCAAACTCAATCAACAATCATTTAAGCAATTTTAATTAAATTTGTATCAAATTCGGGTTTCCAATCAAGTTTCCTTGATTGGAATGTCCAAGTATGATCATGGAGCCAAATACACATATGTTATGCATTGGTTTTCCCCATACTTGGTCACCACCGTGATTATTATCTCGTCAACTTAATTTCTCAAGGGATGCATTGATATTTTGAGAAATTGAGTTGATCCTAACATCTCACCCCATTTCTAGCAAATAAAAACATTTTGGTAAACCTTATAGTTTGTGTGAGATGTCCCCAAAGTTACCCAATTGTTACCCAACAATTTGAAATAATCATGAAGGGTTTAAATGCAATTTAAAATTCATGAAGCGCGACACATTCCCAACTCCCTTCTTAGAAAACTAAATTCATTTTCAGGGAGTGGTTTAGTGAAAATGTCAGCTAGATTTGATTTGGACTCTACATGAGAGAGTACAATATCTCCCCTAGCTACATGATCCCAAATGAAGTGGTGTCTTACTTCAATATGCTTGGTTCTAGAATGATGGACTGGATTTTTGGTTAAGTTAATTGTGTTTATGTTATCACATAACACTTGCACACCCTTGTAACTCAATCCATAGTCCTCTAAGGTATGAATCATCCACAACAATTGCGATCACTCTCTCCCATGGCGATATATTCTGCCTCGGTCGTGGAGAGAGCAACACAGTGTTGCTTCCGACTTGACCAATTTACTAAGGACGAACCTAAGAATTGGCAACCCCCACTAGTGCTTTTCCTGTCCAACTTACATCCAGCGTAGTCGGAATCCGTGTAGCCAATTAAATCAAATGATTCGGTACGGGGGTACCATAGACCGACTCCAATTGTGCCCTTGAGATATCTCAAAATTCGCTTAACAGTGATTAAGTGAGATTCCTTGGCACAAACTTGATACCTAGCGCACATACCCACAGCAAAAAGAATATCAGGTCGACTAGTTGTGAGGTATAGCAAACTACCTATCATGCTTCGATATTGAGTCAAATCAACGGGTTTACCACTTTCATCATTGTCTAATCTTGTGTTTGTCGCCATGGGAGTGGTTACCTCTTTTGAATCACTCATATTGAATTTTCGAAGTATTTCTTGTGTATACTTGGATTGATGCACATGGATACCATCGCGAGTTTGCTTGATTTCAAGTCCAAGGAAGAAAGTCAACTCTCCCACTAGACTCATTTCAAACTCACTCTCCATGTGTCCAATGAACTCATTTAAATAGCCCTTATTATTTGAGCCAAAAATTATGTCATCGACATATACTTGTGCTACAAAAATGTTGTTACCATCTCTTCGTAGAAATAGTGTAGGGTCTATTTGGCCTCTAACAAAGCCCTTCTCAATCAAGAATGTCGACAACCGCTCATACCAAGCCCGGGGTGTTTGTTTAAGGCCTTAGAGTGCCTTTTTGAGCTTAAACATGTGGTTTGGGAATTCGATACTCTCAAACTCCGGAGGTTATTCGACATAGACCTCTTCTCTAATCAAGTCATTCAGGAAGGCCGATTTGACATCCATTTGGTATAATTTGAAGCCACGATGTGCTGCAAATGCGAGCATCAATCGAATGGACTCTAATCGTGCCACGGGAGCATAAGTCTCATCATAATCAAGGCCTTCAACTTGACTATAGCCCTTGGCTACCAAGCGTGCCTTATTTCTAATGATTTCTCCCTTATGGTTCAATTTGTTCTTGAAGACCCATTTGGTTCCAATAATGGTGGTCTTCTTGGGTCTAGGGACTAAGTCCCAAACTTGACTCCTCTCAAATTGACGTAGTTCATCTTGCATTGCAATGATCCAGTCGGGATCATTTAATGCTTCATCAATTTTCCTAGGTTTAATTTCGAAAATTAGGGCAACTTTATTAGCCTCATTCCAGAAGAATGATTTAGTCCTAACCCCATGATGGATGTCTCCAACAATTTGGTCTTGGGGATGACTAGAGGCTAATCTAGTTTGCCTTGATGTTGGTGGTGCTTCTTGAACGGGTTCACTAGACACAAGTTCAGCCTCAGGATCCGGCTGATCAATGGGTTGTCTAGGCTCACCGTCCTCGGACTCATTACCATCAACAACATTTGGAGTTTCATTCAAACTTAGTCTCCTAAGTTCGAGTTGAACTCCTTCTACATTTTCTGATTGGTCAATTGATTTTGGAATTTCTTCAAATACCACATCAGATGACTCTTCAACTAATCTAGATTTCTTGTTGTAGACTCGGTAGGCTTTGCTGACGAGGGAGTACCCGACTAGTATCCCTTCATCAGCCTTTGCCGTGAACTTCCCAAGGTGGTCCTTGGTGTTTAGAATGAACACCTTACAACCAAACACCCTAAGTGTTTAACCGTAGGTGGTTTCCCAAACCAAAGTTCATGGGGAGTCTTTCCTAAAAACCTATGGATGAGGACTCGATTTTGCACATAGCAAGCTGTATTTACAGCTTCAGCCCACAAGTAACTCGGGAGTGAGTACTCATTAAGCATGCTTCATGCAGCCTCTTGAAGAACACGGTTCTTCCTCTCTACAACACCATTTTGTTGTGATGTTCTAGGAGTAGAGAACTCATGCTTATAACCTCTATCTTAACAAAATTCTAAAAACCTTTGGTTTTGAAATTCACCTCCATGATCATTTCTAATTGTTTTAATTGTTAACAATTTTTCATTTTCAACTCTTCTACAAAAAGAAATGAAAATATCTAAGGTTTGGTCCTTATATTTTAAAAAGTAAGTCCATGTATATCTAGTGAAATCATCAATGATCACAAAGCAATATCTACTTCCATTCAATGATATGATAGTACTACAATCAAATAGATCCATATGAAGTAAATCTAATGCATTGGAAGTACTTACAGCGCTTTTACCTTTATGTGCAGATTTTGTTTGCTTACCCATTTGACATGCATCACAAAGTTTATCTTTCTCATACTTGATGCTTGGTAAGCCCGGACTAATCCCTTGTTGGCCAACTTCCGGATGTTCTTCATGTTCACATGTGCTAGCCTCGGGTGCCAAAGGGTGGACTCTTCTTCTTTTGACATGAAACACTTAGCAGAAACATTAGTAGCACTTTTAAATGAAACTTGATAAATATTGTCTACTCTTGTTCCTACTAGTACTGTGTCCAAGGTGTCATTTTGTTTAACTAGACATTGACTTGGTTGGAAGTCAATTGTGTAACCCGTGTCACACAATTGACTGACACTTAGGAGATTAAATTTCATCCCCTTGACTAGAAGGACATTTGAAATTCTAAGACATTCGAATATTTGAATGTCTCCTATCCCTATGACCTTAAGACTACCATTGTTACCAAATGATACATTACTACCTCTACTTTTCTTGTGAAGTGTGGTAAACAATGATCTATCCCCGGTCATGTGTTTGGAGCATCCACTATCAACGAACCAAGTTGATAGATGCTCCCCCTCAATCATAACCTACACAATTCGAAAAATAGAAGTTTTAGGTACCCAAACCTTGGGACCTAAAGCATCAACTAAACATGACTTAGACACCCATGCCTTGACAACTTTCTTTTGAGTTTTGGGTGTCTTAGATTGTCTCATGTCAGTCCTAGACATAAGAGACACAAATGAGGGTTCCTTAGGGCGGTAACCAATACCAGCCCTATTGTAGACTGCCCTTTGGGCATTTAGGATCATATCTAGGGTCTTAGAGCTAGTTGAGAATTTTCCAAGAATATTCTTGAGCTTCTCAACTTCACTCTTCAAAGATTGGTTCTCCTCTACTAGTAATTCATCATACAAATCATTGACTTCCTCAACCTTAGAGGATTTCAAATTTTCAATTTCAAGTTTCAATGATTTAATTTCATCTTCTAGCAATTCAACATGCAAATCATCAATGTTATCATCCCTAGAAGTTTTCAATTGATCAATTTCTAATTGCAATGCCTTAACCTTATTCTTTGATTTCTTAAGCATACTAGTTAAACATGCAATTGCTCTATAACACTTTTCAAGCTCGGGAGAAGTTACCTCTTCATCATCCGAAGATGATGAAGCCGCGTTTGAGGAGCTTGAAGATTCATCACTGTTCTCCTCTCCAAGAGCCATGAGTGTCACTTGCCTTGTGCTCTTCTCCTCCTTCTCTTCATCGGATGAGCTTGAGGATGACTCATCCCAAGTGGCCTTCAAGGCCTTCTTCTTCTTCTTGGATCTCTCTTCTTTCCTCTTGGATTTCTCCTCCTTCTTCTTGAGCTTTGGACATTCATTCTTGAAATGCCCTTTCCTACCACACTCAAAGCAAGAGGCATTAGTCTTATCAAGTTTGGATTCACTAGAATTACCTCTACCCTTGAAGCGTCTATCCCTCCTCATCATCCTTCGCACGAAGTTCGCCATTTCGGATGAAGAGGAGCCACTGCCATCTTCTTCGGAATCGGACTCGGATTCGGAAGAGGATGAAGATGAAGAGACTTCCTTCTCCTTCTTCTTCTCCTTCTTCTTCTTGGTGGTTCGGTCCCCTGCAACTAAAGCAATCCCCTTCTCCTTGGGGCCTTTGTTAGCCATTTCATGCAATTCCACCTCACAAAACAAATCATCTAACTTTACAATAGATAAATCCTTGGATACTTTGTAGGCATCCACCATGGATGACCACAAAGCATTCCTTGGAAATGCTTTCAAGACATACCTCACAAGGTCGCGATTCTCGACTTTTTCATCAATTGAATGAAGTCCATTGAGGACTTCCTTGAACCAGCTATGAAGCTCACTTACCGACTCATTCTCCTTCATGGAGAGATTTTGAAGTTGATTGAGGAACAAGTCCCTCTTTAATTCTAGAGTCTCGGGTGCCTTCATGGAGCTCAATGAGTTTGTTCCACAAGTCCTTTGCACTTGTGAAAGGACCAACTTTGATGAGTTGGTCTTTGTTCATGCCATATTGTAGAGTGACAACCGCCTTCGCGTCGGCTTCACTTTTTCGTGTTTGTTCGGCAGTCCACCTCCATGACTCAAGTTCTTTTCCTTCATCATCCTTAGGAGGGGTGAATCCCTCCTTCACCGCGAACCAAGTATGGATATCCATCTTTAAATAATATTCCATCTTTGATCTCCAATATTGGAAGTCGGCGCCATCAAAGAATGGAGGTCGGGTGGTGGAGAAGCCTTCTCTCAACGCCATTTTGTTGAAAACTCTCGGATGTTAAGCCGTGTACAGAGCCCCTTGCTCTGATACCACTTGTTGGGAACGGATGGCTAGAGAGGGGGGGGGGGTGAATATAGCCAATCTCTTTGACTTCAAACACCAGACCGATCAGAACATGATCAGACCGATCGGGCTCCGTCCTGATCGATCATAGAGCGGAACCTGTGACGCTTGATCGTTCTCTGGAACGATCTGCACAGTGATCCTGATCGGTCACCAGACCGATCAGGTGCAGATCAGCAGGGGAACTCAACCTCACTGTTTGCTCCCTGATCTGTCACCAGACCGATCAGGAGACAAGCAGTGGGTGAATCACGCACTCCCTGATAGGTCACCGGATCGATCAGGAGCAGTACAGTAGGTTCCCAACCTCACTGTGTGCTCCATGATCGGTCACCAGACCAATCAGTCATTGCTGGATCGGTCACCTGACCGATCCACGATGGAGCAGCGTGCCAGATTCCCTGATCGGTCACCAGACCGATCCAGGGACTTAAACTTAGCCCTCCAAGCTAAGTTTCCATCCACCTTAGCCCTCCAAGCTAAGGATTTTTCCATCTAACTCTCCAAGTTGGGAATTTGCACATAACCCTCCAAGTTAGGACTTTTCACCTAGCCCTCCAAGCTAGGACTTTTCACCTAACCCTCCAAACTAGGACTTTTCACCCAACCCTTCCGAGTTAGAACATCATCCAACCTAGCCCTCCAAGCTAGACACCTGACCCTCCAAGCCAGGACTTTTCGCCTAATTCTCAGGATGGGAATTTGCACCTAACCCTCCAAGTTAGGACTTTTCACCTAGCCCTCCAAGCTAGGACTTTTCACCCAACCCTTCCGAATTAGGACTTTTCCAATCACCTAGCCCTCCAAGTTATGATTTTCCATACCATGCCTGATCCCCGACTAGGACTTAATCATAATCATCATAATCATAATCAACCTAAACTAAAATCGTTGTCAACATCAAAACAACAATCAGGGCCAGACTGCATCAACATCCAGTAGATGTTAGTCTTCTCCTGCATTTATACATTGTAGCTGGGGTAATTTACAAAGATTTAGTATTAACCTCTGCATTTGTATCAACTTGATCGAATCAAATTCCAATTCTGCATTCCAGTTTCAATTCTGTACCCAATTCATTTCTGCAATTTTAAATTGTAGCTGCTGAAGCTATATCAAGAAAGCTTTGCATTCGAACTCCATTGCACTTAATTTCAGTTGTTTAGTCTGACGTTGCATCCAATTTGAAGCTTAAGTTCTGAAAACAGTTTCTGCTTTCTTGCACTTTATTTCTGAAGTAGGTTTGCAGTTTATTGAGCAGTAGTGGCTGCTGAATTCCTTCATTCACTCTTGCAACTTTATTCACAGATCGCATCCCTCTTAAAGCTTAATCATTAGTTCTTATTCCTGAATTGTTAGAATTAGCTTTGGCACTCCGAATTAGCCTTGGCACATAAGCTTTCATATCTTGGTAGTAAGTCGGTTTTGAAGTCTGCACATTTGTATCAAGTGCTATTTCGGCACTACTTGATGTCAATTGGAATGCAACTGTTAAGTGTGCTATTGTGTTTTAAATAGATTGTTTTTCATCTTGTTTGAGTCTGAACTCCAAGTTTCAATTCAGCAGATCAAATTTTTAGTTTGAATCTTTAATTGCCATTACCGAGTTAGTTTGTTTAGTTAAGTTTCCTTTCTTTTCATTGCATTTCCATTCCTATTTGAAACCAAATCCAATTCATATTCAAAACCCAAAAATTAGTAACGACACATAAATACAAGTTCGAATCAAACAAACTCTCAACTAGCCCTAGGAAAAATACGACCTGTGGCCCCTTTACTACGTTTTCATCTTTGATTGCAAAAAGGGTTTCCAATATTTATAAATATATAAATTTTGAGACCCACATTCGTGACACCTATCCCGGGTCCATCAAAATTTTTGGCGCCGTTGCCGGGAACAACTAGTTGATTTGTTTGATTTTTTGCTTGTGTGCTTATGGGCATATCATTTGATTCTATTTTCTTTTGCTTTATCTTTTGTATACGGTTGCTGCCATTTTTCTTGTTTGTTTTGTGACAGGGCTGTAAGATCAAAATGTTTTCACCAGAGGACTATACTGAGCTCAAAGATGCACTGGTGGGGTTAAAAAAAGTGGTTAAGCACTGGAATTCCCAACTAAGACCCAACAGTGATTCATCTACTTACCAGCAGCCATGTCAACAATTTCAGCAGCCCGATTCAAACTTTCAGCAAAACTAACCTTTCAATCAGCCACCACAGCAATTTCAACCACAATTCCAGAATTTTCAACAGCCCTATACGAATTTTCAGCAAACAAATCAGTTTTTTCAGCCACCATTACAACAATTCCAGCAACCACAACAATTCCAGCAGCCACCACAGCAATTTCAACCGCAATTCCAATAATTTCAGCAAGATTTTCAGCCAAGTCTACCAAATTTCCAGTAAACTCAGATTGGGCAGTCACAATTCCAGAATTTTGAGTAACCAATTCAGCAATTCCAGCCCCAATATCAGCAACCCTATCAACAAGATCAATCACCTTTTCAAGGAATTCAACAAGGGTACCAAGTTAATTCGAATTTTCAGCAACCATGTCAATTTCCACAGCAATTTCACCCCTGCAACCAGAATTTCCAGCCACAAGATCAGAATTTTCAGCCCACTCAATTTCAGTTTTCACCACCACAATTTCAACCTCAGATCCAAGATTTCCAGGGCTACAATTCTCAGCAAATTCAACCATCATTCCAGCCAAATTTTCAGCAGTTTAATCAGCCCATTCAACCATTTGAGCAGCCCCAACAGTTCCCATTTCAGAATGTACAGCCTACTCTTGGTCTTCAGCAGTCTTATGCTACATTTCAAGTCCAACAGGAGTTCCACAACAATCAAGGAGGCTTTGAGAATCCTAATGAGAGTGAGGTCCAACAATAAAGGCTGGAGGAGATGTTTCAACAAGTCCTACAACAACAGCAAAGTTTTCAACAACAACAACAAGACATCGGAGGATGCCTTGGAAAATTGGTTGATCAATTGAATCAGATAAAAGCCCAAAGATCAGAACAATTATCTTCTCAAGCTGCTTTTAATTCTGAGGGGTATGATGGTGATCTAACTTTGGGGAATGAAGAGGTTGTGTCAAGTTTAAACTCTCCAAATGCCGCATTTCCTGAAAAAATTCCAGCATTCCATTTTCTTATTCAAAACAGCCCCGGAGTTGATTTTTTATTAGTTCAAGGTGACCCTAGTGCATGGCCAAGTCCTTCTTCAAGTGATCTTGCAATTTTAGTGGAAGAAGAAGAAAACATTAAAAATAGGGCACCTATAGCATGCATTCCTCCTGAAGTTCTTGATCAAAATTCATTTCCAAATTTTTCAGCTCAAGAAGAAGATTCTGAAGCACTATAGGACCCTTCTCATCTTTTATTTTGTGATGATAGTGTTATTGACGGTCCTAATTTTTCTGATATTGTTGTTGCAGAAATTACAGAAGGAGTATGCATAGGAGATGATTCTACAGGTATAGGGGATTGCACTAAGCCCCAGGGACCACCACAAGATTCAGAGGATGAACCAGAAAGTGTAGGGACTTGCATGGTGGAAGCAAGAACCCAAGGATCACCTGTTTTAGTTGAGTGTCCACCAGAACCTGAACCTGAAGAGGAGATTGCACATTACCAGGAGAAGCCAATAATTACATCCACTCTTGTAGAATCTCCAGGTATTTTTCAGCATGATCAGGTAAGTCTTCTTCCTATTTTTTCTGAAAATTACATAGAGGTACCTCAAACTGATTTTATTGTTTGTAATACACTTGTGGATACATTTTTTGTAGAAAATAATTGTGAAAAATTCATAGGGGTACCTAATGTGGAATTTGTTGAATATGAAACATGTTGTGATACATCAGATGTAAATGCTGAGTGTGAAAATATTTTAGAAGTGCCTAGAATTGATGTTGATTGTTGTGATGAGTCTTTTGATATATCTTATGCTGAAAATAATTGTGAAAAATTCATTGATGCACCTAAAGTTGATTTCATTGGTTGTAATACATTGTTTGATACATCCGTGGTAGAAGATAATTGTGAAATTTCTATTGAAGTGCCAAAAATTGATTTCATTATTTGTGATGAATTTCTGGATGTATTTTTTGTAGAAAATAATTGTGAAAAATTTATTGAGGCACCAAGAATTGATTTCATTAGATATGATGCAGTTTTGAATACATTTTATGCAGAGACTGATATTATTTCATTTCTGTCTTACCCTGCACGCTTGAGAGAGGTATTACATTATTTTGTAGGGTCCAGAAGACTTTTGGAGTGGGTGCTCCATCTGAACAGACTCCAGCCTCCTGGAAAATCTTTCAAAAGGCATCAAGAAGGAGGAGTTGATTTTACTCTAATTCGAAGCACTCCACCTCTTACATGGGTCTTGTACTTAAATCGCCTTCGGCCACCTAAACAAATTTTTGTAAAGTTCAAGTGTGGGGAGACATGCACCGTGACATAGATCAAATGAAGGATGATCTCTCAGCCACCCATACTCCTCGACTACCACGATGGAGGCTACTTCTTGATAGACTCCGTCCACCAGAAATAAAGGGGAGTTTGTTCCTTCTTGCATTTTCCTTTATTGCATTTTTCACTTTTAAATTGAGTCCTTGCTAATAAATGCGTAAGTAGAGTAGAATGACTAGGAGTCATTGTAGATACCATTTTAGTTTTCTTGGAAATTTGTTTCTTGCATGATTAGGAATAAATGTATCCCTCAAGGTTATCTCCATAGCATGTTAGAATCTCTTGAAAATAAATTAAATTTGGTTGTTAAAACTTAGGGTTTGAGCTCATGGATGAATTCTTGGATGCTTGAGTACTACTTGGTTTTAGATTCTTAATTGAGGACTTGAGATGAATTATTTTTGCCTAGTGAGAATTAGCCTTATATTTGTGACACACATATGTTATTGTACTCTAGAACTTGCTTAGGTTCTTTCAAAACCATATTTCAATGATTGGATCACATCTATAGAGACTAATCCATTTGTTTTCCCTTCCACATAAATTTTTAGCACTAATCATGTTTATTTTATTTTTCTTTACTTATCTCCTACTCTTACCCTTACTTTTCTATGGACTTGCTTGTTTGGGATGTTTCTTAATGCTACTTTGCCGAGACGGACAAAGATTTAAGTGTGGGGGAGTGACTAGTGTTTTGGAAAGATTTGGTATCAAAGAGGCAATTCATGTCGAAAAAAAAAATTTTTTTGTCTGCAATTACATGTGCCAAGTTTGAGTTTGAGTGAGTTTGGTGTCAAGAGTGAGCAAAAAGAAGTGGTTAAGGATGGAAACAATTGAGGCATCTAGACTCTTGATTATAATTTGAAGATCCAAGCAAATTTGTGCCAAGATGAATTCGGTTGAAGAAGAAATTTTTGTGTAATCCAAATGGCACACAAATGAAGGAAATCTATGCCATGTCAAAAGAGAGAAAAAGTATGTTTCTTGATGCTATGAAGCTGTTCGGCCACACTGCTAGAAGCTTAAATGCAGCTGTTCAGAATTCGAAAGGGCTGAACAAAAGCTAAAAACAAAGAAAAAATCAGTGCCAAAAAGAGAAAAAAATGCTATGGAGAATTCGGCCACTCTGCTAGCACTGATCTTGCAGCTGTTTGTGCAAAAGGAGAAGGTGAATTGCAGCTGAACAAATCAAATTGGAGCTGCTGAAATGATACAAGTCCATTGAAGGACTGTTTGTGAAGCTGAATTGGAGAAATCAGCAGTGCATCACTGATTTTATGACAGAAATTGCAGAATGGTTGTTGACTGAATTCAATCTTTTGGGGAGCAGATTTCAAGTGAAAGTTTAAACTGCTCTTGAGCTCCACTATTATGTGATGTAATTGCTTTGAGAAATTAGAGAATTACAAGGTCTAAAAATTGATTGCATTGAGCTGAATTGGAAATTAAGGGATTAGTAGATGCATTTTCTTTGGCAAACTTATAAAAGTGTGAATCTTTTTCAAGTCAGCGATTAGAGCCAGTTTTTGAACAAGGATTTGGGGAGCATGAGCACAACAAGATTGACCAAAATGTTGACCCAACCAAGAAGGAAGGTGGATGCTAGAAATTCTGATCAGAGCAGAAAAGAAGGTGCAGTGGCTGGAATTCAATTTGCAGTACAGTGGCTGAAACTCTCCACTGTTGTTTGATGCTAACTGTTGCTAAGCAATCGAAGAATGGCAAGTTCTGAAATTAGCTGCGTGGAGTGGAAATTGGAACATGAAACAGAGGAAAAAAAATAGCTAAAGACAAGAAGGAAAAGAAAATTGGGAACTAAAAACAGCAAGTAGTATTCCTTTAAAGCTCACGGCAAGGCTGAGTTGAAGCTGATTCTGATAGGAATTTGAGCACATAAGGACTGAACAAGCAGTTGACCATTTAAAGTAGAGAAGGAAGAAAAACAGTTTGGAAGCAAGGGGGAAGAAACAAAGTTGGCACACAAAATTGGAGTTTCGACACCATGAAATCAAGTGAAGTTTTTCTCATCCAAATTAAAGCTTTATTCCATTTCATTTCTGACCTTACAAGAAAGAAAGAAAGAAAGAAGAAAAAGAAGAATGAGAAAAGAGAAGCAAGCAAAAGAAAATTGGCACAAAGGATCTTTTCATCGAATTTTTGAAGGGCAAGGCAAAAGTTTTACTCCACCATACTTTTGATATCACTAGAGGACGTAAAGAGGGGCAAAGCACATTGGAAACATTCTTGAGCAACCAAGTCTTCCACTCCATCCATTTTCCATTTTCTTGGCTTTTATTCCATTTCTTACCATTTTCTATGTTTTCATTTATTTTTGTAGATGTTGATCCTAATCATGAATAATGGTGGAGATTAGATAACAAGCAAGCCTATGGTAGTGCAAGAAGCATGTGTGTTTGAGTGAGCTCCACTTCCATCATCAACTTAGAACTTAAGGAGAGACCACCAAAACTTCCCATGAAAGGCTTAGTAAGTTAAATTCATCTCAATGAATCATGATGGATGAAAAGGCTAAGTTGTTGATTTAAGGACAAGATACTAATCCATAGAGCTTAGATTTTTTAGAATTGACAACCTTAGGTAATTTCTTTTCATTTGCTTCTAATTATGCTTAAGAAAATCTAGGAGATACATACTTAGTAGTTTCGCAAGACGCTCAAGCTTAAGTGTGGGGGAGTTGATAAGTATCATTTTATTGATTATTTTAGTTGCTAAAATCCATGTTTGACCCATGTTTTTCTTGCTTAATTGTGAAATTACCCTAAGTTTTAGAACTTACTTCTATTTTGGACTTAATTGCAAATCTTGATATTTTTGAATTATTTTGCCACTAAATTTTTGATCTATTTTTTTGTAGGCATGAAAGGATCATGGACCTAGGGCATACTGGGTCAAACTTGAGTCGGAAGTGGACCCGGATCGAGTTATCAAGCTTCGGATTAATCTGGGCCGTCCGATTCAAAAGCGGCTAGATCTGAGCCATCTGGGACCATCTGAAGCAATCCAAGCTAGGGTTAGGGTTGATCAAGCATCTGGATCAAGATCTGAAGGTTTTATCAAAATCAGAGATCATTTGACCGTTGGATCAAGCCAAGAGGGTTCTAGACTGTCCATTCAAAGATTAGGTTGATCTGGGCCATCCGTTGCAAATCTGAAGGATCCGAGCTACCACGAGGCAGATCCTAACCCCTGATCAACATCATCAAAGTTTGGATTAAATCAGAGCAAGATCAGCTGTTGGATTTCTTCCGATCAATCTGGGCCGTCCATTGCTAACTATTTAATCAAAAATCCACCACAGCTTCTCCTCGTCGCGTCTTCGCAGCAACTGTTCATCATCTTCGTTCTTCTTTATTTTCTTCAATTTTTCTTCAATTCGAGGCGCGACCACCTCAACTTCAACCTTAGATCAAGATTTGGATCATTGGAGGTAGCTTCGGTGGAGAATTCAGCTCAATTTGGCACCGGACAGAGTTGTTTGAGGGTTTCGGCAGCTTTGTGGTCCGATCACTCGTTTCTCAACCACGATCCATTTCCGATCATCTGAGCCACTTGTAGGGGTTCTCAGGTGAGCTCAGAGGATCTTCAAATCATCATCGCCATTCTATCCATTGAGATCGAAGGGATTCGGATTGGATTTCCCCAGCTGATGCAGTTTGAGCAGAGTTGATCAAGCGAAGCTGTTTTCAACTGATTTGCTGAGCTTAGGGGTTCGAGGCCAGCCCTTGCGTGACGAACAAGGAGGTTTTGAGCTCGAGAAGGGTTGAGGATTAGTTTCCTTAGTTAATTTTCAATATCTTAGTTGTAGTTCAATTTCTGCAAGCTGTTTTCAGTTTCAAATGTTGTTTCAGTGAATTTCATTTGTCTGAATTGGTTCTGTAGTTGTTAGTTTCAGATTCTGCAGTTTAATTAGTTAGATTATTTGTTAGTGACTAGTTGCACTTAATTTTAGTTCAATTCTAGTTTTAATTTTTGTGTATTAGCTTCTTCCCTTGCGTATCAACTTGTGTTCTGTGTATCAGTCCAGGTTAGGTTACTGAATTTTGCGTCCACTTGCGTATCAGTTCAATTTGGTATCAGTTCAATTTTGTTCTGCGTATCAGTTTGCAATTGTTAGCTTCAGCTCTCAATTTGCCACTGCATCATTGCTTTCGATTGTTTAAATCCATGCATTTTCATCTCTATTTTCGAATTACTGCAATTGGACCAGTTTTTCTACATATTCATTTCTGAAATTTGCTTCAGATTCATTTGTTTTTGCATCCATCTGTAAGTTTTGAACTCCTGCGTTTCTGCACTACAAACCTGCGTATCAGCCCTCTCTTTCAGCATCTGAACTTGGTCTCCAGTAGATGTTAGTCTTCTCCTGCATTTATACATTGTAGCTGGGGTAATTTACAAAGATTTAGTATTAACCTCTGCATTTGTATCAGCTTGATCGAATCAAATTCCAATTCTGCATTCCAATTTCAATTCTGTACCCAATTCATTTCTGTAATTTTAAATTGTAGCTGCTGAAGCTATATCAAGAAAGCTTTACATTCGAACTCCATTGCACTTAATTTCAGTTGTTTAGTCTGACGTTGCATCCAATTTGAAGCTTAAGTTCTGAAAACAGTTTCTGCTTTCTTGCACTTTATTTCTGAAGTAGGTTTGCAGTTTATTGAGCAGTAGTGGCTGTTGAATTCCTTCATTCACTCTTGCAACTTTATTCACAGATCGCATCCCTCTCAAAGCTTAATCATTAGTTCTTATTCCTGAATTGTTAGAATTAGCTTTGGCACTCCGAATTAGCCTTGGCACATAAGCTTTCACATCTTGGTAGTAAGTCGGTTTTGAAGTCTGCACATTTGTATCAAGTGCTATTTCGGCACTACTTGATGTCAATTGGAATGCAACTGTTAAATGTGCTATTGTGTTTTAAATAGATTGTTTTTCATCTTGTTTGAGTCTGAACTCCAAGTTTCAATTCAGCAGATCAAATTTTTAGTTTGAATCTTTAATTGCCATTACCGAGTTAGTTTGTTTAGTTAAGTTTCCTTGCTTTTCATTGCATTTCCATTCCTATTTGAAACCAAATCCAATTCACATTCGAAACCCAAAAATTAGTAACGACACATAAATACAAGCTCGAATCAAACAAACTCTCAACTAGCCCTAGGAAAAATACGACCTGTGGCCCCTTTACTACGTTTTCATCTTTGATTGCAAAAAGGGTTTCCAGCATTTATAAATATATAAATTTTGAGACCCACATTCGTGACACCTATCCCGGGTCCATCAAGCCTTCATCCCAGTAGAGGTAGGGGAGGAGTCCACCCGACGACAACACTACCACAAGGAGGACAACGACCAAGAGCGGCTGATTGACCTAGACCTCATCTCCGAGGTGCGGGATAGAGCAGCAGCTCGGTTGGAAGCATATCGACGAAGGATGCAGTAGGCCTATAATCGCCGAGTGATCGCCCACACCTTTGAGGTTGGAGACAAGGTCTGGAAGAGGATCAAGCCAGTCGGCGACCCTGAGAAGCTGGAGCCGTAGTGGGACAGGACCATATGTTATCATAAAAAAACTCATCGGGGGTAGCTACTATCTCAAGGACGATAAAGGCAAGGAGATGGAAAGACCATGACACGCCAACCATCTCCGCCCCTATCGCACTCGGTGAGGTGTTGAATTGTTTGCTTACCTGCTGTATTCTTTATTTACGCTGCCTTGCAGTTCAATAAATAAAAAGAGTAAACAATATGTTATGCGGAAAGCGTTGAATCCTTACCAGAGTAAAACCCTACTACCTCCGCGGTGAGTAGACTTGGCCTCGGTGCTGCACATGCCCGACGAAGAGTTACAAAACCCTACTACCTCCGCGGTGAGTAGGCTTGGCCTCGGTGCTGCACATGCCCGACCAAGAGCTGCAAAACCCTACTACCTCCGCGGCGAGTAGGCTTGACCTCGGTGTTGCACATGCCCGGCCAAGAGTTGCAAAACCCTACTACCTCCGCGGTGAGTAGGCATGGCCTCGGTGTTGCACATACCCGACCAAGAGCTATAAAACTCTACTACCTCAGCGGTGAGTAGGCTTGGCCTCGGTGCTGCACATGCCCGCCCAAGAGCTGCAAAACCTACTACCTCCGCGGTGAGTAGGCTCAGCCTCGGTGCTGCACAAGCCCGGATTGGGCGTTGGCTATGTACGTGGCTGGCCCCTCGGGCCGAGGGCAACCATTTTAAGAACAAACAAACGAGACAAGAAATTACTTAGGTCACAAGCAGTCAGGAAATGCTTTCATGCACGACTCAAACGAGTACATATCTGACCCACCATGAAAAGGGAAAAAACTAAAAAAACATAAAGAAAATGTAGCAATTGAAGGGTGACTAAGGAAACAAGAACAAGGCAAAGAAGAATCCTATAGCTCCTGTTCTTCAGGAGTGAGCTCTTTCTAAACCCGGCTGACACTCACGATGCTCAAATCGGAGTCCGGCTTTAGCAGTTGGTCCTTCTTTAACTGGTTGATGGCACTATTGAAACCTTGTTTGAGGCGCTTCCATGCCTGCCTGGCTAAAATATCGCCGTACTCGTTAGACTGCAGGATTTTAGCTTTGAACTCCTCCTCGGCCTTAGACAGTTAGGCTGCATGGTTAATTTTCTGCTTCTGTAGCTCAGCCTCTACCTCCTCCTTGGCGGCTTTCAGCTCAGCCACCTCCAGAGACAGGCGATCCTGAGCCCCCAATACTTCTTGGACCTTCTGGGTAGCGATAGAAGCCTGGTCCTGGGCTTGAGTGACTTGGTCCTGGAGGTCGGAGGCATAAGAGGCTGATAGCTCCAGGTCGTATTCCTTAAGAGTCAACAAGCGCTCCCGCTCCTTATTCCGATCCTCCAAAGATTTCTTCGAGGATTCCAGGAGCCGAACTTGATCAGATAGCTTTTTCGTCTGAGCCTGGAGGTGCTCCCGCTCCTGGGACAGTTTCTGTAAATCCTCGGTAAGGGCCTGGTTCTTCTCGGACCCGAGGTGTTCCCGAAGCTGGTAACCATGCAAGGTCTCCTCAGAGGCCAGCAAAGCATTGAGATAATTCTCGGTCTTCACCCTCAGAACCCCGCTGACCTCCAATTGCAAGAGGCCCGCCTTGCGGGCTCGGCCAGCCTCTGCCTCGGCTATTGCCACCTGCTGGAGAAGGTCTTCAGTTACTCCTCTGGAGCGTAGCAAACGGCTTGTAGCCGCACAGCTGGAGACGACCTATAATGCGGAGCAATGACAATCAGGGTAAAACAACGGAACAAAGAGGAAAGGCTCAAGCACAATTACCGTCAGTAGGGACTGGTGTAGCATGCCCAGATATTGGGCTGATCCAGCCGATTGCCCCAGCGGGACAGGAGGAGAGAGAATTTCCTCAGCAGGGCATCCCGACTGGCTGGGGGCATCTCTCGGGTCGGGGATGTCCTCCTCTGAGCTAGATGTCATCTGCAAACCCTTAGAGGGGGTCCCCTTTATTCGGATGGAGTCGGAGCCCTTTGCCGCCTTTTTCTTCACCGTGGGGACCTTCTGGCGAGAGATGGGCACATCAAGCAACACCTCCTTGCCGCGTTGAGCAGCGTGGAGGGGGGGGGGTTGGGCGGAGTGACTAAGTCGCGAGCAATGGGAATGGTGGTCGCCTCAACGGGAGGAGAAGGCTCTTTCCTAACCCTCTGGGATAGGGGCACTGCGCCCTCTTCATCAATGGAGGGCAGGAGCTCTGAGGCAGGGCCCTTCTTCAATTTCTTCAAGGGGTGAGACCCGAAGACCAACCATTTCTGCCGCCTTTTCTTCGTAATATGAGTCTTTGGATGCTGGGCAGGGGGAGGAGGCGCAGCCTCTGCCGCCTTGAGGGAAGATGAAAGAGAACCCCCTCAGAGCTGGTAAGCAGCTCGGCTACTCCAGTATCCTGGGGGCCTCGGGAATTTCCCCGTCTTCTGAAGGTAAAGTCGCTCCCCCGCAACCCTCGGCTGAAATACCCACTGGAGCGGAGGAAGAGGAAGTAGGAACCAACGCCTACTCGTTGGCCTGGTCCCACTTCAGGAGTCAGTTCATGGCTCGAGAAATCATAACGTCGTCTGCAAAACAGGGACAGAAGGGCATCTGTTAGAATTAACAAGGAAATGTCCAAAACAGAAGGTAACTTACAAAGACTAGAGCTAAGGCTCGTGACTTTTGGGCTGAGCTCAGCCCGGTAAAGGAGCTCCTCGCATTGCACCAGCTGGAGACCGTGAAACTCCATCCCTGCGAGGATACTCCTGGCCCTCTGGCACCCCGCGTCCTGCTGGAAGTCGCCGAGGTATGAGATAGGCGGCAGGCTCTCCGTCTAGCGGATAGGACTGAAAGGACACTTAGGGAGTTGGATATAGAAGAACTGTTTCTTCCAACCCTTGTGTGAAGAAGGAAGACCCCCCAAAAACCTATAATCGGAACGGGCAGTAAAGCTAAATACCCCTGGGGAGCCAACCGGAACAAAGAAAACATGAAAAAAATGGGGGGGGGGGGGGCTTAAAGGGATGTCAAAAAGTTTGAAAAGCACAAACGCCCCGCCTATTTGGGCAAAAGCATTCGGGGCCATTTGGTAGAGAGGGATCCCAAAGTATTGAGCGACATTCATAAAGAAGGGGGGGGATAGGGAAACGAAATCCTAACTCTACCTGCCCTAAGAAGAAAGTGAAAAAACCTTCACGAGTCTCTACGGGTGATTGGCCTAAGGCTGGAACTCTCATCTCCTAGCCCTCTGGGATCCCATACTTCCGACAGGCAATTTGGAGGGATTCTGACCTAACCCTAGAGGAGATGGTATCATATCACTCCGGATGGTAGACTGGCTCTCCCAGGGTGTTTTCGCTGTCGCTGCGGGGTTTTTTTTTCTTCTCTAATGGACCCATAAGGATTGAAGAGAGCGAAAAATAGAAGAAGACTTACAATCGGAGACGGGGCGCGGCAGCAAGAGGAGCAGCAGGAGAACGAGGGTGCTTGGAAACGGATAGGGCAAGGAGGCAGAAAGGTGTCGTTGCACCCGCTTTTATAAGGAGGAGTCGTCCTCCTGTGGACAATGAAAAGGCAGCACGTCAGCGACGCTGATTAGACATCCCGAGGAGCCCCATCCTTTGATGTCGTCGCTTAGTCTAGCCCACGGTGCGTATCAGCGGGAGATCACCTCACGAAGAAGGACGAGACACGTGGTAAGACTACATTCGCCAGACGACTTGGTCGCCATTAAGAAACCCCATGCACCTTTAAAAGGCCTGGCACAGCCGTCAGGGTGACACGTCAAAATTTATGGAAGTCCGGGATGCATTCCAAGAGCTGCCCAGGGCCCAGAGGTGCCTAGTTTGATTCCTCGAACCCGAAAGGCCGCCATCAAATTAGTAAGAGATACAGGGGCCACTGGGATACAACTTCTTCATCACAACACTTGTCTAATCAGTCAAACACACTTCCTTCGATCAAACTTGAAGGGAGGGACTTGTGATGAGGATAAATACCTCGTGACTGGCACATGGACTAAAGAAGCTGTGCAACAAGAACTACTGAATCGGACCGACTCTCCTGCCAGGACGCTCGAGATCCACTCGGGAAGGGGAATCCCGAGACCAACTCAAGTAGGCACAACCCTGAAAATGGCTCCAGAAGAACCCGCCCCCGAGCTCATCTCGGGAGGCAAGTTCCCGAGACCACCTCGGGAAAACGAACACCCGGGACCCCCCGATCTGAACGACCTTGGGCTCACCTCGGGGTGGCGAAGCCCAAGGAATACTCAACCTCAAGTAGCGGCCCGTTCTCCTCGGAGCGGTGGATCATCATCATCCTTTATTATGGAGTAATTGCAACTCGTGATATGCGGCCATCAAAGCTTTAATCATCGTACCAGATGGAAGAGCCATGACGACTGTTACTTGGATGATCCAGTAGTCGATAATCGAGGGGGTGTGGCGAAGATCGTGGAGGCTCGTGGGACGACCACCGTAGGTATAAAAGGTACCCTAACCCCTCCGGTAAGAGGGTTACACATTCTCTACTACTCACTTACCTTTTGCCTTCCACTCTTCTTCTCCATCGAGGCACTGACTTAAGCGTCGGAGTGGGCTCCGCCGGACAACTTCCGGCGTGTCCCCCTAACGCTCGTGTTAATCTTGCAGGGTGTGGAGTTCCTCCTCTAGCGTCAGCATCCGCGTGGGTTGAACCCTGGTGACTGGCCGTCGACGTCGATTCTTTCCGGAACAGTATCTATTCTCACCATATGTTAGTTTACCTTTTAGATTACACACGTCAATGTGAATTAGACCAAGTGATTCGTAGTTTCTTTTAACATTGTAAAAAGATGGCATTGTCAATTTTATTTCAACACAAATCTTATACTTGTGTTTCAGATCAAGGTAAAATGTAAATAACAATACACCATACATGGTTAATATGCCCTAGTCTACTATATCATAAACACGAAGACTCAAGAATACAGACAAAAGAATTTTCACTTGTATTAACCTTAGGTCTAATAGTCATTACATTGAATTTGAATAACTTATCTATTACTTAATCCTTCCCAAAACACTCCATTTTTGGACAAAACAACTTTGTCCAACTCAAAAATAATACGAAAGTCATGCTTACTTAACAATGATTCATCATTAGATTCTTTTAAATCTTCAGAATATACAACACATTGTTGAGAGTCAACTCCTTATCTGAGACTATATTTAGTACCAATTTTCCTTGGCCATGATATCTGAGGTTGCTAAGTTCCCCATGAACAGTTTGTCTCCATCTTTGATTTCTTCAAAGTTGTGGAGTGGTTTCTTATTGTAATATATATCTTTGATGGCATCACTATCAATCTACTATTATCGCGAGTTTGAACCCACCAAGTTCAGTTTAGAGATCACGACACAGATGTCGTCCATTTCTAATTCCTCATTTAGGTTGACCTCGTACTTATTCTTCGAATTTATGTACTCCGAAGATTTGTGACAGACTCAGTCATTATTAAAACACTTCCCAGAGATCTTCTTTTTACTTATGCTTCCTCTAGGTTCCATCTTGAAAGATTTATATTTTTTTTCATTTTGAGTTTTGACGGTGCTTGACCATGTTGGCTTTACAGTAGCCTAAGATAACAACTTTCTCTCTGGACTCTTATTGTCTTTCTCAATGTGAAGTCTAACAATGAGTTTGTCCATGTTCATCTTCTTCCGCTTATGTTTCAGGTAGTTCTTGAAGTCCTTCCAGCTAGGAGGCAGTTTTTTAACGATTACTGTCACCTGGAAGGTTTCACTTAGCACTATGCCTTCTGAGTGAATCCCATATAGAAGCACCTGAAGCTCCTAGACTTGTCTGATCACCGTCTTGAAGTCAACCATTTTGTAGTCTAGCAATTGAGCCACGATGAATTTCTTTGCCCCACACCCTTCGTTTTGTACTTCTTATTCAAGGACTCTCATAGCTTCTTAGTTGTTCTCTTCCTGATATACATTGTGTATAGCAAGTTGGCAAGGTAGTTAAAGATGTAGTTTTGATAGAGGAACTCAAAATGAGTTCATGCCTCTATTGCACTGATGGTCTGGACATCAATAGAATATTCAATATGCTTGAAAGGTTCTTCGGTAAAAAATCGAGCTAGATTTAGCGTGGTTAAGTAGAAGAGTATCTTCTGCTGCCATTGCTTAAAGTTTAACCCAGTGAATTTCTCTGACCTTTTCCCTTGATTGATTGAAACATTTCCAATCGGGACAAAGAGGACCTTTATGTGATGAGTCTATTGCTCCTCAACGCTTTCCGTGACCATCTTAATAAAAAACGAATATGTTTTAAGATTGCTTGATCTCTTCTTCCATAATAAAAATTGCTTGTCAGAAATTACAGAGATAATTACTGAATTGAAATCAAAATTCAACTTTAACTTTAACTTATTTGTTAGGCGGCCTGAATGGATAATCTTAGGCGGCCCAACAAGGAAAGATGAGCTACTTGAATGGTTGGGTTGCCTAAAAGACTTGGCCAAGATGTCCGTCGAGATGCAAAGCTGAGATGTCTGACGAGACCCGAGGTCGAGATATCTATCGATACTCGAGGTCGAGATATTTGTTGATACCCGAGGTTGAGATGTCCGCCGAGACCCGAGACAGAAAAGGAAGATACTAAGGTTTACGTTTAACATAGTTTCCTCAAAAATCGACAGTGTTTCTTGGTTATGATAAATGCATATTTTTCATGATACAACGAAGAAATCATAATCACAATTTAGCACAAATTGTTTGTGGTGAATTAAGAATGCACCTGAGTGCTATTACCGGAAGATTGTCGATCAAAATGATTCTATAGAGAAGAAAGACGGAACCATAAATGAATCAAATATTAATGAACAAGTATGATGTTCGATTTAGTAAGAGCTTATTTATATTCGTTCAATATACACAAAATTAATTAAATAAACAAGCTTGAACAGCTCGTTAAACTAAACAAACAAGCTTGAACACATATATGTTTAGTTCGTTAATGGTCACGGACAACGTTAGTGAACAATGTTCATTAATAAAACTCTTATCAACATGTTAAATAAATAATAAATAATAATAATAAAATAAATAAATAAATTTGAATTATTAAGCTCAATAGACAATCAAATAAGTTTAAATTGAGAGTTCGATAAAATATAAATGAACCAAGCTCGGACCAAGTTTAGCCAAGTTTGAATTAAGAGCTCGATAACATCTAAACGAATCCAGCTCAAACTAAACTTTAAACAAGCTCAAGCTTATAAAAAATAAACTAAGTCAAGTTTGAACAATTATTTTAAAAATTTGATTTATTTTAAGCCCGGTTAGACTACCTTATCAAATAAGTTTGAATACCCTAAATTCGTTCTGCTAGCTTATTTAAAGCCCTAAGTCCCACCTAAATTAAGAGAACGATATGTAATTTATCATTTTTTTTATTTGGTTGTGGGATAGAGGATGAGGAGCACTTGAGAGAGCGAAATCACATTTTTTTTTTTTTCCCTTCTTGTTCCTCGTACTTCTTCCCTTCTCTTGCTAGCCTCACACCCCTTGCTGAGATGCATAACAACAATCCACCTAGTGCCGGTGCTTTACAAAAGTGAACTGGCCTCAATCTCTGCAGGTGCGTTCTGAGTGCATCTTCCCACTCGAGGCATATACTGCCGAACTCAAAAGTCATTCAGACGCTTCCCTTCTCACTTGCCCCAATTCGAGCATTTGGCAGGTTCGTTTCGTCTTTAATGCTATCTCTGCCAGTACTGAAGCTGATGCTTCACCCACTCATTCATTCAAATGGCGATAGTGCTATGACTTTATTTGACGTCTGCTCTCCATTAGACGTCTTCACCCACTCTCGTTCAGCTTCATAGTTTCCGTAACTGTGAATTTTATAGAATTATTTTCACATTTGTAGACGCTCAACAGCAATGGCAGACTTGTTGAGTGTGTTTTTGTGTTATGTGGCAATGTGGCAGTGAGAGGCTCATGCAAATTATATAAAACATAATTCCCAATGTATACATATCTTACAATTTTTATATTAATTTGTCTGAGACTCTTAATACTTTATTGTGGTTGGTCTAATTATATGGTTTTGATATTTAACCTTGTGTTTAGGTCAATTAGTTTAGACTAATGATCTTATCTTTGACCTGTAGTTCAAACACTTTTTGTAGGTCAAATAATGAACTTAAAGGATAAGTTTGAAGCATACATTTAGAAACTTTTATATTGTGAAAATATCAAGTTTGGAGATATTACACATAGCTTTTCCTACAAAAGTCATCCTCTTCATTTATTGTAAATCTTGTTAAAAGATATTTCACATTCTCTACCAAACGAGAACACCACCATTTTGCTATCTGTAAGATCAACAAAAATAGCTCCATCAATGAGAATTATGCTTCCAAATTTCTCCAAAAGAAAGCACCATCCTACTTTAGAATGCACAAGAACATTAATATCAATCCAAAACAAGAACATTGGTCATCCTTTGGGAACACCGAAGGTAAAAAGAGGGAAATCTTTTCCTTTTACTTTCTCTTCCTTTTAACTTTTTTTTCCCATGAACTCTACGTTTCTTTCTCCTTTTCCCTTATTTTCTACAACCAAATAAGCAGTAAAAGTGCAATAAGGTGTGAAAAAGATCCATAAATTCAGGCATAAATGTTCTCCTGCAGCGTCTAAGTAACTTTCCCATAGATTCTCGAACAAGACACGCTCTTGATTTTTTTTTTTTTTTTTTTTGTAAGAACTTGAGCTTTTCCTACAAGTCTTCCTGTGCATTTATTGCGATGTTTTAGTCACAAATATTGAATATTCAATTTTGGCATGCGGTAAATGATCGTGGTACCAAATCTCTCAAAAAATGTTCAATAGTACAGTGAAAAACAAAAACTCACATTAATGCTAACTCTTCAAAGCACAAGTTTTTCTTTCTTTGTTTTAGCATGCAAACCATAAAATAAAGGCGTTTTCTTTCCTTTCTTTTCAAGATCCCAAACCATTTGTCACAACTCGCCATATCTTCTTGATGATATCAAGAATTCGTCAAGATACCCATTATTACTTGTGTTCTTTTATTCAAGAAAGCTAAATTTGAACTAAACTACTTTGATCTCCATTAATTTAATCTCCCCAACCTTCCCTCTTCTATATAAACTTGGTTCCCTCTATCCTTTCTTCTCCATTCTCTTCTGCTATCCTAAGGTCATTCAACCATGACTTTGCTCACAGATCTCATCAACCTCGACCTCTCCGACTACACTGAGAAGATCATCGCTGAGTACATATGGTTTGTTCCTTCCTTCTTTCTAAAGTTTCTTGTTATGCATATTTATGTTTACATAAAGGCTTTGATTTTCATTGATAAGCTTTTTTTCATTTCAACTATTCTTGTAAGCTTCTGATCTTGAGTACATATTTATGTTTCTCTTTCACATTAAATGGTTTTGCTAGCTATCTCTGTACGTTTATTCTACTGGTGAGCAATTAAGTGTCTATTGATCCAACAGGGTAGGTGGTTCTGGCACTGACCTGCGGAGCAAAGCAAGGGTAAGAAGACAGTCAGTTCCAAGAACACACCTTCGTTTTCCTTGAGCAACACAAATTTTCTCGGAATGTCTGTTTGATATGCAAGTTTTGATCCAAATTGCCAGACACTGCCAGGCCCTGTGACTGATCTCAGCCAACTTCCCAAGTGGAACTATGATGGCTCAAGCACAGGCCAAGCTCCCGGAAAGGACAGTGAAGTGATTCTCTGGTATGATCAACAAGGTCTTAATACTTCTTTGCAAAAACACATGCATCTTTGATTTGTTCTTGTAGTCCCCAGGCGATCTTCAAGGATCCTTTCAGGAAGGGCAACAACATCCTAGTAAGCCAAGTCTTTCAGTAACTATAGCCTCAACAATTGCATTTATATTTCATTTCCTTGGAATAGGTAATGTGCGATTGCTACACGCCGCAAGGTGAGCCAATCCCGACAAACAAAAGATACAATGCTGCCAAGATATTCAGCAACGCCATTGTTGAAGCAGAAGAAACTTGGTACTGATGATTCAAATATGCACCGAGCAGCTTTGTTTCCTTTTTCTTTTCCTAAACGTACCGCCCCTGATAGGTTCGGGATAGAGCAAGAGTACACTCTCCTTCAGAAGGATGTGAACTGGCCTCTTGGATGGCCAATTGGTGGATTTCTTGGTCCTCAGGTGTATATTCATTTTATTTCATCTGAAAAAGCATAGTTGGATAATGAGTAATTCTCCTCACAGGGTCCTTATTATTGCGCCGCTGGAGCTGATAAGGCTTTCGGGAGGGACGTTGTTGATGCTCACTACAAAGCGTGTCTTTATGCAGGCGTCAAAATCAGTGGCATCAACGGGGAGGTCATGCCTGGTCAGGTAAAGCTCAAGTGTTTAGGATCGACCTTCAAGTGTTTAGGATCGACTTTCAAGTGTTTAGGATCTCTGACGACGCATTTGAGGAATGTTAATCTGCAGTGGGAGTTTCAGGTAGGCCCTTGCGCTGCCATCTCTGCTGGTGATCATCTGTGGATTGCTCGGTACATACTCGAGGTAAATCCAGCTCTCTACCTTCCATCAGCAGAGCAGATAGATTCATGGTTGAATTGTTTTTCGACAGCGCATTACAGAAATAGCTGGAGTGGTGGTTTCTCTCGATCCAAAGCCAATTCCGGTAAAAATTACATGAACTCGACCAAATCTGCAGTTCATTCTCATCTCTGGTATTGACTTGTGACTTTTCATGGTTTGCTGCTCAAAGGGCGATTGGAATGGTGCTGGTGCTCACACAAATTACAGGTATGCACACCGCGATGACGATGCAGGGGCACATCAACAAGCCATGAGTCTTAATGCCTTTCTGCATTTGTAATTCTCAGCACCAAGTCCATGAGGTCTGATGGAGGGTATGAAGTCATCAAGGAAGCAATTCTTAAGCTTGGGCTGAGGCACAAAGACCACATATCTGCCTATGGACAAGGCAACGAACGCCGCCTCACCGGCCGACACGAAACGGCTGATATCAACACCTTCGTTTGGGTAAAGTCTTACCCTTTTACACAATTCAAAGATTGGTAGATGATTGATTACACTGATGAGCAGTCTGAAACTATCCATCTCATTCCTACGACCTGAACATTATCTTTCTCCTTTGCCTTGGTTGGCAGGGAGTTGCTAACCGTGGAGCATCCATTCGTGTCGGTCGCGACACCGAAAAGTCGGGCAAAGGTTGATAGTTAGCTAGCTTTCTTGGTATCAAGGCTTTTTTTGTTCATCTCAGAGCATCCATTTGTTTTGCTTGTCAGGGTACTTTGAAGATCGAAGGCCGGCTTCCAACATGGATCCATATGTTGTCACTTCCATGATCGCAGAGACTACACTCCTTTGGCAACCAAATTAACTTGGATATGCATCGTCTTTCCACTGGATCGAATTGCCTGTGTTTGCACAATGTGGTGTTTACTTGTCTCGTGTTCATTTTCCTTCTCGTATGTCTGCTCCCTATATGCTACCGTACTGTTCCACTCTAATAATTGTTTTGGCTCTGATCACATTATACTGTGGCCTGGCAAACAATGTTTTTAGTCGGCGGTCTTTTTTTTATATGGATTACATGGAGAACGTATTTAGTATTTGGGAAGTTAACATGACCTAGTGTGGGCAGCTGTCTACATTGAGCTCATATATTTTGGGCAATGTCATTCTACTCCTTTGGCAACAAAAGGTAAAATCAGTATTTCAGCGGTATCTCCAGGATGATCTATTACTGCCTGGAAAGGAGATACATGAGATACATTACGGAAGACTTTCCTTAGAAATAATAGTACATGCAAGGAAGGGTTGAGACATTCAACATGGATTTCACACCTATTGGGAATCAATTCCAGCCTATTGATAATAACACTCTTCTATGAATCAATTGTAGCAATCCATAGAGACTAATGTCATTCCACTCCTTGATTCAAAGGGGGATGCCATTGATTTAATGACTATTTACGAGAATCTATCTTTCTAAATTGGTAAGAATTGAAGCGGAGAAGTATCAAGATTTACGGAGATACGGAGATAAGTATCAGGATTTATAGATAAAGATGTTGGGATCGGTAGGACAGCTAGAGGGGGGGAGGGTGATTACTCCGATCTTTGCTCGTTGATGATTTATTGCGGCGGAAGATTTGAGCAATACTAACACCTCTATTTTATTTGGTATCCACCTCCTTGAGAAGACTAATCCAAGGGTTCACTCTCCTCACTCTCTCATACACTATGAAAGATCTCCTTTTTGAGGTGGAGAAACATCTTACAAGCTTTCAAGAAGATACAACAAGAATCCAAGCAAACACAAAAGAAATCTTACAAGATTTACACAACTTAGCTCTCTTTGCTTTCCTTGCTATCTTCAAGCTTGGAATCGCCTTTTGATCCTTGGAAATGCACTAGCACTAAGCTCCAAGGACTCACATGAAATGACAATGAAGGAGGAGGAAGCTGCGCGAGCGATGCCGAGCGAATCCCGCTTCAAACCTGCATGAAAACCCTATACACCCGACGCCTAGGGTTCCCTAATCGATTGCTCAATTGATCCCAATCGATTACCACGTCAAACTTAGCCGTTCAACGACTAGTTTTTGAAGCTTAATCGATTAGCCAATCGATTAAGAATAACTTTAATCGATTGTTGAATCGATTCATCACCTTTCTGTGCTCTCGTGTAATACTGCGGTAATCGATCGCCCGATCGATTACCGAACCCCTTAATCGATTGACCAATCGATTAAGGGAAGGCTGAATCGATTGCCCAATCGATTCAGCCACCTTCTGTTCTCGCAACTCATTTCTTCCAATCGATCACCTAATCGATTCACACCTTCCTTAATCGATCACCCAATCGATTAAGAAAGCTTCTGTTCGCGAGAAACCAACCCCAATCGATTACCCAATCGATTGATCCCTTGCCTAACCTTTGTCAACCTTGACCTGTTAGGACTTCTTTACCAAGTGTCTGATCAACCCTTTGACCAACTCGGATTTCCCTTGCCTAGCTCCCAACTAGGGCTTAACCTGGTTCACAACTAGGTTTGCCTAACCCTCGAGTTAGGTATAGTCTCTCGGTAGACTTCCACCTTGCTAGTGTGCGATCTTCCCGATTCACTTGGACTTCACCCAGTTCCACTAGGTGTGCCTAGTCCCCCTAGGACTTTTTCCATGCCAGCGTGCGATCTCCCCGATCCACCTGGACATCACCTAGTCCCACTAGGTGTGCCTAGTCCCCCTAGGATTTTTCTCGTGCCAGCGTGCGATCTCCCTGATCCACCTGAACTTCACCTAGTCCCACTAGGTGTGTCTAGTCCCCCTAGGACTTTTCCCATGCCAGCGTGCGATCTCCCCGATCCACCTAGACTTCACCTAGTCCCACTAGGTGTGCCTAGTCCCTCTAAGACTTTTCTCGTGCCAGCGTGCGATCTCCCCGATCCACCTGAACTTCACCTAGCTAGTCCCACTAGGAGTGTCTAGTCCCCTAGGACTTTTCAGTCAAGTCTCCAGTCAACCTTGACTCACTTGACATCATACGATATTCAAACATCATACGATATTCAAACATCATTATCAAACATCGAAACATCCAACCTTAAGCTTACCAATTTTATCAGACATAAACACACCCAAGCCTAGTAAAATTAGGTCAATCCTGACCTAACAAAGATTGCACTAACAAAAGAGTCTTTGAATCCGTTTCTACTTCGATAAAAAATCTATTCAATGGACTAGGAGTGTCAAAAAAATATAAGATGATGTAATCAAACTTGTGATGAAAAATATTTGGGATAATTGTGTTGAATTGGGTGTAGACCTACCCACTATCGAATCAACGAGTCCTGATGGATAATCAGGGATCCATTGGCTTGTTGAACAGGAGATGTAAATTGTTCATTCTACATGTTTTAAAATTTTTTTATAAATGTTTAAAAAGAATTATTGGTGCTGAGACTTAAACCTAGGTCTAAAGAGGTTTATTTATTTGTTAATTAATTTATAATCATTTCTGACAAATAATTTAATGTGTTAAGCTAGGTTTTTCTTTGCTATATGATTATTAAGTGTCCAACAACTAATTTTATGAATGTATCATTTTTTAATATAATAATCTTGAACTGTAACTAACTGTGAATCAGTAGTTCCAAACCGAATCGTAAACCAACGGTTCTAAATAATGAACCATAACTGTATTGGACGGTTAAAATTAAGAATCGACTTATCAGGAATAATCGTCGAATCGACGGTTTCAAACTGTCGATTTCAAATCGTGATTGTATCTAACAAGGTGATATACCATATCCCAAATCACTTGCGAATCAAATGTGTCGTATTCCTAAATACATGACAACCCTCAAAAATAGGCGTAAGAAACGTCATTCGTTCATTGTTGTCAATATTGAGACATTACTAATAGGTGAAGTGCATGTTCTATATATAACTGGTTACGTAGTGATGAAGTTGGTCGACCATCTCTCTTCTATACTTCCTCATTCCTTAAATGTATATTTTTGCGAGGAAGAGATCCAATCCAATCCCAACATTAGGGAAGGAGTTCAAAAATGTTATATGACTTCATATCCAATTTACGAAGTTGAGTGGAGGAGAATCATAGTGTTCGAACTGTTTATTTTAATAACGTATCATGCTCGATGATATTTATAAAATCCGACAAATAAAATATCATAAATAAGGATTAAAAAGAAAATAATTTTATAGTTAAAATGAAAATAACATTATAGAAAATTTTGAAATATTTTGAAAAAATTTTAAAAATATTTGTAAAGATAAATGTACATAAAATAGACTAGTTTCGAATATTTGAGAAAAATTTTAATTTTTTAAATATATAATATATATACTTCTCTTCTTCTCCCATGATCGCAACTCATTCCCTAACCTCCCACCGACTTCCCACTCTTCTTCTCCTCTTCCTCCTCGTCACAACCACCCCCGCACACAGACGACTCCCCCCCCCCCCCCCCCCCCCCCCCCCCCCCCCCTCCTCATCGCACACGAAGGAACTGCCGACGTCGCAGCGATCTTGGGTGATTTCCCCTCTCTACTTTGATTCATCGCTTGACGCCAACTCCTCGCGATCCTCCTAAAAGAGATTATATAATATAATAATATAATAAATTTATATTATTATATTATTAGAATAAATTTATATTATTATTAGACATTTTCCTTATTAATCTGTTAATTAACAGATTCTTTATAAATCTGTTAATTAACAGTTTCGTTATTAATTTTTCATTTGACTAGGTCTCCTAAGGTCCCTATAAATTGTGTATCTCATGGACAAGTTTTTTCAATCAAGAAAGTTACTTTATTATCTCTTTCTTTCTCTCTACCTCTCTTCTCTCTCTACTTCTTTTATTTTAATATGGTATCAGAGCCATAGCTCCTCATACCTAACGTGTCGCTATTTTTATGCAACGTCTTTCTTCTTCTTGATGTGACGCTTGCTATCGCCAATTTTTTTTCGGGAAAAAAAAACTTCCTCCTCTTTTTTTTTGGCTCGTCATCCTCGTTCCTCGTTTTTATCACCCGCCAACTCATGACGGGAAAGTAGGGGAAAAGAGGAATAGTCTCCGTGCCTTTTGGCCCAAGCTACAATAATTTTTGGCTCTTTATTATTATTTTGATGTCGAATATTCAGAGATGTCAAATTTGTCTCCAATTTGGACACACTGGTATTCAATGTCCTAAAAGACTTGACAGAACCTTCATCGGTGGTCCTTCATCTTTAAGAAGATGTCAAATTTGTCTCCAAATTGGACATACTGGTATTCAATGTCCTAAAAGACTCGACAGAACCTTTATCGGTGGCCCTTCAGCTTTAAGAGGATCTTTAACTTCACAAGTCCGTCCTAAAGCTCTCTCATCTGTGCCTACTCATGGCAAACTTTCAAAATTTTTATCTGCTGAATGGTATATTGGCACTGGAGCAACTCATCATGTCACATCAGACTACAATATCTTTACAGAAGTACTACCATACACTGGTTCGGATACGGTACAAGTAGGTGATGGCTCAGGTTTGCATATTACTAATCTTGGAAACACATACATTCATTTATCTAATCGTACTTTTCACATGCGCAACATCTTTCATGTTCCATCCATTACTAAAAATTTACTCTCCGTACGTTAGTTTTCCCTTGATAACAATGTCTCCTTTGAATTTCATCATGATCATTATCTTATAAAAGATAGAGGAACAAATACTACTGTATTTCTTGGAAAAATAAAAAACGCCTCTACTATCTTCAAAATTCTTCAATCAAAGCTTTTATTGGTGAACGTGCAAATAAACCAGCCTGGCATGCTCGACTTGGTCATCCTTCCCTTCGTATTGTTCAGTCGATCATAAATAGGTATGATTTACCTACTTCCTTTACTTCATCTCCATCTCATTCATGTCAGGCATGCATGGAATCTAAAAGTTATAAGTTACCTTTTTCTTCATCTGAACGCGTTTCCAATTTTCCACTTGAAATAATTCATTCGGATATTTGGGGTCCTGCACCTATCTTGTCTAACCAAGGTTTCTTATATTATGTTACCTTCATTGATCATTTTAGTAAATACACTTGGCTTTATCCTATGAAAAGAAAATCTGATTTATTTGATATATTCTGTAATTTTCAAAAATAAGTTGAACGATATTTTAATCGTAAAATACTCTCTCTTCATTCTGATTGGGGAGGAGAATATCAAGCTCTTCATCGTCATCTTGTCTCCTATGGGATTGTTCATCGAGTCTCTTGCCCTCCAGAACAAAATGGCTATGCTGAGAGAAAACATAGACATATAGTTGAAACTGCCTTAGCTCTTCTTCATCATGCATCAGTTCCGCGTAAATTTTGGGATGAAGCTGTTTGTACTGCAGTATATCTCATAAATCGACTTCCTACTCCATTACTCAATCATAAGTGTCCTTTGGAAAAACTTTATAATCAAACTCCTGAATACACCTTTCTTCGAATCTTTGGTTGCGCATGTTATCCATGGTTACGCCCCTATTCTAAACACAAACTTGATTCTCGTTCATTATTATGTGTTTTCCTTGGTTATAGTAATATGCATCATGGGTATCGTTGCTTACATATACCAACTGGACGGATATATACATCACGACATGTTACTTTTGATGAATCTCTATTCCCTTTTTCGGTAGCCTCTTCAATCTCTCCTCCAGATACAGGTGGTACTTTTTTGATGTCACCCGACATTATCAGAAGAGATGACATCCTAGGTCCTGCTCCGGAGCTCCCCAATAACTCTCCTATAATATCAGAATCACCTCAAGTTACTGCTCCAATCTTAGAAGTCTCACCAGCCAACAATAATATGCTCTCTAGCCCTGGATCCTCGAATAATTCAAGTCCGGCAACAAACTCACCATGCCAACCCACTTCCTCATCACCATCAACAAGTGATTCAGATGATAATGCTCCTCGTCACATGCTTCCCTTGAGTGACATATATGCACGATGTCCACCAATGGCTACTCGATATCCTCTTCCTCGACTCTAGTGGTTTCCTCAAAAACTATTGAACCAACTTGCTTTACACAGGCAAACAAGGATCCAAATTAGCGTAATGCAATGGCTACAGAATTTGATGCACTTCTTCGCAATGGAACATGGAGCCTAGTTCCGCGCACTCCATCTATGAATGTTGTGGGCTCAAAATGGATATTCCGTCTTAAGCATCGAGCTGATGGTTCTCTTGAACGGTATAAAGCTCGCCTTGTAGCCAAAGGATTTAGTCAGCAACCAGGTATTGACTTCAATGACACCTTCAGCCCAGTCATCAAAATTACATCTGTCAGATTATTGTTATCAATAGCTATTAGTTCTAATTGGTCTATCCGACAATTAGACATTTCTAACGCATTTCTTCATGGTATTCTTGATGAAACGATTTTTATGGAGCAACCACCTGGGTTTATTCATCCACAATTTCCATCTCATGTTTGTCATCTCAAGAAATCTTTATATGGTCTTCGGCAAGCTCCTCGTGCATGGTTTCATCGATTATCTAAATGGTTACAGGCTCAAGGTTTTTCTGGATCAAAAACTGACTCCTCTCTATTCTACAGACATAATGATGGATCTATGATATTTTTTCTTATATATGTGGATGACATTCTATTAACTGGCAATGATCAAAAGGACATCTCAAATTTATTAAGTCTTCTCAACCAGGAATTTCCTATTCGAGATTTAGGAAATGCTCGTTTTTTTCTTGGTATTGAACTTATTCCACATGATGAAGGTTATATTCTCTCTCAGAGCAAATATATTACTGGGCTTTTCAAAGAGCTAAAATGGATGGAGCACGTCCGATCTCTACACCTATTGCTCCAAATAATGTCTCTACACCTTCTTCCTCTTCAGTGATGGCTGATCCCCAGGTTTATCGAAGTATTGTTGGAGCTTTACAGTATGTTACTATTACGCACCCTGATATTACATTTGCAGTAAATCGTGCTTGTCAGTTCATGCATACTCCTACTGAACAAAATTGGGAAGGTGTGAAGAGAATACTTCGTTATCTCAAAGGCACAATTCTACATGGTCTTCTTTTATATCGACACTCATCTCGAGATTTACATGCCTATAGCGATGCGGATTGGGCTAGTTCTCCTGAAGATAGACGCTCTACTAGTGGATATGCAATATTTCTTGGACGAAATCTTATTTCTTGGAATTTGAAAAAGCAACCTACAGTATCTCGTTCAAGCACTGAATCTGAATATAAAGCTATAGCCAATGCAACGTCAGAAATTATTTGGCTTCAATCCCTTCTTTCGGAACTTCATCTTGCATCAGATATTGCACCAAAAATTTGGTGTGATAACATTGGAGTAACATATCTTACATCAAATCCAGTATTTCATGCTCGTACAAAGCATATTGAAATTGATTATCATTTTGTTCGAGAGCGCGTGACAAACAAACAATTATCTGTTTCTTATATCTCTGCAGAAGATCAAATTGCTGATATCTTTACCAAGCCATTATCCAAACAACGATTTAGCAAATTATCATGCAAACTCAACGTCCGAGATCTCCCGTTAAGTTTGTCGGGGGATAAAAGAGATTATATAATATAATAATATAATGAATTTATATTATTATATTATTAAAATAAATTTATATTATTATTAGACATTTTCCTTATTAATCTGTTAATTGACAGATTCCTTATAAATCTGTTAATTAACAGTTTCGTTATTAATTTTTCATTTGACTAGGTCTCCTAAGGTCCCTATAAATTGTGTATCTCATGGACAAGTTTTTTCAATCAAAAAAGTTACTTTATTATCTTTTCTTTCTCTCTACCTCTCTTCTCTCTCTACTTCTTTTATTTTAATACCTCCTTCCTCTATCGGTCGATTGCCGGGAGCAACCTCGAGTCTTCTTCTCCGGCCACGAATATATCTGTGGTCGTCCTCTTCACATTTTCTTCCCTTGAGTTGTCGACGCCGAGTCTGCCCTGGACGCCGGCGACTGTTGCCATCTCTTCAAAGCCGATGCCGCAGCCCTTTTGCTCCACTCGTGACTTCCTCATCACCCGATCGAAGCCACCACTAAGGTAAAGTTTGATTGGGTTAGGGATTATTTTGAATGAATTGTAGTTGGATATGGGTTGTAGGTTGTTGTGTATGTTCTGATTTGGATTCTTTTGTATGTTCTGCTGGTTGGCGGCGAGTTTCCTAAGGTAGGTTCCCTATTTTGGTTTTCCTCTTGTTGCTGTGGAGTATAGTACAAAATTATTGTAGATCAATAATTTGGATGTGTTATGTATTCGACTGTAGCTTTTGCTTCTTGCCGTAGCTTGTTTTGGGGATTCAGCCTCCTTTTTGGTAGCGGTGCTTCTGGATTTGGGGAAAATATGTTTTGGTAGATCGGGTTGGATTAATTGATTGTTGTTATTTCTTCATATTGATAAATTCCATGAAACTTACATAAGCTAATATGCCATTTAGATTATTCTAACATAATTAAAGATAAACGTTTCTTGTAATACACTGCACAATGATACACATTCCGCTAGTTTCGCTTATAACTTAAGCTGATATAGGGATTTGGTTGATACATGATTGCGAGAAGTAAATGTGATTGGAGTTACTGTTGATCGGCTAAATAAATAGATGGTTAATCTGTAATTAGAGAATGTATCAGTAGCATAGATGAATTGGAGATTAAGCTGACATAAAGATAGGTATTTATGGATTTAGAAAATTTAAAGAATGTTATTAGCAGATTTGTATTAGGAATTTGGATACTTTAAATTGTAGTTTTGGGACGTGTGATGAGATGAGTTGGTTTAATAGCATGTTAATAGTGAATCTGTTCCGGTTTAGTTGTTAACCTTACCATTTTGAATTATAGCTCTTCACTATTAGTGTTAGCCTAAATCATAGATCAGAAGTAATTCCATGGGTTAACCCAGAAATTAACCTAATAACCTAATTGTGACAGTTAGATTAAAAAGGAGCGCAGTGTGGTTTATGAGTTAATTAAACAGATATTATAATTAGGATTTATCATAATCATATTTAGTATCTTGTTTAGCTAATTTAGTAATTTTTATAAATAACTGAACTATGTCCTTGATATAGGATCTTGACTTTGGACTTGCATGGTTTACCATGGGAGATTTACTTGGATACGTCAACATTAAGGCGATACTTCTTACTTGATTTCGTAGAATGTTTATTTTAAATGCATGATTATTTATTATCTGAGTAGGTTCATTTACCTTAAATCTATTCTGCTTATTTTCCTGCTTGATACTTATTCTTGCTTGATCTTTGAGTAGTAATTCAAAATGTTCAATTGTACAGTCTCAATTTTTAATTTATGATCTAAAGAGCACCGCTTGTACGTGTGTACCTTAGAACTATCATTAACCTATCTAAGGTTTGGTTGACATTAGATATATCCTACCCGGTAGATTAGTTCATATTTTAGTATGGTTTGAACTCATGTGTATCGTATTGATTGCATGATTTTGATTTGATTGATGTTGTGCATATTAGTGACATGCACCATAACATTGTTTGCATGCTAACGACCACTGGCTCACTTGTAGTTGAGATGGGTCATTGACCATATTTCTGTTAGGTCACGCTCAGTTAAAGTGGTGTGCAAACAGCTGATATCCCAGCTGTTAGAGGTCCCCACAGGTATTTTGGGATTTTATAGTCACAGATATTATGACTTTTCATTCATAATCACAGGTATTATGGCTTCTCTGCATAGCCATAGGTTTTTGGCGCTTGTATCTTGTCCACCCAACCTACCCAATATAACGATAGTTGGTATGTGTACAGAGCAGGTCATTGCATCATGTGCATATTATGCATTTATTTGTGTTTGCTGCATTTGTTTGAGTTATAATTGCTGCATTTGATTGATATGCACATTCGGTTATGATTTGTATTTATTATATGATCTGGATCTGCTCGGCAGTACGAGCAGTTTATTAAGGTATTATGGGGATTTTTGTTCATGCCCTTGCGTATTAAATTGATTTTCAGTATATTTATTCAAACAGATGTATTTGACTTATGTTCTTTATTTTAGAGACTGTATACCTTTGTTTTTATATACTTATTTTATCTTTTTATATACCATGCATTTATCTATTTTTATACCCGCAGAGTTCGCACAAACTCACCACCTCTCATATTTTTCTTTATTTCAGGTAGTTGATAGTTGTATCTTGTGTCGCTAGGAGAAGATCCACTGTCAGTTCCTTACTCGAGTATTTTTTATCATTTTCGTACTTTCATAATAATCTTATCGTATTGGTGATGCTTTAGTTTTGTTTTAATTACGTATTGTATTTGACTTTTCTATGAACGTGTATTTATTTATTTCCGTTTGACCTTTGGATTTGCTGCATTTGGTTTATGAGATTTATTTATTATGCTTATTATTTATTAGACATATTATTTAACTGCGTGGTTGCTTATTTTTATTTATTATGGTTGTGATTGTGTGGTTGTCAGCCGAATGTGGCTGTGCTATATATGTGTTGGGATGTATGTGTATAAGTTTTAGATTGTCCGCTATACAGGGAGATGTCCGTTTTTTGAACAAGCATGGGCCTTTGGAGGCGTGACAGTATTCTTCTACCGAGGGGAAGAGCAACCCAACCTTATCCTATGAAATATATACATGGTAGAAGGCAACCCCCTTCGTGGCGACGTAGCGAAATAGTGGTCCGAGCACTCATAAATTAAATAGTGTTAGATTAACTATGTTTTCTCCTTCATTGCTTGCAAATGGACCATTAATTGGACTCACAAGGCCCATTCTAAGGGCCCCAAGAAGACTTCGAAGAGATGATCAAGGGATTTTCGACGCTTTCGTGCCCAAAATTTAGATTGGGGAGCATCTGAAGACATTTCTATGCATCAAGACTAAGCTTTCTGTTCATTTTCTGAATTTCGTCTTAATTGTAAAATGTTGAGTGATGATCTCTATTTGTAACTCTATGTTTATAGAGTAGATTCTTGATTAAAGGATTAGGGATATAGATATCTTTTGTTGAATCTATTGATGTTTGATCATTTCTTATTTATTGATATGTGTGTTTGTAGTCTGAATCTACTGTGTACACACAATCTTAATGCTAAAACACGAGATTCGTATCCATAAGGTGTGAGGATGAACCGAAAGGATAACTCAATCCTATGACCCGTAGCTTTCCGAGACGTGAAGGGTCGACTACGAAAGTAGAATAGTATGCCACGAGAAACAATAGACTATCATAGATCTTAATGGATTGGTTCTAATTCATTATCACACAATAAGAGAAGATAACTTGGGAGTTATGGGATGACGTGACCGTGATCTCTTTAGAAAGCAATCCTCCAGTTCTGTCGCTCTAAAAGTAGACGACGAATTGGAATGGATACTCCAGTATAGTTTCAAAAGTCTACATTAGATGTCTTAGGATACACATATGTATTACAATCCATAGGAAAGAAGGATTTTCAATGCGAGATATAAAAACATATCTCTCCATAGCACTTGTGCTAAGTATTCAATGGTTTAGGCATTTAGCAGGCCTATTGATAGAGATTAATCGTTTATTCCCGGATGCCTTGTCATTCCCATTTTTTTATTCTAGTTATTGATCATGTGAAGAAATGAATAAAATTAGAGATACAATTCTACATGACTCAAATTTCGAATTTCCTCCCTCCTTTTTCAGTTCTTTCATTTAAGTTCCTTAGCTTTAGGATAGGGAGAAAGAAAAAAAAGTGTATGGAACCTCAACAAAAATGTGATAGATTGAAGATCGAATTTGAGAGACCTACATAAACAACCATTAATGATAGAAAATCAAATATAGATCAGGTATTTACAATTATTTTTGTGAAACCGAAATCTTAGTATTGTTTTTTCTGATCGAATTCTCCTAGATCACTCTCCTTTCTTTTCTCTCTTCTCATCCAAATATCTTTCCTCACTATATTCTCTACTTTTCTTCCTTAGATATCTTATTCTTAAACAATATCAACCTCGTGATTAGTTTAGACAATTGCATTTGTTTAATAAGCTAGTACTTAGCCACCAATCCTTATAGGATCGCTATCTTTTGTTACTTGAACACATTCTGTGTACTTTCGGATTGTTCACATCAACAAGTCCTCCACAAATAGGTATATCTTGTAATACAATAATTAGAAGGTAGAAACTGTTGGTGCAATCTTAGTTAGGTCAAGGTTGACCTAGTTTGACTAGGCTCGGGTGAGCTTAAGTCTGGTAAGCTTGGTAAGCTTAAGGTTGGATGTTTCGATGTTTAATAATGATGTTTGAATGTCATATGATGTTTGAATATCGTATGATGTCAAGTGGGTCAAGGTTGATTGGAGGCTTGACTGAAAAAACCTAGTGGGACTAGGCACACTTAGTGTGACTAGGTGAAGTCCAGGTGGATCAGGGAGATCGCACGCTGGCACGGGAAAAGACCTAGTGGGACTAGGCACACCTAGTGGGACTAGGTGAAGTCCAGGTGGATCGGGAAGATCGCACGCTGGCATGGGAAAAGATCTAGTGGGACTAGGCACACCTAGTGAGACTAGGTGAAGTCTAGGTGGATCAGGGAGATCGCACGCTGGCACGGGAAAAGACCTAGCGGGACTAGGCACACCTAGTGGGACTAGGTGAAGTCCAGGTGGATAGGGGAGATCGCACGCTGGCATGGGAAAAGACCTAGTGGGACTAGACACATTTAGTGAGACTAGGTGAAGTCCAGATGGATCGGGGAGATCGCATGCTGGCAAGGTGGAAGTCTACCGAGAGACTAAACCTAACTCGAGGGTTAGGCGAATCTAGTTGGGAACCAGGTTGACTCCGAGCTGGGAGCTAGGCAGTAAAAATCCAGGTTGGTCAAAGGGGGTTGACCGGACACTAGGTAGGGGATCCTAGACTTGTGAAAACAAGTTAGGTTGGACTCAATCGATTGGGAAATCGATTGGGTGAATCGATCAACGGATCGATTAGGGCAGTTTGCGTGAGAGAACAGAAGGCGGCTGAATCGATTGGGTAATCGATTCAGCCTTCCCTTAATCGATTGATTAATCGATTAAGGGGTTCTTTGATCGATCAGGGTGATCGATCACTGAAGGTTGCGCGAGAGAACAGAGAGGTCATGAATCGATTGGGCAATCGATTCAGGACACTCGTAATCGATTACGGTTCAAAAATTAGCCGTTGAACGGTTGAATCTGACGTGGTAATCGATTGGGTAATCGATTCAGAAACCCTAGGCGTCGAGTATTCACGCAGGTTTGAAGCGTAACTCTTCTTCCTCCTTCCACGCCATCTCAAGAGAAGCTTTGGGGCTTAGTGTTGCTGCACTTCCAAAGTTCTAGAGGCGATCACAAGCTTGAAGATAGCAAGGAAAGCAAAGCTTGAGCTTATCTTTGTAAATCTTGTAAGATTTCATTTTGTATTTGCTTAGATTCTTGTTGTATCTTCTTGTAAGCTTGTAAGAGGTTTTTCCACCTCAAGAAGGAGATCTTTCATAGTGTATGAGAGAGTGAGGAGAGTGGACCCTTGGATTAGTCACCTCAAGAAGGTGGATACCAAGTAAAATAGAAGTGTTAGCGTTTGCTCGAGCCTTCCGCCGCGACAAATCATCACGGAATAAATCGGAGCTAATCACCCCCCCTCTAGCTCGTCTACCGGTCCCAACAAGTGGTATCAGAGCAAGGTTGCTCTTCTTTGGACTCATCGCCAAGAGGGCAAGAGCTAGAGGAAGAAGAAGAAGTTGGAAGAAACTCTAATTTCAAGAAGTCATCATCAAGAGGGTTCAACTTCAAAAATGGAGTTCGGCTACGACACCCAGGCACCTCCACCATTCGACAAGGCAAATTTCGATCTTTGGAAGTCAAAGATTGAAAATTACTTCATGATGGAGATAGAGCAATGGTTTGCTCTAATGGAGGGTTTTGAAGCTCCAACAAGCACCAAAGGAAAGCTCCTCAAGAAAAGCAAATGGAATGAGGAGCAAATCAAGAGATGCGAGGCCAATGACAAAGTGACCAAGTTATTGGTCAATCTATTGCCAAGCACCATCTTGGACAAAATTGGGGAATTTCAAGATGCCAAAGAGCTTTGGAGCAAATTGGCAAGGCTTCATGAAGATCCCTCCACTGTACAAATTCAAGACAAATTCGAAGAGGGAGATTCATCGGAGGAAGAAGATTCGGAAGTTGAGAGGTGCTCAACATCCGAAGATGAAGCTCAAGAAGCCTCCACTTCAAGGGTTGAAGAGGAGCAAAATTTGACATTGACGCCGGAACAAGAAGAGGTTTCAACATCATTTTCCAATGTCAATGAAGAGGAAGAAAGTGTCACCCCTACAAGCAAAGGTATAATCATTTCAATTTGTAAAAATAAAGATCATATCATTTGCTTTGAGTGTAGGGAAAAAGGACACTATAAGAGTAAGTGTCCCAAATTGGTCAAGAAGAAGGTGCAAGTGGCACCCAAGACCAAGGAGAAGCCAAAGGAAGTCGCCCCCAAAGTAAAGAAGGATAAGAAGCACATTGTGTGCTTCTCATGCAAGCAAAAATGACATTATCGGAACCAATGTCCAAAGGGGAAGGATCCGACCAAAGCAAAGAGGAGGAGCTCAAATCAAGGGGGAGCCTCCAAGAGCAAGACTAAGGTACCATTAGGTAATGGTACTTATCTTCATCATGATAATATGCATGTTAGAAATAATTATTATCATTTTAATGCTATTTATCATGAAAATAGGAGGCATGAGAAACATAAGGAAAACTTTAGAGCTTTCCATGCTAGGACTACCACATCTAAGGATAGGGAGCAAAATAGAACTTTCCACGGTAGGCCTACCCAATACAAGGCCAAGAAGAAAAATTACCAAGGCTATATTAGAAAACCAAGCCTTGATGAGGTAATGGTTGAAAATCAAGTTTTGAGGTCAAAACTTGATAATTTGGAAAAATCCCTTAAGAAAATAGAAAATCTATTTAAGGGATCAAAAATTCAAAACCTAGATTTAGGAAATCAAGGACCCTCTAGGAGTAAGAAAGGTTTGGGATACAAATCTAAAACCAAGGATGATGGTCCATCCTATCATAGAGTCCCATATAGGTATGACACTCAATCTATGGTAAGAAGTCAAGTCAAGGCCACAAGGGAAGCCATCCCTAGAGTTGACCAAGATAAGACTAACATGACTAAGGCTTCGGAGAAGCCTAGAAAAGTCATTAGGAAGGTATCAAGGGAAGTTATCCCTAGTGAATACCTAGAACACCCAAGGAGCACCAATAGGTTTTGGGTTCCTAAGAGTGTGTTCGCCACACCCTAGATAGGTCTAGGGAGTGCCGACTCAAATTGAAAGGGTAGTTAACCTAACCTTGATGAAGTTGGCACTTTGGGACATTTTCAAGGAGTTACTACCCTTGAAAATGAAGGAATCAATTGTTTACTCTAGGAGGAGTAAATTTTTGTGTCAAACTATAGTTTTGAAAGATTGAACTCAATAAAGTTGACACAACTAGGTTAAAATCCAAAGATAGGCCAAGTTGGGAAGTTTTGGCATTATCTTGAAAATTAGGAGGCAAAATTAGGATTATCAATGGCTTAGCGATGAGTTATTGATACTTAAATAGGAAATCTAGGTATTTTCTTCTATGCTACTATGTCATGATTTGTATGCCCTATCACATGCCATGACATCATAATCCATCTTTCATATTTTATTATGAAAATATTACATGTCATGTCATACATGCATCATCTAGCTATAATATTCTTTAAATCCTCACATGATGCATATCTTAGTCATTATCATGCATTAAGTCAATTTTTATTGAAATTAAGGTCATTGACATTAATTGACATCCTAGGTGGATGATCAAAGTTTATAATGCCTAGATAGAAATGCATGAACCCTTAGTTTAGGGAGAATATGACTTTCACATCTCACTAAAATCATAAGTTGACTTGTATGTGTTTGGAGACACACTAGATACAAGTGAGGTGTTAGGGTGATGAACAAAACTCAAGGTGTTGATTTATATGCATCTTATTGAGTTTTAGGGTCATCAAGATTTGAATACAAATGAACTCCAATCATTGGGAAAGCTAATGTACAGGTCATGTGCATTTAGCCTAAAGAACATGGTTGGATATTATTTTTGAAAAATATTTCAAAACTATTATGGAAAATCTTGGTGAAGACTATCTTTTGATAGCACTCATCATTGATACAATGGATACAAAACAATGTGAAACATTGAAGTATTTCAATGGTTTCCAATTTTGTATCAATTTTTGGAAATGAAGGTTATTTTCATAGAAAACTATTTTTCCATGATAGTATATGTCATAAATAATGTCTACACAGAATTTCAAAATTTTTCAAATTTTGTAGAATTCTTTAGGAGTTTCTGAAATTCAATCTGAAATTGTTTTCAGAAATCAGAAACTCCTAATCGATCAGGTGATCAATTGGGACAGTAGCCAATCGATTGGTCAATCGATTGGTAGATCCTTTTTGCGAGCACAGAAGCTCATGTAATCGATCCGTTGATCGATTACAGTCAGCAGTAATCGATCCGTTGATCGATTAAGGCATAGCCTAATCGATTGGTTCCCAACACCAATCGATTGGTGAGACTGGAACTGTCTGTTTTCAGTCCAATAGCCCATTTTTGAGTAACCTAACAATCCCTAGACCCTTGAATTACTTTTTATATGTATATTTGGGTAAATTTCATTATGAAATCAAAAGAGGGATAGTTTTGGTGAAAACTATAGGGTTAAGGAGAGGTTTTGATTCAAGTTTTGAATCTCAAAATCTCATAACCTCGAGTTGAGATTTCCTAAAGCTTTAGGAACTCAAAAATCATTGTTGGTGCAATGATGGAGGGTTAGAGCATGTTTTGAGGGGGAGGTCTTCCTTAAAAGCATGGGCTTGAATTTTTATTTTTGGGATATGTGAAAGGATGAAAATTGGGAATTTTCATCATGATGAGTGCTCAAGGTTGAGTATAGATTTAAGTGAAAGATTGAAGATTGGGATTCTTCACTATGGTAAATGCTCAAGGTTGAGCATGTCTTTGACGATATAGACTCTCGGGGAGAGTTTTTGATGTATGTCAAAGGGGGAGAGATTGAAGGCTAATAGGGATTAGTCTTTCTCAAACATATTGTCAAACATCAAAAAGGGGGAGATTATTGGTGTAATCTTATTTAGGTCAAGGTTGACCTAGTTTGACTAGGCTCGGGTGAGCTTAAGTCTGGTAAGCTTGGTAAGCTTAAGGTTGGATGTTTCGATGTTTGATAATGATGTTTAAATATTGTATGATGTCAAGTGGGTCAAGGTTGACTGGAGGCTTGACTGAAAAGACCTAGTGGGACTAGGCATACCTAGTGGGACTAGGTGAAGTCCAGGTGGATCAGGGAGATCGCACGCTGGCATGGGAAAAGACTTAGTGGGACTAGGCACACCTAGTGGGACTAGGTGAAGTCCAGGTGGATCGGGGAGATCGCACGCTGGCATGGGAAAAGACCTAGTGGGACTAGGCACACCTAGTGGGACTAGGTGAAGTCCAGATGGATCGGGGAGATCGCATGCTGGCAAGGTGGAAGTCTACCGAGAGACTAGACCTAACTCGAGGGTTAGGCGAATCTGGTTGGGAACCAGGTTGAGTCTGAGCTGGGAGCTAGGCAGTAAAAATCCAGGTTGGTCAAAGGGGGTTGACCGGACACTTGGTAGGGGATCCTAGACTTGTGAAAACAAGTTAGGTTGGACTCAATCGATTGGGAAATCGATTGGGTGAATCGATCAACAGATCGATTAGGGCAGTTTGCGCGAGAGAACAGAAGGCGGCTGAATCGATTGGGTAATCGATTCAGCCTTCCCTTAATCGATTGATTAATCGATTAAGGGGTTCTTTGATCGATTAGGGTGATCGATCACTGAAGGTTGCGCGAAAGAACAGAGAGGTCATGAATCGATTGGGCAATCGATTCAGGACACTCGTAATCGATTACGGTTCGAAAACTAGCCGTTGAACGGCTGAATCTGACGTGGTAATCGATTGGGTAATCGATTCAGAAACCCTAGGCATCGAGTATTCACGCAGGTTTGAAGCGCAACTCTTCTTCCTCCTTCCACGCCATCTCAAGAGAAGCTTTGGGGCTTAGTGTTGCTGCACTTCCAAAGTTCTAGAGGCGATCACAAGCTTGAAGATAGCAAGGAAAGCAAAGCTTGAGCTTATCTTTGTAAATCTTGTAAGATTTCATTTTGTATTTGCTTAGATTCTTGTTGTATCTTCTTGTAAGCTTGTAAGAGGTTTCTCCACCTCAAGAAGGAGATCTTTCATAGTGTATGAGAGAGTGAGGAGAGTGGACCCTTGGATTAGTCACCTCAAGGAGGTGGATACCAAGTAAAATAGAAGTGTTAGCGTTTGCTCGAGTCTTTCGCCGCGACAAATCATCACGGAGCAAATCAGAGCTAATCACCCCCCCTCTAGCTCGTCTACCGGTCCCAACAGAAACAAGTAACAAAATTCCATTTCAGAAATAATGAATGATCTTGCTTGAGATCGCCGATAGATGAACCATCGAAGAGCTAGCATTGAGGTTGACTAGGTCGTCAATTACCAAGGAATGAGAGGAGCTTTTAGGAATCGTCACCAGAACTGGGAGAAAGACACCAAGGAGAAGAGGGTTAGAATGACAAAAGGGGGGTTACTCGACTAAGTCACTCCAATGCTCAAATAAGTCTCCGACAGAAAAACAACAATAGATGTGTGTGGTGTAATTGTAATGATGTATTCGTACCTCTGTTCGTGGGAGCTATTTATACCTCTTTCGCTGAAATAGGGTTGTAAATAAATCAAACGTTCATGAACAAGTTTAGTGTTGAGCTCGGTGAGACCTTGTTTATGTTCGTTCAATATACACAAAATTGATTAAATAAATAAGTTTAAATAACTCGTTAAACTAAACAAATAAGCTTGAATACATATGTGTTCAACTCGTTAATATTCGTGAACAATATTCGTGAACTATGATCATTAATAAAACTCTTATCAACATGCTAGATAAATAAAAAACTTTTAAAATAAGCAAATAAGTTTAAATTATCAAACTCAATAACTAATCGAACAGTAAAAAATTTCAAAAAATCAAACAAGCTTGAATTAAATGCTCGATAATATCTAAATGAACTAAGCTCAAGTCAAGCTCTAAAGCTTAAACCCTAAATCAAGCTAAGTTTGAACAATCATTTCAAAAACTTGGTTCATTTTAGGCTCAGCTTGGTTACCTTATCAAACAAGCTTAAACACCCTAAAGCTTAGCTCGGCTTGACTTGTTTACAATCCTATGCTGAATACCTCTCTCATCTAGGAATTAATTGATAATGTGATGTATATCATACACCTATAGAGGAAATGCCCTATTGTATCTGAGAGTAGGATACACATTATACCATTCCCACGTGCTCTGAAGCCTTTGGTACCACTTCACGTGACTTAATTGTAGGATCGTTTGATATGAGAGAAGGGGGGATGAATCTCGTACGTTCGAAAAAATCTTTACTTTCTCGTTTTCAAAGCAAAGTAAAGCAGTAGAAAATTAAAAATACTTTTCTTTTACTTGATTCAAAACCTTCGTCGACTCCTACTCCAAGGCCTACAGTCCTTGACCGCTCTCGCTGGGCAATCCACTAATTTCTTTTCTCTGAAAAACTTTTGAAGAAAGTGAAAGCATACAATATGTAAAGAATGATATTAACACCCTACTATCTTCTTTTGTAACAATGTAAGTATAAGTACAATATGAAACAATACCGATATAGAAGATATGATATTGTGCGTAGTGTCAATGAACTTCCCAATGCCATAGTAGTAGCACTTGAACAAATTGTTGACACAGAAAGTGAGTGGAAGATGAGCAGCAGAGTTGATGAGTGTATTGATCTTGAGCTCCTTATATAGGCAGCGTTTGGTCGACCGAAAAATCATTCGGTCGACTTAACCAATAAGTCGACTAAACTTCCTGTTCAATCGATGGAACTCCGCATCTTTCCTTATATTAGTTGCTCGGCTATACTCGATTGGCGCTATAATAAATGTGATTCGTCGACCTATCCTCCTGATCAGTTGACGGATAAAACTTCCTTTTTCAGATGAGTCCATACCAAGTATGGTTCCGTTGACTGATCCTGATGATCATTTGATGGATAAGTCGGATTTGCTTCATGACAGTGCTACTCAAGTTTTATTAGTCGACTGATCCAGGTGATCAGTCGATCGATCCCTCAGTCAAAAGTATTTGACTGATCTACATAAAATGGTTAGCACAATATTACAAGTATATGAAAATTATCCCTACAAAATAGAGTTAGCACAATAATCATGCATGTGTAAAAAATAGTAAGACTTGTCTTGATTTTAACTTAAACATTTCTGCAAGCTTCTTTAGTTGGATCAGCGCCGAGGTCGTCCCATTGGAACACAACCTCATTGCAGTCTCCTCCAGGAGCTTACCTCAACTTACCTGCCAAAATTCGGGTCTCTCAGACCTATTTGGACTTACTGCTTGGCATCGGATTGGTTTGTCAGGGCTTCCACTTGCTCGGTATCGGGTCCTCCAGACCTACCGAGACTTTCTGCCAGATGTCAATCCATCTGAGCTTCTTGCTTAGTTTCCATGATATGCCAAAACTTCTGCCAAGTCGCAATTAGGACTTTACAGAAGTAATCTTCCTGCACACTTGTTTGCTTTATCAAATAACAACAAGATTTAAGTTGAACCTTTGCTAACATCAAAACACAGATTTGATCGATTGTGTTGCATCCTGCACCAACATTAATGACACAAATCCCAAACACACCTTGGCCTTTTAGGCAGGGGGTCATGCAACCGCTGGGCCACAGGGCTTGGCCCAATAAGATTGTTGAGCGACAGGTGCGGCAGGGAGTTGGAAGTAGGAGGTGGCACAAGGCCGGGAGCAGGAGGCGGCACAAGTCAGGAGTCGAAAGAGATCGAAGAGAACCGGTGGGGGCAATGGAATCAGGAGAAAAGTGTTTGGAGACATGGATCCACTAGCTGACTGGGAGGCCAGTCAAGAAACCTACCTGAATGCGGAGAACTTGGAATAGGGGATCAACTGGGCGTCAGGAGGCCCCTTGGATACCTTGAGCGAGGGTTCAATTCGAACGACAAATGGAATGATTGACTTGTTGACTTTTGTCACGCCTCGAGGAGTGGCATGCCCGACGAAAATCGGACAACACTTCCCCTGTACGGTGGACAATCTCAAACCAATACATATACAATATGGTCTCCATGACCTCTACACATATATATGATCAAACTATAATATAATTAAAGAAATAAATAACTATCGAAAATAGTATCATCACTTATACTGTAAAAGCAAACTCCCAAAATACCCTCTGGGCAGACCGACGATGCAAAATATATACAAGTACCATAACACTGAATGTCACGTATACCAACATATCTAAAATGAGAATAAAATAAAGAAAATAAAATAAAGACACTACGATATCACCGGGACTGGGACTGACTACTGGGCACTCCTGGCGACGCCATCCTGAAAAGGAAAAACAAATAAACGATTATGAGTCTAAGGGGACTCCGCGGGTATATAACCAGATAGATATGTATGACGGTAAAAAGGTTATACAATAGCAACATAGAAATAAACAAATACAGTCTCAATAGAAAAATCAGGATACATGATCGGTACACTACATACAAATATACATATCCTTACGTACCCCCCTGGGGTGCGTATGTCATAAGTCCCTGAACCTGAATGGTCGCCAAACCATAAACAAAACAAATCCTCCTATATGTATATGTCATCCAAATGTAGCAAACATAGCTCAAACAAGTGCAGCAAATACAATAATGCAAATTATACAATCGTGCACATGATGCAATGACATGGTCACCCCTGACGCCAGTCAACCATCGTCATCGGTCATGGGTGAGGTTGAGTGGGTAGGGCTATGAGAACTGTACGCACTTTGCGATCATTGCTCCTGAGTGACCGAGTGGACAGAATGCTACCTCAAATCATATGATGGAGCACCGCTCTCATCTCCTCGTATCACGGAAAAGAGGAGGGATCCCTGTCTGCTACCATGCTGCGGAACCACTACCCGTGAGCGGCCGAGCGGAACCTTGACAGGGCAACTGCACACACCCTCTTGATAGTACCACTAACCCATGAGTGACAGTTGTTGGAGCTTGGATGGCTATAGGGGGGGTGAATGTAGCCAGGCACTAAACTCTTTCTCTTTTGAAGTTTTCTGCACTTAACGGTTAGCAACAGCGGGAGCAATACAAAATCAAATAGAAGAGCAGAAACAAAGAACACACAAACCAATCGCTAAGACGGAGATGCACAAGGTTCGGGGATAACTTGCCCCTACTCCTTGGCGTGCCCGTAAGGTGGGCGATCCTTTGATCGTCAGCAGATCAAGCCCCGGTGAACCCGGATATAATAACGCCTCCTTCTCGGTGGAGAAACCTCTCCACAAATGCCTCAAGATGATATGAGATTAAGTGCACTCGACAACAAGAAGGAACGCTCATAAGGATGTCACAGGAACACTCAAGCACGAAACAATAGAGAGCACAAACACAGCCCAGCCAAACTCCTCAAGTTTTCTATCTGTTCTCCTTACTCCCGCTCCTCTGCTTCCAGCTTCGTCTTAAGCTTCTGCTCCCATCACCAGACTCTCCATCAGCATCCACTGAGCCACAGCCTGACCCCCTAACTCCCTGAGAACTCAGTCCACTGAAGGCCTCTCCAGCTGAGCCTCCGTTAGTCGCCAGCCGTGCGCCAGAAGCCGTTCAGACCTAAAACCAGTAAACAGACAAACCTGCACCAAGGAAAGTCCCCAGTTGACTCTCCTCCATGGGTTGAATCCTTCCTGTATTACCTGCACAGTCATCAGAAGCTTAGCAAAGTGTATCACAAAGAAATCGACATTGCATCAGAGAAAACGCAGAGAAAATAGATGCGATCAGAGCGTCTGACAGTGATTTCAAATTAAAGTTCAGCTACTGATCGGTCACCAGACCGATCAGAGAGGACCCTGATCGGTCACCAGACCGATCAGGGAAGCCCTGAACGATCAGGCTCCAGCCTGATCCTGATCGGTCCATAGTGAGAAACTGGGGATCGCAGACTTCTTATGATCGTTCACACTGACCGATCAAGTATTGGGGTTCGGTCACCAGACCGATCCAACAGCTGAAGACAGAACCTTTAGCTTTTTCAACCAACGCCTCCTAATCGGTCACCAGACTGATCAGGGTGTGCCCTGATCGGTCACCAGACATAACCTTCAGCTTTTTCAACCAACGCCTCCTGATCGGTCACCAGACCGATCAGGGTGTGCCCTGATCGGTCTGGTGACCGATCAGGTCACTCCCTGACCGATCAGGAGCCTTCCTGATCGGTCGGGATGAGCAATGTTGCGACACTTTGATCGGTCAGATTGACCGATCAAAGTTCCTCACAGAAACTTTGTGAACTCATTCGACTTGTCCCTGATCGGTCACCAGACTGATCAGAGGCCAAACAGAAACCTTTCTGTTCTCTCCCTGATCGTTCACCAGAACGATCAGAACCCAAACAGAAGCCGAACCAAATGCTTCTGTTCTCTCCCTGATCGATCACCAGACCGATCAGACTTCCCTGGATCGGTCACCAGACCGATCCACAATAGGGAGTTCGTGTCAACTCCCTGATCAGTCACCAGACCGATCCAACTCCCACAAATTCGACCCTGAGTCCAGAGAACAGCCTCCCTAGCCTTCTCTGACTCGTGCTCAATCTCCCGGACCAAGACTCCGTGCCCAGCTTCACTCACCGGGACTTCATTCAACCTAGCTTCACTCACTAGGACCTGGCTTCACTCACCAAGGTTTCAGTCACCTAGCTTCACTCGCTAGGACCCGGCTTCACTCACCGGGATTTCAGTCAACCTAGCTTCACTCACTAGGACTTGACTTCACTCACCAGGATTTCATTCACCTGACTTCACTCACCAGGACCCGGCTTCACTCTCCGGGATTTCAGTCACCTAGCTTCACTCACCAGGACCCGGCTTCACTCACCGGGGCTTCCAATCACCTGGCTTCACTCACCAGGACCCGACTTCACTCACTGGAATTTTCGTCCAACCCGGCTTCACTCACCAGGACCCGGCTTCACTCACCGGGATTTCATTCACCTGGCTTCACTCACCGGGATTTTCATCCAACCTGGCTTCACTCACCAGGACCCGGCTTCACTCACCGGGATTTCAATCACCTTCGTGCCCAGTCCCCGACCAGGGCTTAATCCGAATTCACTCAACCAAACTTAAATCGTTATCAACACCAAAACAACAATCGGGTCAGACTGCATCAACAACAGTGTGTGCAGATCCTCATATGACTGACGATCCGTCTTAATTACAAGGGAGCTCATAGATCGCCAGTTATGCAGTAATGCAAAGATGGTGCATGATGCTAATACCCATCAAATAACCTCAAATGATATGCACTGGTCTGAATCATAAATCATGATATACCAATAACCTACTAAACATGCAAAAATGCTAGGTATCAACAAGCATGTGTACTTTCCAGAATCAGAATATCAAGCATAGAGACTGTATGGAAAATAGTTCGAGCATGTCAAAGCCAAGCAATAAGTACCAAGCAGAATAATCAAGAGGTAGATAAGGTAAATCCTACTACTATCCATACAGGGAATTATTCATAGAAATCTAAAATATCTATAGAGATAAGTTAGAAGGTACCTGCCTCGTAAATAACATATTTAATACTGGAAAGAACCTCCCCTCCAGTCAATCTGTATCAATCAGGGTCCTGTAATAAAACATAAGTTTAGCTATTATAATACATGATACTTAGCTAAACGAACTATCCTAATTAGTTAGGGCATCCAAATTATCCCATTACATTTAATTAATCATAACCATAATTAAATGCTTAACTCGAATTATTCCAAGTTACCATGATTACAAGATTAGGTTCATGTTAGACCTAGCCCAAACCTAATCCGAGTAATCGATTCAATACCCAACAATAACACACGCCACATATATATATAAACTCATGCTCTGTTTCTTTTTTCTTTCTTTCTCTGTTGCCTTCGACAACAATTCAATTTCTTCTCCTCTGTTTAAACGTTGCCCACGGCAACTACACGAACGAAACCCTCTTCCTCTCACTGTTGGCTACTATCATTTTGCTCATGTTGCAAATCCATGCCACTCCAAATTAACCTAAAGAAAATCTATGGGTAAACAAAAGAACAACAGAAAAATTGCAACACCGCTGTCTCTTTTACAAGCTCATCACGAGAAAATTGATCCTCAAGAGAAGACTCAATCCATACCTGATTTGTGGTCGTTCGCAAGGAAGGAGAAGACTTCCAGTGGAGGAGAGGAAGAGGAAGAGGAAGATCTTGGGTCGGACGACGTCGTTTGCTCGCGCGAGGAAGAAGAAACCACAATAGGAGGTTTCGCCAGCGAGGGAGAAGCCGCCGCCGTCGGGTTGCTCACGCTAGAAGAAGAAACCACAATGGGAGGTTTCGCCGGAGAGGGAGAAGTCGCCGGGTTGCTCACGCCAAAAGGAAGGAACCACAGCTTTGACCGTGCGACAAAGGGAAAGAAAAAGTAGGATTATAAGGTGTGGTGCTTTTGTAAAAAGGCCCTCCTATTTATTATTATTGCAGCCTCTCCTATCTTTTGATTTTAGGCATAAAAACCCTTAAGTTTTCTATATTTAACAACTTTAACCTCCATCTCAACAAGACTACTAATCGCTTTTGGACACATCACAGCCAGCCTCTGATTACCTCCTATACAATGAACAACTAATAATTATAACGCAAATATATTAGATATAAACTGTGTATCAAAAGAAAGATTACAAAAAGAATATATGAAAGAATTTACCTCGTCAATAGCCACTAAAGCATCGGGAGGTCAATGTTCAATGTAGTGTGCATTCTGGCACGTCTCCAGAAACTGTCTGAGCGACACAGCACTCTAGTATTCAGTGCCCTCATGGACTTGGGCATAAAGCAGTTTCTTCACTGGATCTATGCAAATGCTTATGTTGCCAAATCCATACACTGGAAGACCATTGTAGTATATATCTATCAACTTTTGGCATGGACAGCAAGCCTTGCTCCATTGCATAAGCTTCAATGGATTCCTTGAAGCTCATTTCATGAACTCCACCAACACCATTCTCATGGACTGAGCCACTAAGGCATCAGCTGGAGCCTGCTGCTGTGCTTCAAATTGCCTCTTTCCTGTAGCTCTCAGAAAGCTGTCATTCTATCTAGCACCAGGTTGAACCACTTCCATGACTTCTGAATCCTCTCGATGGTACAAAGCTTAAGCAATTCTCAAGTTAGGAACAATATAACGTACCATTAATTAGATGTTCCCAACTAGCTGCATCAAAAACATATCCTTCCATGGAGAAAGTATAGCTCATATTGATGCATCATCCTCATCCTCAACACTCTCAGTCTCCTTAATTATGCTAGACTGAAAGCCTAGTCCATATCCCAACCCATAGTAATCTCCACTCGCCGCCCCGTAGTCAATCTCCATAGCGAACCACTCCAACCCATAGAAGCAACCCCTAGCGCTTTGGATCCAAGCGGGAGATCAGAGAGAAACAAGTAGCCAAACCCTAGCGCTTTGGCAGAATTACAATAACCAGCCAATTTTTCAGAAAATTCATATCAACGTAAAAAAAAATTGATGACATTTTCAAATATTACACAAAACAAATTTCTTAATAAAATTGACGAAATAAATATTTATTTTCAAATAAAACAGATTTTTATTTTTTATATAATTTCAGGGGGAAAAATATATTTCTAATTTTAGCGATAGAAAATCTCCTCGTTACTTACGGCTTCTGTTTCTGTTTCTTTCTCTTTCCGCGCAGCCGACGCTGCTTCTGCAGCCACCCAAAGATGCATTCAGTGTCTTCCTTTCTAGAGAGCCCACATTGATCTCATTGCCGCCGCATGCATGCATACATGCATCCGTCCGTGCGGCTCGGACACCAATCACTCTTTTCTTTCTTTCCCAACCAAAAAGATTTGTCAACGATTTTGATCACGTGAAACACAACAATACGAGACGAAATGGCTGACTTGGAATGCCTCAGATTTCCTCTTCGTTGTTTGGTTCGCGGTCAACGGTTGGCCGGCCTCGATCGCTTCAGATTTCCTCTCCACCTTTTCAGTTCATAAATATTTATCATATGAGGCCTCGAGGCCGTCGACAGACGAGACTTCTCATAGACGGTCGGCCTATCGTTATCAATCTGTAGCGTCTACTTCTTCTACCCTTGAAACCGTCAGAACTAATTTACGCCGACGCCATGTCGATCGTCCACGTGTCTATGGCATATGGACGATAGATCGGTCAGCACTACTCTCCCCTTAATGGTCTTCTAGCTATTTAAACCCCTCGCCACGCCAATCTTGTTCCCCACGCACCCCCTCCCTATCTCTTTCAGTCGATCACAGGCCATACATCGATATATCCTTCTCTCCCTCCTGTAGAATTAAACTAGTCGAAGATGACGTCGTCGATGGCATCCCGGCAAGGCCGGCAGTTGCAGCGTTACAGCAGCAAATCTGGACGACGCCTTGTTGTAGGGTACGTACCGTACAGATATATTAATTAGCTAGTGGTTTTAGTCCTACTTCGGATGATCCGTTAATGCATATATATGTTCATGAACAGGTGCATCCCATACAAGTTTGATCTCGGCGACGACAACGACGACGAGCCGTCGGTGCAGGTTCTCATCATCACTTCTTCCAAAGGCAATAACAATGAGTTTATGTTCCCAAAGGTAATTGGAATATTAATTACTGCCTAATTAATTCAATATTTATTCATGCACGAATTAATACGTCGTCTTGTTTGATTAATTCTCAGGGAGGCTGGGAAACTGATGAGACTATAACGCAAGCGGTCTCGAGGGAGGCAATGGAGGAAGCAGGAGTGCGAGGCACTATCGAAGTATACACACACACACACACACCATTAATTTTTCTGTTGAATTAATTAATTCTCGTGCTTGATTAATTAATTGACTAATTGCAGGGAAGAATTGGGACGTGGGTGTACAAGAGCAGAACGCATGAAGCACACCACCAGGCAATCTTGTTCCCCATGAAGGTCACGGAGGAACTCGCTGATCAGTGGCCGGAGATGCATCAAAGGCAACGAGCCTGGGTACATATCTACAAGCATGCATGCCGACAATAACGTACAATTGATCGATTTAATTGCTAGTTCTGATGAAATTTAATTATATTTTTAAGGTGTCGATTGCTGAAGCCAAGGAGAGATGCCGCCATTGGTGGATGAAGGAAGCATTGGATAGAATGGTGAAAATGATATGAGTACATCGATATCATTGTTTATTTATTTTTTTATTTATTTGTCATTTCAAAGTAGTACGTAGTAGAATAAAACTTTGCTGGGATCATCGATCATCAATCATGTATTGGCTGGCTTCCAATATCCTGAGAACAATGTCTCCGTTGACTGTCTATTTGATAAAAGAGAATCAATTTTCTTTGCCGTGCACTAGACTATGATTGACTTTAGTATATATAGATATCGTCCGTATACAGTTCAGTAAATTAGTAAAGTTTATTAGCTGAAGATGTCCAAGAAGACTACTATTGATAGGTTGTGATCACTTGTGACAGAGTTAGGGAAAGTATAATTCTTATGTTACAAGTATATAATTTGTAATCCTCATGATGAAACTAATTATAGTCGAAGTGCATGCATGGTACTAATTTGATCAAAGCAGCCATATGTTTTTTTATATGAACATGACTGGCTTTTCGTATGCATTTAGATATTTATAAATTTTAATAAGGCCAATAGTACGGCACAAATATAGACCATTTGGGCAATATGAAATAATTTTTTTTCAACTAATCAATATTAATTTGTCTTTTATAATCATAGGCCACCAAATAATTCTATTTCATTGAAAGCATTATTCACAACTCTGTCATTGTTGATGACCAATTTATAAATAAAATAATGAATTAGAGTCGAAATGATTTTCTACATTTTTTTTTAGGAAAATAAATTCTTTTTTAATTAGGTTATGTGTTTCATAAAACATTTATAATTATAACAAATAAATATAGTACCTAATTAAGCCTCCTATTTTTTCCTTCTCTTCTTTCGCTATGAGTGAGCAATCGATCAAAAAATCAAACCGATCGAATCGTAATTGAAATTGAATTAATTGATTTTTTTAAGATAAACTAAGCTGGTTGAACTTTATTACTAAAACTGAATCGATATGAAATCGATTAATTTGAACGGTTAAAGAATTAAGCACTTTTTTTATCACTCGATTGATGTTGCCGAATAATGTGAGAAAGTTATGTCGAGCTCAAATACAATAGTTGATAGATATTGATTTAGCTTAATTAATTTAATCAAATTCAAAATTTTAAAATAGAGCCCGAACAAAAAGAATCAAGTTATTTAAAAAAAATAAATAACTAAACTTCTGAATTAATTAAATGGAGTTCCGAATTCGATTGTACTACTAAAAAAAAAAAGCTGCTTTTAACAATGAAATATTAACGACAGCATTTGATACCGTCACTATTAGTAGTTCAACAACAACCGAATTTAGTATCCATCGTTTATGTGTATATATGACGGTATTTTCTACCATTGTTGATGCTTTGTCATCAATGATTGTGTTTTTTGTTTTTGTCATGAATGTCATGCCTTTAACTAAGGAATTTCTATTGGTGCAATCTTCTTTGGGTTAAGATTGACAAGTTTGACTGAGCTCAGATGAGCTTGAGTTTCGATATTTGATAATGATGTTTGGACGTTGTGTGAAACAAGTCTAGTGGGTTAAGGTTGACTGAAGACTTGACTAGTGAAGACCTAACTGCGGTTAGGTAAGGTAAAGTCTTAGTAGAACTAAGCAGACTTAGTTGGGAACTAGGTGAAGCCCAAGTGGATCTGGGAGATTATACGTTGCAAGGTGGAAGTCTACCGAGAGACTATACCTAACTACGGTTAGACAAAGAGAATCCTAGTTGGACTAGCAAACCTAGTTGGGAACTAGGTAAAGTCCAAGTGGATCTGGGAGATCGTACGTTGGCAAGGTGGAAGTCTACCGAGAGACTAGACCTAACTCGAGGGTTAGGCAGACTTAGTCGGGAACTAGGTGAAGTCCTAGTGGAACTAGACAAACCTAGTTGGGAACTAAGTTAAGTCCAAGGCGGGTTGACTGAGAGGCAAACACTTTGCATGAGGGAAGCCCTAGATGAGAATTAGGCAAAAGAAAGTCCAAATCGATCAAAGATTTGATCAGACACTTGGTGATGAAGTCCTAACAAGTCACGGTTGACCGGGATTAGGTAAGGGAACCCTAGACTTGAGTTAAGCAAGTTAGGGTTGGGTAATCGATTGACCAATCGATTAAGTGATCGATTGGAAGAGCTCTGTCGTGAGAACAGAAAGGCGCTTGATCATTTGTGTAATTGATCAAGACCAATCCCAATCGATCAAGTGATCGATTGGGAAGCTTCTATCGCTATAGCAGAACTAGCCTTAATTGATCAGGTGATCAATAAGGATGTTCTTAATCGATTGGGTGATCGATTAAGCCAATTTCGCTAAGAGCACAGTAAGGTGCTTAATCGATTAGACAATCGATTAAAGTTGTGTTGTGCGAGATCACATAAACGTGCTGAAGCGATTGAATTCTTAATCTATTGGCTAATCTATTAAACTTCAAAAGCTAGTGATTGAACGACTAGATTGATGTGACAATCGATTATGAAACCTTGGGTCGCGGGTATATAGGTTTTCACGTAGGGTGAAGCGGCATCTCTTCTCCTCATTCGACGACAATTCTTGAGTAAGTATTGCTGCACTTCAAAAGGCATTTTTTTGAGAAAGAAGAAAAAGAAAGAAAGAAAAACAAGGATTAAGTATGTAAATTTTGTAACATTTATTTCATGTTTGCTTAAGTTCTTATTCTTGTGAACTTGTACGAGATTTTTTTACCTTCACGAAGGAGTCTGTCATAGTGGAAGAGAGAGTGAGGAAGAGTGAATCCTTAGATTAGTTATCTCAAAAAGTGGATATCAAGTAAAATCCAATATGAGTAAACATAATTCCTTATCCAAGAGAAGTAACTATTAAGACTATCTCAACAAGCAACAGAGCCTTCTCATGTGCACCATAGGATAGACAAATTTACTTGAGAACACCATTAGAATAATAAATCGCAACCCTTCAACTAAATAGACAGGGGCATTATTTCCAGATTGCCTAAGCAAGGTGCTAAAATAAGTTAGCTCAAAAGACAACCTCACAAATCCTATTGAAATTGAAGTCATCAGCTTATCCTTGTTAATATTCAAAGGAGCTCAAAATTAGATTGCAAGGGTCCTAACCCCATCCATTTATCAAATTGAAAACTAGTAATGAATCGTAAAATTGTTTATTTGTTACTAAAATTAGCAAGAACAACCTCCAATTAGATGCTAATGATTGATTGAAAAGAAAATTCATCTGAATATATATAATCTACTAGTATATTTATTTTGACACAAGTGAGGCCTCTAATATTTCAATGCATCTTTTCATTCATGACAGAGGTGCTGGTCCAAAATTATTTGTAGTTAATTTTGTCCACTTTTTTGACATTTAGATAATGACACCCGATAAGAAATGGATGGATATAATATGAACGATCAACTTGGTGAAGCATATGGACAAGGGATTGAAAATTTTTTGTACAATGCTTTTGAGAGAACAAGTGCAATAAATGAAATTTAATATCCATGTGTTAAATGTGTTACTGTACGTTTTGTGTCTAGGGAATCAATTAAAATGCACTTGATTGTTTATCAAAATTATCATCATGAAATAGATGATAATGATGACTTAATGGGAGATCTTCAAAGGGATCTACATCCACATTATAATGATTCAAACCGTGCCAATATGAGTGAGGAACCAAATGATGAAGCAAAAAACTTGTTCAAAATATGGGAATAAATGAGTTTACCGGCCAATTTTTCCCGACCAAAATGAATTTGGACGGTAAATATTTAAAATTACCCACCAAAATTCATTTTGGCAAGTAAATAATTATAATTACTAACCGAAATGAATCTTGGCCATTAATATTAATTTTTACTGACAAGTTAAATTTGGTCGGTAATATATAATTTTTTACTGACCAATATTAGATTTGACCGATAATATTTAATTTTTACTAACCATAGTTAGATTTGATCGGCAATATTTCATTTTTTACTGGCCAAATTTATTTGGTCTGTAATGATTAATTTTCAACTGGACAAAGTTAAATTTTACCAGTCATATTTAAGTTTTTAATAGCCAAACATAGATTTCACAAGTAATATTTAACCTTTTACTTATCAAATCTATTTAGTCGGTAATATTTAATTCATGAGCAATGATAAGAAAAGTGAAAATGGGAGAATAAAAATTATAGTGAATGATGTGGTATGACGTGACACTTTATATATATACGTTCGATTATCATTTGGACACAATCGACGGCCTTCGGCCGCCGCCCCGAATCAAACTATACCCGGGGGCATGGTGAACCCGTCAAAGATCGTGCATGTAAGGTGCCACATTATTCACTATAATTTTCACTCTCCCATTTTCACTCTCCCAATTATTATTCTTAATTTATTTATCAGCCAAAGTTAGTTTTAGTCAGCAATTTTTCTTTTTGTACTGACCATAGATTTGGCTGGTAACTTCTAATTAAAGTTAGATTTGGCCGGTAATTTTTAACATTATATTGGTCAAATTTACTAAATTTAGTTATACTTAATTAATATTTTTGAAAAAAATAAAATTCATTTTAGATTTATATAAATAGGGATTAATTTGTTAATGAATTACTAATTCATTTCATTTTAATAAAATATATCAGAAACATAATAGGAATGCTTTTCTTCATCTTCGCTTACCCCCATAGTATTCTCCTCTCTAGCAGACTGAGACGCCTCTGACTCTGCAACTCTAATGATTATTACTTCCAGTGAAATAAGAATTAAATTAATCTTTATAAAATGTTAAAATAAATAAACTATAATTAATATACTTGCATTGATTGCTAAGGAGTGTCGATCGACAAATGACCCATCTTTTTTCTTATGGGTCTTGCTAAATACCTCCCAACTAGTGGGATGTCTTTGTAACTCTGCAGTCTGTATACACAAAATATAATATTTAAATATATCCAAAAAAAAATACTGAATGTTTATAATAACCTAAATAAAAACTTACCAATTAAGTCAGTGACATGCTGGACAACGGAACGAGATCCAGCAGTGTGCTTCGTGGATCCGGTGCTGGGGCCAACAAGCTCGGAGTTGCGATTGCTTGAGCAATCGCAGCATTATCTTTCCAATGCTGGGCATCCCAGACTGCTCTCCATGCTGCCCAAACTGTCTCAGGGACCATCCAGTAGTGTATTTCTACATTTGCGTGATTACATGTACACTTTAACTCGGTGTTATTCAAATACTCGGGATGACACTTTTCAAAGTTTACAAATTCTTCCACTCCAACAAAATATTCTTCACGGATAAATCGATTATTTAATCCATTATACATCCATGTCTTCTTCGTATACATTGATTCTAAATTATTAACAACAAATAACAATCCATTATCAACCACAAATAACAATTTAAATTACTCAACTTTGTTTCTGATTAATCAAACAAAATTATTCTAATTAATTAAACAAGACATATTAGAGACATAATCAAATAAAATCATTCAAATTAATCAAACAAAACATATTAGAAGCATAATCAAACAAATATTAATCCTATACTAATGATAATTAATTATGATAAAAAATTATCCTAATTAAATATCCTACATAATTATTCTAATTAATCAAACAAGACATATTAGAGTCATAATTAAATAAAATCATTCTAATTAATCAAACAAAACAAATTAGAAGCATAATCAAACAAATATGAATCCTATACTAATGATAATTAATTATGATAAAAAATTATCCTAATTAAATATTCTATATAATTATTCTAATTAATCAAACAAGACATATTAGAGGCATAATCAAATAAAATTATTCTAATTAATCAAACAAAACATATTAGAAGCATAATCAAATAAATATTAATCTTATACTAATCATAATTAATTAGGATACAAAATTATCCTAATTAAATATCCTACATAATTATTTAAGGAATTAATCAATTAATTAATAATTTAAATTTTTAATTAGCTAGGGTTTGGCGACCGGCAGCAGTTGCAGCCGTCGCCAGCTGCGGCAGCCCGCGCTTGGGCGCGCCTGCTGGAAGAACAAGGAATCTTCTTCGCCGAGGAAGAAGATGTGTTGGCCGCGGAAGGAGAAAATAAGACTGCCGGAAAACTTAACTTTTTGTAGCGTACCTGTGATTGGAGGAGGGTTCGCCGAGGACGACAGAGACGCGATGGAGAAGCGAGAAGACTGAACTGAACGCACGGGCGGGAGGGGGGGCGAACGATACAAATTAAACCTAATTTAGCTACGAAAATAACTTGTCCATCGCTATTAGCGACGGACAAATTACAATCCGTCGCTATTAGCGACTGATTATTATTATTCCGTCGCTATTAGCAATTGATTTGACAAATTCCGTCGCCAATTTTAGGGGTTTGACCTGTACCCTAATATTAGCGACGAATAATTTATATCCATTGCTAATCGTTGATTTTTTTATAGTGCAACCCGATCCTAATTCTAAATCAATCTTAATATTTTTTAAATAAAAAATATGATAAAATTTGATTAAACTATCGACTAAAATAAATTGATCAGTATTAAAATAAATGAAAATAAATATTTTAATTATATTGATTAAGTTTTATCTATTTCAATTATAATGCTTAAGTTATGATAAAACTAACAAGATTTTTTTATTTATATCAGTTTACTTTTTTTAACATTAATTTTATTTATATTAATTTTTTATTTTCTATTTATATTTATCCTTTATTTATACTAGTTTTCATCCTCCATTCCTCTGTTCGATGCTGAATCAACAAGGAACAATTTTTTTTATAGACATTAATTTTTTATACTTATACGTACTCGCAACCTTGTAATTAATTTCCTCGTACGGTGCTAGCTGAAATCCTTAATCTCACACCGAGAGACGTAAGGAAGTCGGAACTTTCTTTCCCCTTTCGTTGAAAAAACAGTAAAATTATATTTGATAAGGGTAATATAATTTAATTTGTAATATAATTGATTCTGTAATATAATTCAAAATGTATATTATTGACCTTATAATATAGATTATAATATTTTTATTAATTTTTATAATATAAATTATATTAATTATAATTTTAAATTATACTAAATAAAATAATCAATCTTATGATATAATTTTGATTATATTAGAGGATCGAATAACTTTTATTAAACGTAGCCTAATTGATCAGAGATATGCTCTCTTCTGTTTGAAATTATGGTACAAAGTGCTCAATCTTTTGCATATCTTGTCTACGATTACAACGTCCTGTCATCTATATGCATTGGTCAGCATTTCTAAGAAAGTTAATTTAGACTCTTTTGTATCCATTACTTTATTAATTAATACAGTGCATGTCCTCTTGTTTTCTTCTTGTGATAGAATCATGTTCTTACCATTTTGATTACGATCCAAACTGAAGGTCAGTTCATATTTTAATTTGAAAATATATGAAAATTCAAACACTGAAGGCCAACCATTTTGATAAAATTCAAAAATTTTAATAATATATGAAAATACTAAACATTCTTCTATCAATACCTTAGGGAGTGTTTGGTTTGACCCATTTTCTATTTTATTTTTCAAAAAATCGTATTTTTTTATTTTCTGAAAAATAACTTTCTTTAATTTTCTAATTTTTCAGAAAATATTATATTTTTTTTTTAAAAAATAAGATTGAAAAATACAAACCAAATATATTTTTTAAAAAATCATACTTTTTACCTAAAATAAAAATAAAAAATAAATCTACCAAATGCTCCTTTAATTTTCACCCAAATTCTCGCTTCAATAGTGATCTTGATCCCTTTTTTTACTTTTAATTTTAATTTCAATTTATGCAAACTGTCGTGTTCAGTTATTTTAACACTAGCAATAACCCGATACGTGTTCAGTGATCTTGATCTCTTCTTTCACAATGAGCGAGCAATCAATCAACAATTGAACCGATGGAATCCTAATTAAAACTGAGCTAATTGTTTTTTTTTTTTGATAAATTGAACCGATCAAACTTTATTACTATGTAAACTCGCACGAGCGTAATGGGCACTTTGTTGACGCACTTTACACTTCGCACGTATGCATCATTGCGAGGAGTATTGAGGAGCTTAAATTTATGCTCCGGGTGACGTGGCTATACTTACGTGGTACTTGGGTGATGTGGCATGCATACGTGACACTCTCGGTTGGACAGAGAGGGATGATTGGCTGCTGACTGGGCAAACGGATGGCCACCATTGGATCGAAGAGGGTGATGGATCGCATGTGACGCGATCTGGAGCGCTGATCACGAATAATCATGATCAGATCATTGGTAATGAAAGTTGATCTGGCGGCTGAGATCAAAGGAGGGCTGAAATGTTACAATCCTCCATATCTAGGGCTGAGATTAAGAGATCTGGTTGAAGGGTTACACCCTCTAGATCGAACGGCTCAAATGAACTCACCAAGGGGTACTTCACCTCTTCACCTGGTATAAATAGGATCCCTAGATGATGAAAAGAAATCATAAAAATCACTCATACTCACTCAAGCCTAATCAACCATGCATCCATTCCATCTTTTGCATCCGGAGTCTAAAAAACTTACGAGAGGGTTCGCCTATCTCGGAATTTGAAGTGTCACTATTCCGAGACATCGTCGTTGTATCTTGGAAACGAATTGTTGCTATCCGTAAGTACCTGAGCGGAGCAATATCGTTTTACGGAGATAGTGTTGAACACTTGCCTCGACGATATTATATCAGATTGCATCCTCCCCGGCGGCAATACTCACAGACAGTGCCAAACAATCATAGAATGATATTGGTGCAATCTAATATGGACGTGATCAACGACGTTCCGACTACCGCTTCACCCGAAGTCCCGACCTCTGTTCCACCCGGAGAGAAGCCGGAAAAATTCAACAGAGCCGATTTCAAAAGATGGCAGCAGAAGATGATATTTTATCTGATGACGCTAAACCTCATAAGTGTAGGATCGATGCACGTGAGAGGGGGGTGAATCACGTGCGTTTAAAAAATATATTTTTTTTGAGTAAAGAGAATGTGTTTGTAGAATCGTGTACAGCGGAAACGAAAGAAACGATTATAAAACAAAACCAAACACACAAACACGAACGAGTTTTACTTCGTTCGGAGCCTTCGGCGACTCCTACTCGAAGGCCCAGGTCCCTCGGACCTTTCCGTTGGGCAATCCACTAAAACTCTCTACCGGTAAACACCGATAGAGTCGGCGAGTACAAAAGAATTGAAAGTGTGACAACCCCACACTTTCAAGTAATTTAAATGCAATAAAAAATCAAGTTCTTTTTACCGACGTCCGGAGTAGGTCGACTCTTTCGGGGCAGCAGGACGTCGTCGGCTCGAAGTGAAGCGATTCCGGAGCAAGGCGCGAGCGTAGAAGAACTTTGAGGCGTTGAAATAAGCGTTGTTGAAGCTAGGGGTCGAGGGGTGCTATTTATAGCACCTAGGGGCGCCCTGGTCGTCGAGGGCGCCCTACCACGTGTCACCCGATCCGTGCTTCGCTCGGTCAAGAGTTATCGCACCGGAATAGGGATGAGATTTGACCTCTGGGGCGCCCTGGTCGCTGAGGGCGCCTTGGTTGACCCGGTCATCTCGGCTGGATTGAGTTGAAGCTTCGCAGAGAGAGCTGGAGGCGCCTTGGATGCTGAAGGCGCCTTGGCTGCTGAAGGCGCCTTCGCTGCTGAGGGCGCCTTGCCCAGTAAGCAGCTGAAGCCTATTTTGCTTCGCTTGGTTCTGGTCCACCTTGAGGGCGCCCTGGACACTTAGGGCGCCTTACTCAGCTGTTGCCTCACTCCTTTGAGGCTCTCTGAGTTGCAGACACACGTCCCTTTGGTCCTGCATCAAGGGTTAGTCCAAAACACAACAAAACAATAATTATTTTATACAGTCTTAGCTGTCTTGGTTCTGACTTTGGTCTCCAACATGGAGCCCTAGGTCGAACCAACGCCTAATGTTCCCTCGACATGGAACGCGTCCTCACTGGTTCGCTCCTCCAGTGACTTACCTTACTTACCTCGTGCAGCTCTACTTGACTTCTTGACCCACCAGGACTTCCTGCCAAGGCTCAACCACCCTGGTCTTCCTGCCAAGTCTCAACCAACTTGGTCTTCAGCCAGTTGTCAGGTCCCATGAACCCAACTGGACTTTCCGCCAGGACTCAACCATCCTGGACTTCAGCCTGGTGTCTGGTCCTAAGTCTTTCAACCCTGCACACTTAGTAAAGAGGTTAAAAACCAACAACCCTAACTTTAACCACTCTGTCATACATCAAAACCCGAGTTTGACCGTTAGTGCAAACTGCACCAACAATCTCCCCCTTTTTGATGTATTGACAACTTAGGTTAAAGTTAGAAACAAACAGCAGATATGAACTTGCATAAACATGCAAACAATATAACACAAGCATAGGTATGAAAGTTGCAGCACACAAGAAAGCAGAGGTAAATAAATGTGAAATAAGCATGCTGTTTGCAATTTTCTAACCCCATGCTGTTTGCAATTTTCTAACCCTTTTTCCCTACTCTCCCCCTTTGTCATTCATCAAAAAAGATATAAGCATAACAAGTTTAAGGGAGTAGAAATATAGGCTAAGTGTTAGAAGAGAACTAGTCTTAAATCTATTAACTTAGCTTTAAAAAAATTCTTTCAAAGATTTTTTTTTTCAGAAAATATAATATCAATCTTAAAAAATATTTTTAGGGATCAACTTTTATCAAAATTTTCAAATGTGTTTTGTCAAAAATGACATTTTGAAAAAGTATTTTGACCTCTGCTCCCCCTGGACCAAGTAATGATTATGGTCCTTTTTCATGTGTCTAACCCTAGTTACTGACTAACTATCTAGATGATAGTAGTGTTCACTGGATTAGTCAAGTCAAGTAATAATGTCTAGCTCAGATTTTAGTGCAAGACTCCTTGACTTGATTACTGTAATGTTGGTATTTTACGCCCAGACTTACTGTGATGCACTGACTTAAGCATTCGGAAGTCCAGGCAGTGTCCTATGCATCTCACAACCGTTCTATGTTTTTGCAAACACAAACAAGTTAATCTTAATGTGTTTTGTGAGATGCGGCTACCTAAATCTATAGGTTCATGCAATTCTAGGGGTCAAGCTTAGGCTAAGTCTGCCAGTTTTGAAAATCAAATTTTGAAAGATAATAAACTTTTGAAAAACAAGTTTGAAAAATCCATGTTTAAGTTAAATTTTGAAAGACAATAAACTTTTGAAAAACAAGTTTGAAAAATCCATGTTTAAGTTAAATTTTGAAAGACAATAAACTTTTGAAAAACAAGTTTGAAAAATCCAATAAACTTTTGAAGAACAAGTTTGAAAAATCCATTTTTTTTTTAACTCACAAGCTTAATTAGTTAAACCAAACGTTAACTTAAGCTTATCAGGTCAGTTCTAGTCTATAACACACATTCCTATTAACCTTCTTAAGTTGCTAAATTCAGATTCAGGAAGTGGTTTGGTAAATATATCAGCTAGGTTAGACTTAGATTCAACATGGTTAAGTTCAATTTCTCCTTTATTTACATGATCTCTGACAAAATGATGTTTGATTTCTATATGTTTGGTCCTAGAGTGGTGGATTGGGTTTTTCGTTAAATTGATTGAACTTAGATTATCTATAAAAATTTTGACTTGTTTAAAATCTAAGTGAAGGTCCTTTAGGGTATGCATCATCCAGAGTAGTTGGGCTACACACTCACCCATAGCTATGTACTCAGCTTCAGTGGTGGATAGGGCAACACAGTGTTGTTTTCTACTAAACCAAATAACTAGTGAGGGTCCTAGAAGTTGGCATCCACCACTGGTACTTTTTCTGTCCAATTTACAGCCAGCATAGTCTGAGTCAGAATATCCAATTAGCTCAAACTGGGCTGTTCTAGGGTACCAAATTCCTAATCTTTCTGTTCCTTTAAGGTACCTAAATATTCTTTTAACTAGGGTTAGGTGTGACTCTTTAGCACATGTTTGATACCTAGCACACATACTAACTGCAAAAAGAATATCAGGTCGACTTGCAGTTAAGTAAAGTAGGCTTCCTATAGCACTTCTATAGTACTTAAGGTCAACAGGTTTGCCTTTTGGGTCACTATCTATACTTTGATTGGTAGCCATTGGTGTCTTAATCTCTTTTGTATTATCCATTCCAAATTTTCTAAGTAGTTCTTTTGTGTATTTTTGTTGATAGACAAAGGTACCCTCACTGGTCTGTTTTATTTGTAGCCCTAAAAAGAAAGTTAATTGACCTACTAAACTCATTTCAAATTCTGTTTCCATTATCGTTGTGAAATCTTGTAAAAAGTCTGAGTTAGTTGAGCCAAATACTATATCATCTACATATACTTGGGCTACAAAAATCTCCTTTTTTTTGGGTTTTAACAAATAGTGTTGGATCAATTTTGCCTTGGTTAAAACCTTTTGAAACTAAGTAGTTAGACAGTCTTTCATACCAGGCCCTAGGTGCTTGCTTAAGTCCATATAGGGCTTTCTTAAGTCTAAAGACATAGTCAGGGTGTTCTAAGCTTTCAAAACCAGGGGGTTGACCTACATAAACCTCTTCTTTAATTAGGCCATTTAGGAAGGCTGACTTAACATCCATTTGATAAAGCTTAAATCCCTTATGGGCTGCATAACTTAAGAGCATTCTAATGGATTCAAGTCTAGCTACAGGGGCATAGGTTTCATCATAATCAAGTCCTTCTACTTGGCTAAACCCCTTAGCTACTAGCCTAGCCTTATTCCTGACTGTTTCTCCTTGTTCGTTAAGTTTATTCCTAAAGACCCATTTAGTTTCAATAAATTTCTTGCCTTTAGGTAAGGGTACTAAATCCCAGACTTGACTACGTTCAAATTGGGCTAACTCTTCCTGCATGGCTATGATCCAATCAGGGTCAAGTAAGGACTCTTCTATAGATTTGGGTTCAATTTTTGAAATCAAGGCAATTTGACTAAGGTTCCTAAAAGCTGATCTAGTCTGAACCCTTAGTTCTGGATCACCTATGATTTGATCAGTTGGGTGGGCTGAGCTAACTCGAACAGTTCTGGGTTGGTTAGGTTCAGTTTCAGGTGTGGGTTCAGTTAGATCATTATTTTGGTCCTCAATTGGCCTTTCATCAGGGTTAGTACTGGATCTAACAAAGTCAATTGGTTGGTAGGTGGTTTGATCAAAGTTATTTGGGTCAGATTTTTCATCAAATTTTACATTTGTAGTTTCTTCAATTTTTAGGGTAATTTTGTTATAAACTCTATAGGCTCTACTGGTAAGGGAATAACCTACAAAGATACCTTCCTCAACCTTAGAGGTAAATTTACCTAAGTGTTCTCTAGTATTTAAAATATAGACTTTACATCCAAATACTTTAAGGTATTTAATGTTAGGTTGTTTGTTATAATAGATTTCAAAGGAGGTCTTTCCTAGGTTTTTAATTAGAGTTATTCTATTTTGTACATAACAAGCTGTACTAACAGCCTCAGCCCAAAGGTATTTAGGTGAGTTGTATTCATTTAGCATTGTTCTAGCTGCTTCTTGTAGTGTTCTATTTTTTCTTTCTACAACTCCATTTTGTTGAGGTGTTTTAGGGCAAGAGAATTCGTGATGGTAGCCATTTTCTAGACAAAATTGATTAAATTTGTGATTTTTGAATTCTCCGCCATTATCGCTCCTAAGTCTTTTGATTTTAATCCCTTTTTCATTTTCTGTTAATTTACAAAATTGAGTGAGTGTATCAAAAGTTTCATCTTTATTTTTTAAGAATTTTACCCAGGTAAATCTTGAATAGTCATCTATAATTACTAGGCAGTATAGGTTCCCATTAATTGATTTAACCCCATGTGAGTCAAATAGGTCTAGGTGAATTAATTCCAGAATTGACTTGGTTTGAGTTTGATTAGTTGGTTTGTGGGTTGACCTAGTTTGTTTTCCTTGTTGACAAGCATTACATAAGGTTGACTCAAGGTTATATAACTTTGGTAGGCCTCTAACTAAACCATTTAGTTTAGGTAGTTTTCTGAAGTGTGTGTGTGAAAGTCTCCTATGCCAGAGCCAAGTCTCATCCTTATGGGTTAAGAGGCAGTTTTCTAAGGGACAGGTTAGCTTAATTTCATAAATGTTATTGTGCCTAAGTACTCTAAGTGTGATGTTTGGGTTGTCATTGTGTTTGATCAGACATTCATTGGATAGGAACCTAACCTTATAACCAGTGTCACACAATTGGCTAATGCTTAGTAAATTGAAGTTGAAATTTTCAACAAGTAATACATTTGTTATTATGAAATCAGACTCAAGTTCAATATTACCTAGGCCAATTACCTTAAGTTTACCGTTGTTTCCAAAAGCAACGGTCCCTAGTCTTTTGTACTTGAGTTCTGTAAATTTAGTGGGATCCCCAGTCATGTGTCTGGAGCATCCACTGTCAATGATCCATTTGTTTTCCTACAGTTAAGTAAAAGGTTTAGACCTTAGGTTAAGTTTTTGAATTTAAAAAAAATTTAAGAAGATTTAAACACTTGAGTTTTAAATGTTAATTTTGATTTTGAATTTGATTTTTATTTTTGAATTTGAATTTTGAATTTTAATTTTTGAATTTGAATTTTAATTTTTGAATTTGAATTTGAATTTTACTTTTTGAATTTGAATTTGAATTTTAATTTTTTGAATTTGAATTTGAATTTTACTTTTTGAATTTGAATTTGAATTTGAATTTTTGAATTTGAATTTGAATTTTACTTTTTGAATTTGAATTTTAATTTTTGAATTTGAATTTGAATTTTACTTTTTGAATTTGAATTTTAATTTTTAATTTGAATTTGCATTTTACTTTTTGAATTTGAATTTTAATTTTTAATTTGAATTTGAATTTTACTTTTTGAATTTGAATTTTAAATTTTGAATTTGAATTTAAGTTTGAAAGTTGAGTTATCAATCAATAATTTGAATTTGGTTATCCTTATTCATCTCACTCGGTCTAAGTCATCAATCAAGGGGGTCCTATGATTTTGTGAGATGATTTTGAGTTTGTTTAGAAAAGTTAACTTGACCTTGTGTTAGATCTAAGTTTAACAAGTAGTAATTTAAAAGTACACTTCAATAATTGGCTTCCAGGCCATGGCGAGGCACAGTGGCCTTCTTTGGCCGAAGCCTTATTGGAGCAACAACCATTTTCTAGGCAAAGCCGCTTAAAGAAGTTGGATTTTTAACTTACTCATTGAAAACCCTGGTACTAAATAGTACAAGAGTCAAATTAACTTTGAAGCTAGTCCTAAGTGCCCACCTGGGCAAAGGCTGATTTTAAGGTGCCAACTAGTTTGGAGCCTCCCCCTAAATTGTAGACTGGGTGTCTAGGGTCAATGTAATGGATGTCCCTTTTTGGGACATAAAATTGATTCTGACCTACTTGCTTTGTTAGATAAGCTTTCGGAACCCACACTTTTCGTTGATTTTTGCGGGGGTGGATAAAGGAGATAAAGGATCTTTGGTTCGATCTTGATTTATATCCTATCCCAGATTTGTTGTACATGCCCTTTTGTGATCCAAGAATAAGGTCAAGGTTCTTGGATCGGTTTGTGAAAGTTGCTAGTAGATCCTTAAGTTTTAGGACTTCGCCCTTTAGGATTGAGTTTTCAGTTTCAAGCTCAATTAATTTTTGATTTTGAGTTTGTTCAGTTAATGTTCTGGTATTAATTAATTGTTCCTTAAGGTCTTGATTTTCCTTAAGGAGCTGGTCAGTCCTAAGCTCAGATGCATCTAATCTCTTATTTAAGACAGAAATAATTTTAAAGAACTTTTCATTCACTGAATCTAAATATACCTTAGTCGAGCCGTCCGAAAATAGTCCGATCTCTTGGCTCGACTCGTATTCGGAATCCTCGTCTTGCTCCGAGTCCGATTCTGGTCCGGTTGCCATCAGTGCGAGGTAGCTTGCGTTCTTTGGTTGTTCATCGTCAGAATCGTCCGAGCTTTCATCCCACGTGGCTTGAAGAGCCTTCTTCTTTTTGTTCTTAGTGGGTTGGTTCTCCTTCTTGTAAGGGCATTCATGTTTGAAGTGCCCTTTTCTGTTACAGCCGAAGCAGATCATTTTGCTTTTTCCTTCAGTGCTGGAGGGCTTCATTACCTTTTGAATATCTTTCTTTGAAAATTTGTTCTTCCTTCTGGTGAACATTTTTCTTACCAAGTTCACCAGTTGTTCTTCTTCATCTGAGTCAGAGTCTGACTCAGGTTCTTCTTGAATTTTTCTTTTTGATTTTGCTTCTTTTGGTGAACCTGCAAATAAAGCTAGCCCTTTCTCGACCTTGGCGTTAGTTTGCTCATGCAGCTCTAATTCACAAAATAGTTCATCCAGATTAATTTTTGAAAGGTTCCTAGAAATTTTATAGGCATCTATAATAGATGCCCATAGTGAGTTTCTAGGGAACGCATTTAACGCATACCTGATGATGTCCCGGTTCTCCTGTTTGTGCCCGATCATGTGGAGTCCATTCAATATGTTCTTTATCCGGGCGTGGAGTTGACTTGCTGACTCTCCTTCCTGCATTTTTATGTTAAATAACTTATTTAACAACAGATCTCTCTTTGTTACCTTTGCATCAGAAGTGCCTTCATGTAATTCTGTTAATTTGTCCCATAGCTCCTTTGCTGAGTCGGTTGGTCCAATTCTGTTTAACTCCTCTTTGGTAAGTCCGCACTGGAGGGTGTTCTGAGCTTTGAACTCGGTCTGGGCCTTTTTCTTCATCTCCGAGTTCCATCTTTCGGGTTTTAGTGGAGCATTATTTCCCTCATCCATTGGCGGTATGTAGCCTGTTTGAACTGCGAACCACTGATCCATGTCGGTCTTCAAATAAACCTCCATCCTTCTCTTCCAGTAGGGAAAGTCTTCCCCATTAAAGAGGGGAGGGCGGGCAGTGCTATAGCCTTCACCTTGGGCCATTTAAATTCTGTGCACACGAAATAAAAGTAGACAAAATATCCCAAGACTGGGTCTTGGATTAGTAGTGCGGGAAAGGATAAACTAACCAAAAAGCAACTTGAATGGTGTTGCACCAGATTCAAGTAAAACCAACGAACGAGAAAAATAACTAAATTTAGGCAAGAATACCAAATTTAGATTATGTGTAGCGAAAAACCAAAAATCGAAAAAAAAACTGGATTTCCCCCGGCTCTTATGGTGGTTGCACCGATACAGAGCGTACCAGGCTCTGATACCACTTGTAGGATCGATGCACGTGAGAGGGGGGGGGTGAATCACGTGCGTTTAAAAAAATTTGAGCGCTTTAAAAAGCGTGCACAGCGGAAATTAAAGAAACGATTATAAAACAAAACCAAACACACAAACACGAATGAGTTTTACTTCGTTCGGAGCCTTCGGCGACTCCTACTCGAAGGCCCAGGTCCCTCGGACCTTTCCGTTGGGCAATCCACTAAAACTCTCTACCGGTAAACACCGATAGAGTCGGCGAGTACAAAAGAATTGAAAGTGTGACAACCCCACACTTTCAAGTAATTTAAATGCAATAAAAAATTAAGTTCTTTTTACCGACGTCCGGAGTAGGTCGACTCTTTCGGGGCAGCAGGACGTCGTCGGCTCGAAGTGAAGCGATTCCGGAGCAAGGCGCAAGCGTAGAAGAACTTTGAGGCGTTGGAATAAGCGTTGTTGAAGCTAGGGGTCGAGGGGTGCTATTTATAGCACCTAGGGGCGCCCTGGTCGTCGAGGGCGCCCTGCCACGTGTCACCCGATCCGTGCTTCGCTCGGTCAAGAGTTATCGCACCGGAATAGGGATGAGGTTTGACCTCTGGGGCGCCCTGGTCGCTGAGGGCGCCTTGGTTGACCCGGTCATCTCGGCTGGATTGAGTTGAAGCTTCGCAGAGAGAGCTGAAGGCGCCTTGGATGCTGAAGGCGCCTTGGCTGCTGAAGGCGCCTTCGCTGCTGAAGGCGCCTTCGCTGCTGAGGGCGCCTTGCCCAGTAAGCAGCTGAAGCCTATTTTGCTTCGCTTGGTTCTGGTCCACCTTGAGGGCACCCTGGACACTTAGGGCGCCTTACTCAGCTGTTGCCTCACTCCTTTGAGGCTCTTTGAGTTGCAGACACACGTCCCTTTGGTCCTGCATCAAGGGTTAGTCCAAAACACAACAAAACAATAATTATTTTATACAGCCTTAGCTGTCTTGGTTCTGACTTTGGTCTCCAACATGGAGCCCTAGGTCGAACCGACGCCTAATGTTCCCTCGACATGGAACGCGTCCTCACTGGTTCGCTCCTCCAGTGACTTACCTTACTTACCTCGTGCAGCTCTACTTGACTTCTTGACCCACCAGGACTTCCTGCCAAGGCTCAACCACCCTGGTCTTCCTGCCAAGTCTCAACCAACTTGGTCTTCAGCCAGTTGTCAGGTCCCACGAACCCAACTGGACTTTCCGCCAGGACTCAACCATCCTGGACTTCAGCCTGGTGTCTGGTCCTAAGTCTTTCAACCCTGCACACTTAGTAAAGAGGTTAAAAACCAACAACCCTAACTTTAACCACTCTGTCATACATCAAAACTCGAGTTTGACCGTTAGTGCAAACTGCACCAACAGTAACCACTCCCATGGCTACAAACACAAGATTAGACAATGATGAGAGTGGTAAACCCGTTGATATAACTCAATATCGAAGCATGATAGGTAGTCTGCTATACCTCACAGCCAGTCGACCAGATATACTATTTGCTGTAGGTATGTGCGCTAGGTATCAAGTTTGTGCCAAGGATTCTCATTTAATTGCTGTTAAGCGAATTTTGAGATATCTCAAGGGCACAATTGGTGTAGGTCTTTGGTATCCCCGTACCGAATCTTTTGATTTGATTGGCTATACGGATTCCGACTACGCTGGATGTAAGTTGGACCGGAAAAGCACTAGTGGGGGCTGCCAATTCTTAGGTTCGTCCTTAGTAAGTTGGTCGAGTCGAAACCAACATTGTGTTGCTCTTTCCACTACCGAGGCAGAATATATCGCCATGGGAGAGAGTGTATCGCAATTGTTGTGGATGATTCATACCTTAGAGGACTATGGATTGAGTTACAAGGGTGTGCAAGTATTATGTGATAACATTAGCACAATTAACTCAACCAATAATCCAGTCCATCATTCTAGGACAAAACATATTGAAGTAAGACACCACTTCATTAGGGATCATGTAGCTAGGGGGAACATCATACTCTCTCATGTAGAGTCCAAGTCAAACCTAGCTGACATTTTCACTAAACCACTTCCCGAAAATGAATTTAGTTTCCTAAGACGGGAATTGGGAATGTGTCGCGCTTCATGATTTTCGAATTGCATTCAAACCCTCTATGATTATTTCAATTTGTTGGGGAACAATTGGGTAACCTTGGGAACATCTCACACAAACTATAAGGTTTACCAAAACGTTTGTGTTTGCTAGATATGGGGTGAGATGTTAGGATCAACTCAATTTCTCAAAATGTCAATGCATCCCTTGAGAAATTAAGTTGACGAGATAATAATCACGGTGGTGACCAAGTATGGGGAAAACCATTGCATAACATATGTGTATATGGCTCCTTGATCATAGTTGGACATTCCAATCAAGAAAACTTGATTGGAACATTGGATTTGCCTCAAACTTGATTGAATTTGCTTGATTGATTGTTGATTGAGTTTGACTCCATTTGTATGGGTCAAAGTGATTGTTGAACCTATAAGGACCTTTGATTCTTGTTGAGGGATCAATCATGTCCAAGTTCGATAAAGTTCATCAGATCTCGTTGGAAAGTTTCAGAAATTCTGAAACTGAACATTTCAGTTCGTATTAGGGAATACCAGGAACCCTGATCGGTCACCGGACCGATCAGGCATAGGGCTGATCGGTCCCTGGACCGATCTGGCTTCTTCCTGTGGTGTTCGGTCCACAGACCGATCAGGGAGCCCAGCAGTTTTCCTCCAGACCCTACTGTTCGTGTCCTGATCGGTCAACCGACCGATCAGGAGCGCGTCTGATCGGTCACCCGACCGATCAGGATCCGCTCAGTCCGATCAGGCTGTAGCCTGATCGGTCTGAGTGCGATCAGATCGAACGGTGATCTGTTCAGATGCATTAAATTCTGGTTGGTGGACCGATTCACCAACCGATTAACTTCGCGAAAACCTCTTATCGGCCGAACCCTAGCGCTGAAAACCTCCCACTCGCGCATCCTTTGCTTCGTGCGAAATCTCCTCAGTGCCTTCCCCTTCCTCTTGCGAGTGTGCTCTGGTGGCTCTGAGAAGATCTTCCGAGTCCCGTGACGTCTCTCTCTCGCGGAACAACCCTGCGACCAGTTCTTGCGCCGGGAGTCTTTTCCTGCGCACGTTTTCTTCCCCTCAAAACTTCAAGAATCTCTTCAATGGCACCAAAGTAAGTGTTTGGCTTCGTTTTTCTTTTCAAAAAGCTCATGAACTATGTGTTGGGAAGCTAATCATATTCTGGTTTTGCTCTTGTTCTTGCTGTTGTACCGTGATCCTATGATCTTGGCCGTGACCCCCTTTCTCACCATTTGATCAAATTTCCTTTTGATTTAATGTCTAACTTTTTGATTGGGTGTTACCTTATATGATCAATTCCTTGCCGTGTGATCACTTCCTTGATTAAATCATGTGTATGACCAATTCAAATCTATAGAAAGTCTTCCAAGGGCAAGGACGCTGCTGAGGGCAGCGCGAGGGGGAAAGCCCCTTCCTCCTCTGCCCCTTCCAGAAGGCCACAGCCGTCTTCTAACTCCCGATTCCCGAATACGGCCTGTGAACAGGCATTTCAAGCAAGGACCTTCAAACTATTACCATGTCGATCCATTGATGCTCCTTTCCTAACTGAGTACTGCCCATCTGTTATGGAGATTGTCACTTATTACAATCTGGGGTTTCTTCTTTCTTTGGAAAGAACCATCAACTATGACCTTGTCTCGGAGTTTTACAATAACCTACAACAAGGTCCTCAAGGGGGTTTCGAGTTCACTACTCGTGTCAGAAAAATGAACCTTGATTTTTCATATGAGATTTTAGCCGAGTACTTGGGTGGTCGATGATCACCGAATCTTTCTTCGATCTATCCTGAACTTCCTGATGCTCTGCTAGCACCGTTCGCAGATGTTACCCCTGACTCTATCTATCAGCACTTTTTTGGTCATCCTCGCCCTGCCGGGCTTGACGAATTGGGTCTAGTTTTCCCCACTTTTGCAGCCCTCCGCCTTGCTCCAGCTGATTATGTCCTTTTCAAGATCATCACAAATTGCATTTTGCCCATTACTTCAAAGCCGTTGGTCGAGATCCGACCCTACCACTGCCTCATGCTCTACGGCATGCATTGCCGGATAGACTTTGATATCATGGAGAGCATTTTTCAGTCTATCCTATCCTACCGTGAGCCTAGCCGTCGCACGGTTTATATGCCTTTTGGTCACATCATCACTGATTGGCTTATGTCAGTTGGTGTTGAGGTCACCAAGGGCAGGACCGTGCCCATGGTTAAGCAAGATTGTCGTTTGGGTCGGCGGGCTTTTGCAAAGTCTGGTATTATCATTCGTGAGCGTGATGGGGTCTTGGTGTGGAAGGATGGACGCGGACTTGGTGAGCTGCCTAGCGGAGCACCACATTTTCAGGCACCACACGATGCTCCTCCTGCTGACGACGAGTATGACGACGAGCTGGAGCCTGATCTTCGTTGGCAGATCGCGGAGCTGGATCAGACCTTCCAGCAGGATTTTCAATTGCGAGAGGCTTACCGCGAGGAGACCCGATCACGGTTCAGCTCTATTAAGCACAGATTGACAGCGATTGAGACTGACGTCTCTGGGACCTGTGCCCTCCAGCAGACATGGTATGATGAGTGGCGCAGCCACACATTTCCAGGAGGTGCACCTTCATCAAGTACTGCACCAGGGTCCTGTGCTCCTACTGATGCGACGATGGATGACCTTATGCATGATGACGACCCACCAGCTGATCATTGAGCTTGGATGTTTATTGTCTCTTTTCATGATGTGTGTACTTGACATGATTGACTTTTGGGCTGTATACCCTTGACTTGCTTAGTGTGGCTTTGTGCCACACGTCTCTGGATTTCGATGCCTGTGACTTGCATCGTGTTATGTCTTAGGGTATTTTATGACCTACTCTTTATGATGCTGATGCATGTTTTATTCTAATTGTTGATGCTATGATGACTACTATTTGAAATTGTGCTATATTGCCATGATTATGTTTTTATCTCATGATAGTATGCCTATTATTGATGCCATGCTGTTTATATGACTATGATCTGCATGTTTGCTACACTGCCATGTTCATGCTTGTAATGCCATGTCTACCTGATACATGTACATGTTATGGCATGCTTTGCAAGTTGATAATTCATGTTCATATGATGCATGTGATTGCTATATCTTGCTCTATCTTTTTCACATGTGTTCGTATGGTTATCCAACAACCTATCACATCTTTGTTGATTTGGGATACCCCTAGGGTTGAGGGGGAGTTTGTTTTAATCTTAACAGCCCTTCTAGCCCCTTTTCGGTGTTCGACAAAGGGGGAGAGTGTGGATTGGTTAAGTTTAGGATGATCATGTTGTAGGGGGAGGATCTGGATTCCCCTATGATTCTAAAGTTGAAAAATATTGATTGAGATCCCTAAACTTAGATCGGGTTGTCAAACAACAAAAAGGGGGAGATTGTTGATGCAGTCTGGCCCTGATTGTTGTTTTGGTGTTGACACCGATTTAAGTTTAGGTGGATGATTATTGATTATGATTAAGTCCTGATCGGGGATCAGGCATGGTATGGAAAATCCTAGTCTGGAGGGCTAGGTGTTGGAAAATCCTAACCTGGAGGGTTAGGTGTTGAAAATCCTAGTCTGGAGGGCTAGGTGCTGGAAAATCCTAGCTTGGAGGGCTAAGTGTTGGAAAAGTCCTAGCTTGGAGGGCTAGGTGTTGGAAAAGTCCTAATTCGGAAAGGTTGGGTGAAAAGTCCTAGCTTGGAGGGCTAGGTGAAAAGTCCTAACTTGGAGGGTTAGGTGCAAATTCCCATCCTGGAGAATTAGGTGAAAAAGTCATGGCTTGGAGGGTCAGGTCCTAGCTTGGAGGGCTAGGTTTGGAAAGTCCTAATCCGGAAGAGTTGGGTGAAAAGTCCTAGCTTGGAGGGCTAGGTGAAAAGTCCTAGCTTGGAGGGCTAGGTGAAAATCCTAACTTGGAGGGTTAGGTGCAAATTCCCAACTTGGAGGGTTAGGTGAAAAATCCTTGGCTTGGAGGGCTAAGGTGGAAGAGAACTTAGCTTGGAGGGCTAAGTTTACGTCCCTGGATCGGTCTGGTGATCGGTCAGGGAAGCTGGCACGCTGCCTTGTTGTGGATCGGTCTGGTGACCGATCCAGCAACGACTGATCGGTCTGGTGACCGATCAAGGAGCACACAGTGAGGTTGGGAACATACTGTACTGCTCCTGATCGATCCGGTGACCGATCAGGGAGTGTGTGTTTCACCTACTGCTTGGCTCCTGATCGGTCGGGTGACCGATCAGAGAGCGAACAGTTGAGGTTGAGTTCTCTTGCTGATCTGAACCTGATCGGTCTGAAGACCGATCAGGATCACTGTGCAGATCGTTCCGGAGAACGATCCAGCATCGCAGGTTCCTCACTATGATCGATCAGGCTCTAGCTTGATCGGTCTGGTCATTATCTGATCGGTCTAGTGACCGATCAGGAGGCTGCCTGATCGGTCTGATGACCGATCAGGAGGTCTGGACTGCGAAGCTCAGAAATCGCCCAAGAAAGGGGTGGATCGTTCGGGTGATCGATCCACAACCTGGGATCGGTCCGGTGATCGATCCAGGAGAAGTCACAAAGCAATCGCGATTTCTGATTGAGCGTTGGGGACCGATCAGGACGGAGCCTGATCGGTCTGAACCTAGCCTGATCGGTTTGGTGACCGATCAGGAGTTGCTCTGATCGGTCGGGTGACCGATCACTTTAATTCAAATTGCACTGTCAGACGCTCTGATCGCGTCTGACCGTATCCGATTCGCTGATGTTTGCCTCTGATACTTGATTTACTGTGTGATATACTGCTCTAACAGTCTGATTATGCTGCAGGTGACAGGGGAGGATTCAAACACTTAAGGAGAAGTCAATGGAGGCTTTCCTTGGAGCAGGTTTGTCCATTTCTCATCTCAGGTTGCAACGGCTGGAGCTGCAGGACTGAAGCCGCTGACTGAAGCTTGGCTGAGGGAGCTCAGGAAGTTCAGTAAGGGTTCAGTGTAGCTGGCGTTGGCAGTGAGGCAGCTGGAGGCTGCTGGAGATGAGGTCACTTGATGCTTAGTGGAGAAACAAAAGGAACGGGAGACAGCTTCGGTGAAGCAGAGTTCAAAAAATTCTACATCTTGTGTTTTGAGTTCTTGCCGCCTTAAGTTCTCCACAACTGTTTGCTGTGTTTAAGAAGTTTCCATCATTCTGAGCAAGCGATCGAAAAGCAATCATCCATTACTTGAGCGCTTGAAGGAGAAAACAAGAAGCTTGGAGTCCGACAGTGGGAAGACACGAAGAAGGGTTCTTGCGTGAGATCGCCACTGGGTGGAGCTCAGGGAAGCTTGCTGTGTTTTTGTCCTTGCTAAGTGTTTGAGTAAGATCCTTCTTGTTGTTTCTTTGTGCTTAAACTATATCCTTGTTTGAAACACACTGTGGAGAGGTTTCTCCACCGAGAAGGAGGTTGCTGATTTATCCGGTGTTAACCGGGGCTTGATCTGCCGACGATTAAGGGATCGCCCACCTTAAGGGTACGCCAAGGAGTAGGGGCAAGTTATCCCCGAACCTTGTAAAATCTCCTTATTAGCGATCTTGCTAATCTTGGTAGTTAGTTTTCTGTTTTAGTTTCTGCACATTCTGTCTTCCATACTTCCGCTGTGCTACTAACAACTTCGAGTGCAGAAACTTGCTAACTTCTCGAAGAAAAAGTGATTGGCTATATTCACCCCCCTCTCTAGCCATCTCGTCACCAACAAAGAGGTTGGTCTACTTGAACAGCTTGTTGTTCCACAACTTCTTGTGCAACAATCTGATGATCCACAACACCTTGTGGTACCTGTTCAATGTCCATTAAGGCCTCAGTGCTATCTGTATCTTGAACTTCTTCAAGATGGATTTTACTCCCACTAATTCTTCTAGAAATAAACTTTTTTTTTCTAGAAAAACGCCATTTCTAGCGATAAACACTTTGCCTTGTGTGGGATTGTAAAAGTAATATCCCTTCATTTCCTTGGGATATCCTACAAAATAGCACTTATCAGATTTGGGTCCTAATTTATCTGAGACTTGTCATCGAATGTAAGCCTCACAACCCCAAATCTTCATAAAAGACATCGTGGGTCTCTTCCCAATCCATATTGTGTATGGTGTCCTTATGACGACCTTTGATGGAGCTCAGTTAAGTGTGAAAAGAGCCGTCTCTAGAGCGAATCCCCAGAAAGAAGTAGGAAGATCTGTCTGACTCATCATCGATTGTACCATATCTAATAAAGTACGATTTCTCCGCTCGAACACACCATTCCACTATGGTGTTCCAGGTGGAGTGAGTTGAGATATGATCCCACACTCTACTAGATGGTCACGAAACTCTTGGCTAAGGTATTCACCATCTCAATCTGATCAAAGCATCTTAATACTTTTGCCAAGTTGGTTTTGTACTTCACTCTTGAATTCTTTTGAACTTTTCAAAGGATTCTGACTTCTGTTTCAATACTTTTGCCAAGTTGGTTTTGTACTTCACTCTTGAATTCTTTGAACTTTTCAAAGGATTCTGACTTCTGTTTCAATACTTTTGCCAAGTTGGTTTTGTACTTCACTCTTGAATTCTTTGAACTTTTCAAAGGATTTTGACTTCTGTTTCATGAGATACATATAGCCGTATCTACTGACATCATCAGTGAAGGTGATGAAATACTGATAGCCTCCTCTAGCTGCGACATTGAAAGGGCCACATACATCAGTATGTATGAGTCCTAACAAGTCCGTCGCTCTTTCGCCGTGTCCACTAAATGAAGTCTTGGTCATCTTGCCTAGAAGACAAGATTCACATGTCTCATATGATTCAAAATCAAATGAGTCCAGTAATTCATCCTTATGGAGCTGGGATATGTGACTCTCATTTACATGTCCTAAGCGACAATGCTAGAGATATGTTTGGTTCAAGTTATTTGGTTTGAACCGTTTGGTATTTATATTATAGATTGGGTTCTCTAGATCTAGAACATAGAGTTCATTCTATATTCTAGATCTAGAGAAGAGGAAATCTAGATCATTTCTCCGAGCCAAAATGAAAAGCTAATTATTTACATCATTGATTCTATACTCCACGAAGGAGTGTACATGAAATCTAGATCAACTGTAAATAAAAAACTCGGCTAAGCCGTATTTAATTACAAAAATTAAATACCTAGCCTCGTTAACCCCGAGGATTAATTAATTACAAAAATTGCAAATCAATGACACAAGCAATATTTTGGCCATGAAGTTGGAATCTCGTGCCTGCAACACAAAGTTAGCCTACGCACATCCACGCATCATCAAAATAAAATGTATGAAAATTGCAAAATTAACCAATCCTAAACACACAAAGCCGGAAACCTCAACTCTGATACCAATTGTAGGTTATGGCTTGGCGGGTTTCCCTAGCATATACCTAGTCGATCTGAGAGACCTCTCCACGTCTACAGATTAAAAATTAATCTGAGTGGAGAGCCGTCTCCCATCGACCGTCTCGTGCCGTATCGAACGATTCAAATTATAACTTAGCCAATTACCAAAATTGGCTTTGTAATTTGCTCGACCGTTCGACGGCGGAAAAGGCGACGAGTTGATCGCCGGCTTTTGTGTTTATGGTCGGGGTCCAGTTAAGAATTTATTCATCATATTTTGAAATCAAAACAATAAATTCTTAAACATAAAATAATGAGGCATATGACCATGGCACAAAATAGACATAAGGAAATACAAAGGAGCTTAGGGAAAGATATATCTTTCCGATCACCTCGCGGTCTTCTACCTTATGTCCCTCCCTTTGCGGACTACGTGTGGGTGATGATCTACCATGATCCGAGATCACCAAGAGCTCCAAAAGGCCTCATCTTCTCACCTTGGCCGAAATAGGAAAAACCCTAACCTAGGGTTTTCCTAGCGCCGCCGACCCTTCTTCCTCTCCCTTTGCGCCGCCGACCACCGGAGCTGTCCCAAAGCCTCCGGACCGGCTGCACACCTTGAGAAGAAGGAGAAGAAGATGAAGAAGGAGAGAATTATCCTTCTCCCTTACCCGAACAACCCGAAAACTCCTCCCTCCTTCAGCCTTGCGGCGCCGCCGCAACCTATGGTTGCGCCGCCTGTAGTCGACCGCCGATGCCTCCTCTGCCTTCCCTGAGCCTCACGCAAGGTAGAGGGGATCTCTGCCTTGCTTCCTTGAGCCTCAGCCAGAGCTTAGTGGAGGAGATCGAGAGAACCGAAGGGGAGAACCCCTTCTTCTCTTGTTTCGGCGCCGAAACCCTAAGAGGGTGAGAGAGTGAGAGATGAGAGGAGAGGGGCTTGGGTTGTGGATTCTTGATTAGCCCTTGGTTTCTTGATCTCATAGGGTATTTATAGGGCTAAGGCAGGACCAAGAGGAGGAGTTGGTTCTTGGCCCACTAATGGATTCAAACCCGATCCATTAATTAAGATCCATTCCACTAAAGGATCTTAATTGAACTTCCTCACCAACCCTCATATTTTCATATGGGCTCCACATATTACGAGTCATCCATCCCCCAGTGTTTAAGATCTTGTATGCTCGTTAATTAATTAAATTACTGACAATTTAAATTAATTAACTTCTGGATCCTTGATTAGTACCACTCAACCTTATCAACGTGCTGGATCAAATCCACCTGCAGGGTTTTATCATGATGAACCTTTTGAGCTCATCAATGGGGCATCATCATCCTGACTCACCAGGACACGAATTCCGTCAATAATCATCGGCACATCATATTATTAATATTATTTCTCAACTTACCGGGTCTGTCGATCTAATAGAATAGATCTCGCCCATTGGTAACTCAAAGAAACAATAATTAATAATATATGCCCGATATTATTTCGGGATTAAGGGATCATCCTCCATAATATCAACTGAGGTCCCATCCAATTATCTAGCCAGTACAAATTAGATAACCTCTGGTTTTGGTCATGCTCAATGCACTCATAGCACACTAGTGTAGTTTTATGGTCAAGACCAACCACACCTAACCACACTACAACCATCCCGATGGGTTGTCCAATTTCATCTAGGTTGTGAGCCTCTATTTATGCTAAGTAAGGAACTGATAACATGATCTTCCGTGTGACACCACACATCATGTTATCTACAATACAAAGCAATTGGACTTCGTGTATGTACTATTATAATCAAACACCTAGTGTAGTCGTGATTCTCTTTTCATAATAAAGATGTTCATATAATAAAAGTCATGTCTTTCAGTATACACATCTTACTATAAGGGCGGGAAAGAAGTGTCCAAGACCAACTCGGGAGAGTGGAGCTCGAGCCCAACTCGAGACAAGAGTGCTCGAGACCAACTCAGGAGATAAGTCCTAGAGACCAACTCGGGACAGGAGTACCCAAGACCAACTCAGGATAAGAGCGCTCGAGACCAATTTGGGAGAGAAGTTCCCGAGACCAACTCGGGACAGGAGTGTGGAGCCCGAGCCCAACTCGGGGAGGAGTTCCCGATGACAACTCGGGAGAGTGAGAGAGAGTATATGTGGAAAGTTTACCATTAATGACGATAATGATCAACTTAATACATGCGGTGACAGTTTCAAGCGCCCCTCCCTGAGTAGGAAAGTTGACAGGTGGTTATGACCCACAACACATGATAATAATGATAGATTTAATACACAGGGAGGTAGTTACCAATATACCCCAGCGTGTGTCAGTTGGAAGGTGGTCACGACCCACAAGGCGTGGAGACAGGGGAGGCAGTTATAGTAACGTGGGAGTGCTCAAACGAAATGAACAGCGATTATATAAGGTGCTTAGGCACCTTGGTAGGGGGGAGGTATCTAAACTCTAGATAACTTATTTTCCTTGCTCCTCTCCTGTTTTGAAGGGTTTCTGACTTGTGCGTCAGAGAGGGCTCCCCCGAAACACTTTCGGGAGTATCCCTTTACCGCTCGTGTTATTCTCGCAGACGAAGGCATCCCTTGTCGTCACTCAAGGTTGTACCATGGGGACCTATTGTCCACGTCGTTCACTTCCAGAACATTTTTGGCACCGTCTGTGGGAACCTGGTCTAAATACCAGAAGGAACACTGTGATGTGAGAACTGGAGTGGCAACCGATCACTGTGACATGGGAAGAACTAGATCGCCTGATCGCCAACACTGTTCGAGGGGCTCTAGAGCAGCATCAAATCGAACAAGCTGCCTCCCAAATAGAATCCTGCCACAGGCGGACGCCCAACGAGCATCAACCTTGTATGTTCGTAATCAGAGATCCACATCGCCTCCAGGTGTGCCAGTGAACACGACTCCAGGACATCGACGGGACTCCATGGGAGACCTAGAGAAAGCGCAGAAGACCGCTTCCAGCGCTCTACGCAAAGAAGAGGGACAAGGAAAGAGTGAACCTGTAAAGGTTCTCTCAAAGTACATAGCCTCGCTATTCATCCGGGACATTGTGGACGATCCCATGCCCAAGCAATTCCGAGATCCTAGAATTCCTGATTACGGTGGGAAAAAGGATCTCGAGAATTATGTTTGCAAGTTCAAGAATGTGACTCTCTTGCACCAATACACAGATAGTGTGATGTCCCGGGTGTTTTTAAACACGTTATCAGGAGCGACGCAGTGATGTTTTCAGAGGCTACCACAAGATTCCATAAACTCCTTTCTGGAGTTTAAAACTGTCTTCTTGCAGCACTTCGCCAGCAGTCGACAATATCAGAAGATGACACTCAGCCTCTTCACCCTGAAGTAGAAGAGAGAGGAGCCGTTGAAGGACTACATCCAGCGGTTTAATCGTGTATCACAGGATGTGTCAAGTGCCACTTCGAAGATTCTTGTCAGCGCCTTTACACAGGGACCTACTGAAGGAGATTTCTTTTGGTTCCTCATGAAGAAGCCACCGACCATCTTTGATGGTCTATTGAGGCGGTCAGTCAAACATGTCAATGTGGAGGAAGTGTAGCACGCTCGTCGAAATGATTCGGCAGGTGCACCTATATAAATCTCTATATGATCCAAAAGAAAGGAGCCACTTGCTCCTGCCGTGGCGAAGGATTCCTACTCAAAGAGTCACTGGGATCACAGGAAGAAGCTAGTGGAAATAGTGGACATTGAAGTACAACCACAGCTTGAGAAGTACTGCGACTTTCATGACAGTACTATACACTACACAGAGGAGTGCTACACTTTGAAGAGGAGGAGATCCAAGGATGTCAGTGCCAAGTCATGCAAGAAGTGAAGCAACTCGGGGTATCGGCCAAGGTCCCCGCGTCGAAGCCGATCTCCTAGGTGACGTCAGTCGGAGGAAGAAGAACCCAGGAAGCAAACTTAATCGCCTTTTGAGGGGAAATCTAAGTAAGCCTTATTGGTTGTTTCGGTCGGGTGCCTCTCCATATCCTCGGATTAAAATTCTATTGATTAGAACTAATCCGGATAGAAAGAAAACTTCCCGAATGACCTTCTGTTAGTAGGAGCCCTAGAGCCAATTATATGATGATTGACTAGGGACTTTTTGTATCATATTCTATCATTAGTAAAGACATGTTTGGTTATTATACTTACTTGTACTTGTGCCAAATAACTATGTAAAATAATGTCTTTGAGTAGTAGGTTCTTATCTACATTATATCGATTGGTTGAATCGACAGTGAGATAATGTAGAGAACACTACACTAAATCATTCCTAGTCAAACATTAATATTCAAGGACAATATTAATACATGAAGACTAGCATGTAGGTCAATTGATGACTTGAGCTCACAAGTCATGGATATGTGATATCAAGTTGACACATGGGTATACATTAGAGAATGTGTACTGAATTGACCCACCATGAGAAAGTTTCATAGATTGTCATATGAGTGTCATAAACTTTCTCATGTGACTATTAGTATGAATAGTCCTTAGACATGAAGTCACTACGGTTCCCTACATAAGGAGTTATGTACTTTGGTATCATCAAATGTCACCCGTAATAGGGTGGACTATAAAGGCGATCATTGGGTATATAATGAATTATACGGAGGGATGTGAGTGATGTAGATAGGATCTATCCCTCTCATATGACGGGAGTGATATCTGTGGGCCCCTTGATCGAGTAGGACTACTAAAATGCATGGTCATGCTCAAATGAGTCAATATGAGATATTGAGCTCATTTGTTTGAGTGAGTCTACTCGGGGATCAAGAAATACATAGATTGATCGAGGATGACACGGTCTATGCCTCATTGGTCAATCTATATATTAAGGATAGGAGGATAAGGTCATACATTATCAAGGGGGGGGGTGAATATCGGAAAGCGTTCGGATTTTAGGATTAGAGAAATTACGCAGCGGAATAAAACAATCAAATGCAAACATAGGTAGTTTTACTTGGTTTGGAGCCTAGGTCGACTCCTACTCCAAGGCCCACGGTCGTTGACCGTTTTCTGAGGGCAATTCTATAGGTTCGCAAATCAGTTTACAGTATTGAATTACAAATGTAGCAAAGTAAACTTTTAAAATGAAAACTCTTCTTTTACCGACGTCCGATGTAGGTTGTCTTTTTCGGAGCAGCTGGACGTCGTCGGCGCTTGAGTCTCGAGTCAGGAGGTTTCCGGAGCAGAGCGCGAGAGCAGAAGAGCGTAGAAGCGTTGAATGAATTGTTGTTTGAAGCCTCGGGGTCGAGGGCCCTTTTATAGGCCCTGGGGGCGCCCGGAATGTCGGGGGCGCCCCCCCCACGTGTCGGCCGATCCACCTTTTGCTCGGTCAGCGTCTGATCCCTTTAAACTCGGGATTAGACCTTGACCGGGGTGCCCGGGACGCTGGGGGCGCCCGGGTTGACCGGGTCAGAGCTTATCCTTGGCTTCGCTGGCTTCTGGTTCGATGGCATGCACAGGGGGCGCCCGGGAGCAGCGGGGGCGCCCGGGAGCAGCGGGGGCGCCCGGGAGAATGGGGGTGCCCGGGAGATGAGCTGTCGAAGCTTGGCTTTGTTTTGTGTGTTTTGTGTTCACCTTGGTGTTTATACAGCCTTAGCTATCTTGGTTCTGACTTTGGGTCTCCAAAATGGAGCCCTAGGTTGAATCGACGCCTACTGTTCCCTCGACGGGGAACGCGTCCTCACCTACTCCTCTCGGGAGAATGTACCTGATGCCAACCGCTCCTCTGGTTGGACTTTTGCCTGGCGGTCCTTTGCCAGGTCTTGGGTACCGAGCTGTCCTTCGCCTGGTGCCTAGCTGTCCTTCGCTAGGGCTTTGTATCCTGGCATTCCTTCGCCAGGTGCCTAGCAGTCCTTCGCTAGGGCTTTGTATCCTGGCATTCCTTCGCCAGGTGCCTAGCAGTCCTTCGCTAGGACTTTGTTTCCTGGCAGCCCTTCGCCAGGTGCCTAGCCGCCCTTCGCTAGGACTTTTACTGCACACTTGAGTAACATTGTTAGATCACCAATAATACTTAACTTTGAACCCTTTGACAATATCAAAACAAGGTTCGATATGGTGCTTCCTGCACCAACACAGCCTATAAAGGATTCACCACTCCTTGCGAGGAGATGTATACTCAAGGCCTATCATCGGATTGTTACTCGAAGCCTCTGGCCAGAGCATCACATGTTCCGAGTATGAATCTCTCAGAAACATTAGAGTAATTAGAATCCGTTGGACGAGAAAGACATTACTTGGGCTAGGTGTGACGTAGTCAGCCTAGTGGGGACTGACACACATAGACCGTGTCCTAAACCAAGTGGGTATAAGATGGTGAAGGGAATGAGACACGATTCATTAAAGCTGCTGAAGGGTTTCAGAATTATTTCTGAGGTCAACCGTTGATCTTTCGATTAATTGGGGATCATGATGTACTACTAGGTGCCACTCATGATCGTTCTATAATTGGTTGATTATAGACGACCAACATAAATCGAAAGCCTATTTAGTCACACGCACTACGAGTGATCCGAGGGATTTAAAATGAGTTGAAAATTAGATTTTCCGATCAAGAGAGATAAGTCGAATCTGAATTTTTCAGAGACGTATCGGAAGCATAAAATGGCTAAGTCTTTTGAAGACTTATTGGACGAATTAAATGAGTTTAATTCGTATGGTATTAGCTTGGGTTTGGCCGGCCAAAGAGGGTCCTCACCCTCTTTGTTTGGCCGACCACAACAAAAGGGGAAAACTGAATTTTTGGTTCAAATTATAAAATAAACCGAGCGTGGTTTGTTTTATAAAATTATGGATAAAGAAATTTATATAAAGAAATTTATATAAAGAAATTTATATAAAGAGATTTATTTTTCATGGAAATTAAAATGAACCATGAATTGGTTTATTTTATTTTATAAAATCAATAATGGATTGATTTACCATGATAAAGAAATTTATATAAAGAAATTTCTTTCCATAAGAAAAGGGAGACATGGTTGTTTTTATCATAAATTAAATTATGATAAAAACTTGGCATGATGGAATAATTCATAGAAAAATTTATATGATAAATTTCTTATGAAATTATTCCATAAAAAGGAGACTTGGCGATTGAGAGACTACTATATAAAGGAACCAAGGCAAGGGTTGGAAATTAATCTAAGAGATCTAGAAATAAGTCCTCTCTCTCTCTCCTTCTCTTCCTCTCCCTCCTCTAGTGCCGCCTGCCCTAAAAGGAGGACCCCTTTGTTGCCGTGAGCTTCATCCACCAAGCAGCTGCCGAAGAAGAAGAAGAAGCGGGCGCAACTCCTTCCTTCCTCCCGGAATCTTGATTCCGTTCTTCATTTGGTGGTTAGTCTTCCCATCTCTCTCTTGGTATTCTTGTCGTGCCTTTGGAGAATCTAGTAGTTCTTGTCGGCATGAAACTCGTGGCTTTGCGAAGTCATCCTGAAGAAAACTCGGCGTGGACGCGAATAGAGGCGGAGCTTCCAAGGGACGCTTACGGTTGGATCTCGTCCCCTCCTTCGAGTTACGCGAGGTATTAAGTAAATTAGTTTACTTTCTGCAAAATTTTAATATATGATCATGTCTACACAATATAAGGTTGCATGCTTAGATGTGTGGTTAAATAATTTGGGAAATTATTTATGCTAAATCTTCCGCTGTACGTAATAAATTTTAAAATTACAAACCCGCATCCATGTCAACATGCACCCGGTCCCAACAAAAGGTGACCAAGAAAAAGCCTCAACCTGCACCCGAGTCTGAGTCTGACTCAGACTCAGAAGACAGCGAAGGAGATCGACCCAAACTGGTTCGGCTAGCCCGGGACTACTACAAGGAGTTGAAGCATCAGACCAACAAAAGAAAAGCCAGCCGAAAGAAGGAAGATCCAGCTGAGCCATCAATGTCTAAGACCAAATCAAACGTGACCTGCTATGAATGCAACAAGAAGGGACACTACAAATCGGAGTGCCCTAATCTGAAAGAAGCCAAGAAGACAAGAAGGAAGAAGGCCCTTCAAGCCACGTGGGACGAGTCTTCCTCCGAAGAAGAAGACTCAAACTAGTTCGGCTAGCCCGGGACTACTACAAGGAGCTGAAGCATCAGACCAACAAAAGAAAAGCCAGCCGAAAGAAGGAAGATCCAGCTGAGCCATCAATGTCTAAGACCAAATCAAACGTGACCTGCTATGAATGCAACAAGAAGGGACACTACAAATTGGAGTGCCCTAATCTGAAAGAAGCCAAGAAGACAAGAAGGAAGAAGGCCCTTCAAGCCACGTGGGATGAGTCTTCCTCCGAAGAAGAAGAAGAGGCCCCATAATCGAACCTGCTCACCTTGACTGCTTCGGAAGAGATCGACACCAGATCAGAATCGGAGCCGGACGATGGAAAGCTCACAATTTCGAAGGACGGCAAAATAACTGTAAGTGGTTATTCTAAAGTTGAATTAGCAGAATTAATTGCTTACCTATCTAGTAACTTGGCAAAAGCCAAAATCCGAGTCGAGTCCCTCCGACAGGAAGTAAAACTCCTGAAAGAGAGAGCTGACTCTAAATCTTTGACTGAGAAGGTTCAAGAAGGAACCTCTGCTCAAGTTGAAAAGCTTGAGAAAGAGAACTCCTCCTTGAAAACTTAAGTCAAGGACCTTAGAGCAGCTTTGGAACGATTCACTTCGGGTTCCAAGGGTCTTGACATGATCCTTGGAAAACAGAAGTCTGTTCTAAATCGATCCGGGTTAGGGTATCGAACCAAGGCTAGACAAAGGTCATACTATGCTGTATTGAACCAATCTAGGCCCAAAGTTCAGGCATGGGTACCCAAACTTTGCCTGAACAACCAAGCTGGACCAAACCAGTATTGGATCCCCAAGGACAAGATTAATATCTAGCCTAATCATTACCGTGGCTTTAGTCCAGGGGGAGCCAACTTAAAAATAATTTTTATAGTAAGATAAATTCTTTTCTTATTTTAAAATTGCATGCTTGCTTGTTTATTTATTTTCTGCAATTTACCATGCTTAGACCTAGGACTGGTTAGATTAAAGACTAAAACGATTAACTGAAATGTGAACAACATAGTATTGGGTGGAGGTGAGATGATAGTACGTTAGGGAAGCCATTTTGGCGGAATTAGCCGAAGCTACCGATCCAAGACCCAAACTAGTTAGGCCAAAATCATTCAAGGAGTAACTTGAAAATGGATTTTCAATAAAAGGCTTTGTCAAGGAAAGGGTTGATGATCCAATAAGGCTACGGCTAAAGAAGGCCTAGTGTCTCGCCAAGACCTGGAAGTCGATTATTGAAAATCAAATTCATTTTACTATTGTCAGATTTGAATCTTTCACATATTTCAATTAATTTTAGATTCAACCATTTTAAAAATAAATTTAAAGCATAATTAATTGTTTTAAAAAATTAATTTAACTTTTCAAAATTAATCATATCTTTTTCAAAATAAAATCTTTTAATCTATTAAAACCTGTCTCACAGAACCCATAAGGATAACGTGTAACGACCCGGAAAATTTTCTCAATATTTCTTTAAAATATTGATTATGTCTAGATAGCTTTTCGAGGAATCTAGGAATACTAGTATGAACTTTAGCCTAATTATCCATGATTTTCCCATATATATTGAGAAATTAGCTATTAATGTGCCTCATATGGGCTTTTCTAGTACCATGGGTATTAGTGGATTTTAAGTAGAATTTAATATAAATATAAATATAAATATAAATGGGTTTTAATTAGGAATATTAGCATGATTATGGGTGGGTCTTAGGGAAATTTTCGAAAATAATATAAAAATAAAATAAAAATAAAGTGCATGCACCAAGGATTGAACCTTGGACCTAGTATACCATCATGCATGTACTAACCAATTCACCTAGCAAGGGAGTGCTAGGAGAGAATGAAGAGGATTTTAGTTAAGGCTTAGGGAAGTGAAGAGTCATCAAGAGAAGAGGCACCATGACCCTTCACTTGCCCCCCTTCATGAAGTATAAAAGGAGTTGGTGAGAGGGGAAGAGGCATAGGAGTTACATTTTCCTTCTCTTCTCCCACCAAAGTCATTCCTTTCCTCCTTCCTTCTTGCTCTAGCCGAAACCCACAAGGGTTCTTCCCTTAGGAAAAACTTCACCAAGGACTCCATCTTGAAGACTCAAGGCTTTCTACTAGGCTACAAGGGCTAAGGAGAAGTTTAGAGTCAAGAAGGTTCTTTCTATTTTCTATTCAAGGATTATATCCAAGATAAGGGAAGGTAAGACCCCCCTCACCTGTGGTATGATAGCTTCCAAGTTGTTTAACATGATAGAAGTTCTTATTGGCACACCATGTTGAGAAATCTATAGTTAGGGTTTGTGGAGGTTTCGGCCAAGCAAGGTTTTGGGCTAAAAATCATGTTAAAGACCTCTCTTATGTTTTCAAATGTTTACTCATGATAGGTTAAGCATAAAAGTATAATTTTGGAAGTTTTGTAGTACCCTAAAACCCCTTTAGGGTTTCGGCTACCATCAAAGCACCATGGTTAGGTTTAAACTTCAACCCCTCAAGCATGGTTAGTATGTTTTGCTATGATATAATATGGGTAATAATAGTGACTTATATGAATTTTTCCTATGGGCTTGTTACCCTTCTAGGGTTTCGGCCAAGGCATGATTTAGGGTTGGGACTTAGGGTTAAATCCAATCAAGGGTTCAAATGGTTTTCCATGGCATGATATGTAAGGTATTGGATGTTAATCACGACCTAGGTGAATTTTCTATGGATTCATGGTCCCTTAGGGTTTCGGCCAAGACCCTAATCTAGGGTTTGGATTGGGCTAGGGTCTCAAGGATGCATGTTTATAAGTTACCATGATGTAAGTACATAGTTAAGCATGATGTAAGGATCTTTATATTACTAAAATCTTAGCTTATGTGTTATGTAACATGATCTTGTATGTTAGGTTCTATGTTATGCTTTACTCATGAATATTTAGATCATATACCATGAACATATGTAATTGATGTAGGGGTATGTTATGTTAAATAGAATGATGCATGTAGAAAGTTAAATGCTTATAATAGATGTATGTGTATGAAGGTCTATGCATGTTCTATGATGAATGCCATGTACTTAAGTAGTATACATCATGTTCATATGTATCTTACCATCCATGCCCTATGATGGATACTAGGATTATGTATGCTAGATGAAATGTATCATGTATGAATTCTATGTTTATCTATGTACCATGATCATGCAAGCTTTATGAACCAAGATAATGTTTATGTCTGGAGACATGATTATGCATGTATGTCATATTTTATGAATAAAGAAGATGGATGAAGATGATGTTTATGCCTTAAGTATGAATGATAAGTATGAATGATGAAGGCATAATGATGTTATGAAATAAGTATGAATGATGAAATGCCAAGCATGTTTATATCATGCTTCATGTAACAAGATTATGTTTATGTCCTAAGATATGTCAAGTATGAATGATGAAGCATGCATAGTTATTTTACTTTATGAATGGGCTTGTACCGGACCGAAGTAAGGGTCCAAGGGATGGGCACCTTAAGAACGCCTCGGTTTTGGACTACCGTAGCTGTCCACGGTTCTGGGACTACCGTAGCTGTCCAACAGGGATGAGCACCTTAAGAACGCCTCGGTTTTTGGAACTACCGTAGCTGTTCCTACCCTAGTAGGTTGAGGCTAGCTACCCCGTATTTACTTAGGGATGCGCGCTTATGATGTATGTATGTGGTACAAGCCGGGGACCCCAATGATGTTATGATTATGTTTAAGTATTTAAAAGTATGATTTAAAATTAAGCATCCTTACGTATATGCATTTGACTCATGCATTCATTCATGTTATGCATTATGCCATGATAAGTATGTTTCATGCTCATGTATATTAAGAATTATGCCATGATAAGTATGTTTCATGCTCATGTATATTAAGAATTATGCCATGATAAGTATGTTTCATGCTCATGTATATTAAGAATTATGCCATGATAAGTATGTTTCATGCTCATGTATGTTAAGAATTATGCTATGATAAGTATGTTTCATGCTCATGTATGTTAAGAATTATGCCATGATAAGTATGTTTCATGCTCATGTATGTTAAGAATTGTGCCATGCTATGTATGTGTTAAGTTTATATTTATGTTAAGAATCATGTCATATGCTTATGATTTACGCCAAGACTATGCTTATGTTTTATGTTCAGAATTATGTTATGCCAAATGCTTTATATGTTTATGTTAAGTGACGCATGGTTTTAGTGAGTAGGAAAGGGTCTTACTAAGCCTATGTGCTTATAGTCTTATTTTCCTCGTACCGCAGATCAAACAAGAGGTTACTAAGGGAAGCAGCAGGAGGGGCAAGAGCATGTGTGTGTGTGGCGGTGGCATGACAAAGGATTCTTTTATTTACACATATCACATGTCTTGGGTTTTGAAATGCCTCCGTAGATTCTATGCTATGTTTATAATGGTTATGCCTAATGAATGACTTAAGACTCATGATGTTTACGGATAAGTTACTTGCTACTTATGATGGTTATGAATAAGCTATGGGATGGTTATATCATGATGTTATGCATGTCGTTAATATGCTAAGTCCAATGACACTAGGTTCATGAATGACAAATTTAGGCATGTATAGATGTTTCATGTATTAGTTGCATGGTTAAAAGCATGTGTAGAAGAAAAAAAATTATTCCGCTGCACTATGATGTTTTATGTGTACATGTATGTTTAGCGTAATGCCGCTTTCTCGCCACACCATAAGGTGTGGGAAAAAGCGGGCGTTATATAACGTGATCGATAACTATAGATTGGGTGAGACAGACTAGGTTGTGAAAATCAATTTAAGCTATCCTTAATTCTAATTGGATCCAAATCAACAAAACTCTTTAAGTGTAGGAACATAAAGATTTGGACCAATGGATGTTGGATAGCGGATGCTCCAGACACATGACTGGGGACAAATTGAAATTCACCAAACTCAAGTTCAAGAACCTGGGCTCAGTAGCATTTGGCAACAATGCTACACTCAAAGTCATTGGGTCAGGTAATATTGAACTCAAATCTGATTTTGTAATTAGAAAGGTACTCTTGGTTGAGAACTTTAAATTTAACTTGCTTAGTATAAGTCAATTATGTGATACTGGCTATGTAGTTACCCTCACCAACTCTGACTGCCTGATTAGAAATTTGCAAGACTCAGAAGTCATGCTTAAGGGCACTAGGAAAAATAATGTTTACACTATAAACCTACCCTTAGTACCTAAATGCTTCTTAACTAAGTTAGAAGAATCAAACCTCTGGCATAGGAGATTAGGTCACACTAATCTAAGATTAATTTCAAAAATCACCCAACTTGGTTTAATTAAAGGAATATCAAAAATTAAGAACCATGTAAACTTGATATGTGAATCATGCAACCAAGGTAAACAAACCAGGTCTAATCACAAACAAATTCAATCAGATCTAACTCAAACTACACTTGAGCTCCTGCACCTTGACCTATTTGATTCACATGGAGCCAAGTCACTAAGCGGAAACCGGTACTGCTTAGTAATTATCGATGATTACTCTAGGTTTACTTGGGTTAGGTTCCTAAAGACTAAAGATGAAACCCTAAACCTGTTTATTGATTTTTGTAAGATAATTGAAAATCAAAATGATACCAAAATCAAAAGACTTAGGAGTGATCACGGGGGAGAGTTTGAGAATCAAAGGTTCGAGGAATTTTGTAAAATAAATGGGTATATTCACGAATTCTCGTGCCCTAGAACCCCCAGCAAAATGGGATAGTAGAACGAAAAAATAGAACCCTTCATGAAGCCACTAGGACTATGGCTCAATGAATTCAATCTAACTAATCAATTTTGGGCAGAAGCAATTAGTACGACTTGCTATATCCAAAATAGGGTCCTAATTAACAAACGACATAATAAAACTCCCTATGAATTATACTACCATAGACATCCAAACTTACATTACCTAAGGGTCTTTGGGTGTAAAGTCCATATCCTAAACACCAAGGACTACCTAGGTAAATTTCAGTCTAAGTCAACCCCTGGAACATTCTTAGGATATTCAACAACAAGCAGGGCCTATAGGGTCTACAATAGACAAACTAACAAAATTGAAGAAAAAACTAATTTAATCTTTGATGAGGAAACCAGTCCAAAACCTATAATCAAAAGTTGAACTCATCAAATTTTGATCAAGATGAAAATGAACAAATTATTGAACCATCAATTGAACCACTAGTTGAACCTCTAAATGAATTGATTATTGAACCAACTACTGAGTCAATTGAACCAATAATTCAACCAACCCAACCAAATACTGAACCGAACCATCCAGCCAGACCTGAGGCTGAACCAAGTAATAGAAGAACTATGAAACCCAGACTCAGTCACCCAACTAATCAAATTGTAGGTGATCCAACCTTAGGAGTCAGAACTAGGTCTTCCTATAGAAATCTTAGTCAGATCGCACTGATCTCAAAAATTGAACCTAAGACTATAGAAGAGGCCTTACCTGATCTTGATTGGATCATAGCAATGCAAGAGGAGTTAGCCCAATTTGAAAGGAACCAAGTCTGGGAACTAGTACCTAAACCTGAGGGTAAATCCATTATTGACTAAGTGGGTATTTAGGAATAAGCTAATTGACCAAGGGGAAATAGTTAGAAATAAAGCCCTCTTAGTAGCTAAAGGGTTCAGTCAAATCGAAGGGTTAGACTATGACGAAACCTATGCCCCAGTAGCCAAACTTGAGTCCATTAGAATGTTGCTAGCCTTTGCAGCCCATAAAGGATTTAAACTCTACCAAATGGATGTAAAGTCAACCTTTCTGAATGGGTTTATTAGAGAAGAAGTCTATGTAGGACAACCCCCCGATTTTGAGGACTTAGAAAAACCTGATCACATTTACAAACTCAGTAAGGCACTGTATGGACTAAAACAAGCACCTAGGGCATGGTATGAACGCCTATCAACCTACCTCATTTCTAAGGAATTTAACCAAGGATAAATTGACTCAACTCTTTTTGTTAAGACCTTAGAAAAAGACATCTTTATTGCCCAAATCTATGTTGACGATATAATTTTTGGATCCACCAACTCAAATTTCTTAAAAGAATTTGTAAAAATAATGGAAAACGAATTCGAAATTAGCTTAGTTGGTGAGCTCAACTTCTTTTTAGGATTACAAATTAAGCAAACTAGGGATGGAAATTATGTCCATCAATCCAAATATGCTAAGGAGTTAATAAAGAAATTTAAAATGGATAACTCCAAAAGCATAAGTACCCCTATGGGCACAAATGTTAAAATAGATAGTGACCCTGATGGTAAACCTGTAGACCTTAAACTATATCAAAGTATGATTGATAGTCTACATTACCTTACAGCCAGTAGACCTGATATCCTTTTCGCTGTAGGAATGTGTGCTAGATACCAAACCTGTGTTAAGGAAACACACTTAGCAGCCCTAAAAAGAATACTTAGATACATTAAGGGCATCCTAAATGTAGGGATTTAGTATCCTAGGACCTCAACTTTTGACCTGTCAAGATACTCTGATTCTGACTATGCTGGATGTAAACTAGATAGAAAAAGTATAAGTGGAAGCTGCCAACTTTTAGGAAATAGTCTAGTGAGTTGGTGCAGCAGAAAGCAACACTGCGTAGCTCTATCCACAACCGAAGCTGAGTATGTTGCTTTAGGAGAATGTGTAGCACAACTCTTATGGATGATGCACACTCTTCTTCCAGCTTGATTACACCCAAACCCAAGTCTACATTGATAACATAAGTTCAATTAATCTAACTAAGAACCCAATCCAACACTCTAGAACTAAACATATAGAAGTTAAACACCACTTCGTAAGAGATCATGTAGCCAGGGGTGAGATAGTCCTTAAACATGTAGACTCAAATTAGCTGATATCTTCACCAAACCCTTACCTGAGTCTGAGTTCAGCTCACTAAGAAGGCAGTTAGGGTTATGCTTGGTAGAATAGGACTGCTCTACTTATGTTTTTTTAAAAAAAAACTATTTCATTTCTTATTTAATTTGAAAAATCAATTTTATTTATTATTTTATTCAAAATAATTTTTCGACTTAGTTTTTTTTAAAACTTACCCCCTTCAAAACTTTTTTCGTAAATGGACTTAGCTTAGGCCCTAACCCTAGAACTGCATGCACCTATAGATCTCGAAGCCAGCATCTCACAAGCACCTTAGGGTACTTTTGATTGATAACCTAGACTGGGTTGAGATGCTTAGGTCTATGCCTTGATTCAAGATGCTTTAAGTCAGTGCATCTGCAGTAATTGGGGCAATAAATACCAATTAAACAGTAATCAGGTTAAGTGTCAAGCTTAGAAAATCTAACTTGATCAAATCACTTAACTTGACTAACCCTAGCGAAAGCTACTGTTTATAACAGTTAGTAAGTAGCTAACTGAGTTAGACAGGACTCGAAAGAGAAAATTTAAATTGATTTGGTCCAGTTTATACTTAGAATTGGTTCAGTACAACACCTTTATTACTTAGTTTTTGCTATATTTTTTTTGATATATGGCAAAGGGGGAGAGATTGGAAAGGAGAGAGAAGAAGGTTTTAAAATTTATTTTTTTTTAAATTAAAATTCTTTTTCAAAACTTTTATCTCCTTTTTCAAAAAAGTAAAGTAATTCAAAATCATTTTGGAAAAATTTTCTAAGTGTTATAAATTTAAAATTTAGCTTGAAAATTTTTCTAAGTATTAAAACTGCTTAAAATTTTTTTTCTAAGTGTTAAAACTTCAGAAGCAGTTTAGAAAATTCTTTTAAGTACTTAACTCAAATTGTTTAAAAAATTCATTTAAGTACTTAACTCAAATTCTTTTGAAAATTCTTTTAAGTACTTGTTTTCAAAATTCTTCTAAGTACTTAACTTAAAATTGTTTTCAAAATATTCGAAGTACTTACTCTAAATTTTTTTTCTGGTGCAAAATTTTCTAAGTGTTTCAAAATTCCCTTGAAAATTTTCTAGGTGCTAAAGCCAAACGTGTTGGAAAATTTTCTAAGTGCCCAATTCAAAATATTTTGGAAAATTCTTTCTAACTTAAAAATCCCTTTTTGAAATTTTTTTAAGTATTGAAAACATGAAAAATGTTTCAAATTTAGAATCAAAGACTTAGAAACTTTTTCAAAAATCCCACGAATTTTTGAAAAACTCAGGGGGAGATTTCTTCCATGGGGAGGAAATTAAAACTGGTACTTTACTTAATTGTTGTTTAACTTAACTTTTTGAACCGGGTTGTCATAAATCAAAAAGGGGGAGATTGTTGGTGCAGGCAGCACCTAAGTCAAACCTTGGTTTTGATAATGGCAAAGGGTTCAGAAGTTAAGATGCTATTGTTGTCTAACATGTTCACTGAGTGTGCAGGAAGAAGCCCTAGGTACACTAGACAAGAAGTCCTGGTAAAGGGGTGGGCAAGAAGTCCTGGTCAAGGACTGGGCAAGAAGACCTGACCGGAAGTCGGGCAACGAAGTCCTGGTGAGGACTGGGCACGAAGTCCTGGCATGGGGCTGGGCACCGAAGACCTGACCGGAAGTTGGGCACGATGTCCTGGTAAGGGGTCAGGCACCGAAGACCTGACCGGAAGTTGGGCACGAAGACCTGGTCAGGTAGATCGGGCAAAAGCCCAACCGGAGGAGCCGGTTGGCAAAAGGTAAACTCTCCTGAGAGGAGTAGGTGAGGACGGGTTCCCCATCGAGGGAACAGTGGGCGTCGGTTCGACCTAGGGTTCCATTTGGGAGACCCGAAGTCAGAACCAAGACAGCTACGGCTATAATTATTACTTACTATGTTTTTGGGACTAACCTTAGTTGCAGGGTCGAAGGACTGATCGTCTACAAGTGAAGGTTCTTCACTGGGCCTAGGCGCCCGAATGGAGTCAGGAGCCCGAATGGGCTCAGGCGCCCGTAAGGATACGGGCACCCAAGGGTGAAGGTAAATCCCAAATCATAGCTGTGAAGCCACTGAACCAAGGTGGATAAGGCGTCCTTGAGGTCACGGGCGCCCCCATCAGCTCAGGCGCCCAAGTGGGGAGGATAAGCGCTGACCGAGCCCGCAGATAAGGATTCGCAGATTGGAGGGCACGTGTTAGGCGCCCCCAACCTATCAGGCGCCCGATAGAGCACTATAAAAGGGGCTCGACCCCAAGGCTTCAATAACACAGTTTTCTAACGCTCCAAAGCTTTTCGTTCAAGCGCTACGCCTCGGCAAACTCTGACTTCGAGATTCCAGCGCCGCCGACGTCCCTCTGCTCCGAAATACGATCCACATCGGGCGTCGATAACGAAAAGTGTAACTAGTTTCATTTTCTGTAATATTTCTGCACTCAACTTGTAAACTTGTTTTGCGCGATTATAGTATTGTCCAAAGTAAACGGTCAAGGACCGTGGGCCTTGGAGTAGGAGCCGACCGCGACTCCGAACCAAGTAAAAATCCTTGTGTTCTTGTGTGCATTCAATTATTTCCGCTGCGTATTTGCTCTTTTTTTATCCAAAAAGTTTTAACGATATTCACCCCCCCTCTATCGTTTTCTCGATTCAACAAAATCTTCCACCACCAATGAACCCAAAGGTCCATCAGCTATCAACCTTTGAATTCTACTCAAGTTAATATGAGGCAACCTTAGATGCCAAAGATATGTTTGGTTCATTTTCGAAGGTTCTTTCCTCTTATTAGATTTAGAAGATGTGTTATTAATTTCTATTTGCATCGTGGGAGTTATTGGATTAAGAGTATACAAATTGCCAACCAATGCACCAGAATAGATAATCTCTCTATTCCTTTTGAAAACAACTTTGTCATTAAAAGAAATAGAATATCCATCCATAGATAATTTAGAAACTGAAATTAAATTCTTTCTAAAACAAGGTACGTAAAGATAATTTCTCAAAACCAAATATTTATTCTTAGCAAAAGATAAATAAACATCTCCCACTGCAATAGTCGCCACCTCCGTAGCATTGTCCATGTAGATGGTAATCTCACCCTCATGTAGTCGTCTAGTTTCCTGGAACCCCTATAATGAATTGCAGACATGATCAGTGACTCCCGTATCTACACATCAGGTACCGGTAGATAATACCGCTAAACATGTTTCAACAAGTAATGAAAATGATATACCTTGATTTTTCTCTTTTCGGCGGGGACAGTCCACCTTCCAATGTCCAGTCTATTTGCATGTGAAGCACTTACCTTTGGCTTCTTCACTCCAGCCTGAGGTCCTTGAGATCCAACCACTTTCTTTGCCAAACCACATTGTTTCTTTTTCTTCTTACCACCTTTCATCTTAGAAACAGAAATATTTTCAGCAATGTAAGATTGAGCACTTTGACGAAATAGCCCCTCTGCTGCTTGGAATTTTGTCAGAAGTTCCGCCAACGAATACATCTTTATGTTCATGTTGTAGTTCAGGCGGAACTACTCAAAACTCTTTGGTAGCGTCTGGAGAATGATATTGACCTGGGTTTCCCCATCGATTTCAGCTCCAAGGACTTCCATCTCATTCAAATGAGCCATCATCTTGAGAACATGATCCCTCACGGGTGTTCCCTCAGCCATGGTGGTCGTCATTAAGTTCCTCATAGCCTCTTGCCTAGCAGCCTGATTCTGGTGTCCGAAGATTTCCTTTAGATTGAGCATCATGTCATAGGCAGTAGCGAAGGCCTGATGCTGATGTTGTAGTACATTTGACATGGAAGCAAAAATGTAACACCGCGCCATCTCATCTGCCTTTACCCACTTTCTATAACTCTCATTCTCTTCATCACTAGAATCATCTCTAGGCTTAGTGGGACATATCTCAAAAAGTATAAATTTGTACTTCTCAGCAGTCAAGACAATATTCAAGTTTCTTTTCCAATCAATATAGTCAGGACCAGTAAATTTGTTTTCTTTTAAAATCACAGCAAGGGGATTGAAAGCTATTTTGAAAAACCTGAGAATCACATTGGTCAAAATATTAGAATTTAAAATAATATTGATTCCTCAAACAATAAAATTTTAAATTCACCAACACCTCAAAACACCGTGAATTTCGTATGCCACGATAGTGTGGACGTATACTAATTCAAACATTTGTAAGATGAGGTTTTACCCATTAATTTTATTATCTTGTCAATTCTACTTTTTGACAAATAAAATTAATAGTTGGTTTATCTTCGGTCATACAAATAATAGCAGTGACTCCGATGGAGAGGATACTATTAATTACATCTAAGTGTACACCATTACTTTGATTACTAAGTCCATTATCAAGGAATATGTCCCTTCCGATGGGGAAGATCACACACTCCTAAATAATTTTCTAAAATCATCTATAAGGATGTTTGAACTAGTGATCCACAAAACAAACTCATCTGATGTGGAGGAAGGCACTCAGAGCCAACACACAAGTTTATTTACATCACTTTTCAAACTAGTAATGGAGGCCACGGGACTCAAAGATTCCCTCTCCCACTTAGTTATTTTTTAATTTTAAAACCGAGGAATTTTTAAAGCATGCACAACAAGCATATCAAACAGCAAACCATAAATATGAAAAATACAATATTCCAACTATTATGGTTTTGTAGAATCTGCTATTATCCAATACACCTCCAGTCGTGTTGCCACCTCATCTCCTTCTTCTTTAGCCGCGCAAGCAAGAGACCCGAGCCAAGAAAAAAAATTAATTTTAATTTACATCCATCAATCCTATACTCCACAAAGGAGTGTACATAAAATCTAGATCGAAATAAATTAAAACTAAGCGACTAACATTGCCGTATTTAATTACAATTAAATACAAATGACCTCGTCAACCCCGAGGATTCAAATAAATACAATCACACACATAATCATACACAATTATATAGCCATAATAGTTGGATTTTATGTCTGCAACCAAAAAGTTAGTCTATTGCACATCCTACTATTATCCGGCATATTATATATAAAAAGTATGAATGTAACCAAATCCAAAACATACAAAATCCGAAACCATGGCTCTGATAACAATTGTTGGTTGTTCCGGTTGGGTTCCTCTCAATATCTCCGGATTAAAATTCTATTGATTAGAACTAATCCGGATGGAAAGAAAACTTCCCGAACAACCTTCTTCATCATCATGCTATTCGATTGAGTAATCGCTTGAACAAACTTGTTGTTCAAGCAATCAAACACCTTCATCGGTTAGCAGCGGAATAGATGATGAATTTTGGATCGCCGGTTATTATGTTTGATTTGGGATCCAAGTAAATAACATGAATACAATTAAAGCATAGCAATCACAAAAGTTATACCTCTTGATCTTCTATTGTATTCCTATCCTCTTTTTGGATGTCGTGTGGGCGACGATCTTCCAAGAAACAAAGCCACCAAAAACCTTCTTCTTCTTCCTCTTGCTTACGCCGACCAAGAGAAGGAACCATTCCTTCTTGATGCGCCGAAAGGAGAAGCTTCTCCTTGCTTGTGATCGCGCCACCCCCTCTTCTTCCTTGTTGATGCGGCACACACTAAGGGAGAGAAGAGAAAGAGAAGAAGAGAAGAGAAAGAAAAGAACTCTCCTTCCTTCCTCCCAAACCCCACCGAGCCCCTCCTTCCCTACTTACGGTGCCGCACAACCCTAAGAGAGAGAGAGAGAATTAGGTTATTGGGTTTTCTCTTGATGGCTTATGAGGGTATTTATAAGCTACAATAGGGACCATGAGGAGGAATTGATTTGGCTCTCCTAACGGATCCTCAACCCGACCTGTTAATAATAACCCGCTCCACTAATGGGTTATTATTGAACTACCGTACCAACCCCATATTAATATATGGGCTCCTTCTTATTATGTGTATATTTTCTCCTCATGTTTAAGATATCGCATGCCCATTAATTAATTAAATTACTGACAATTTAATTAATTAATATCTAACTCCATGAGTAGTACCACTCAACCTTATCATCATGTCAGACCAAGTCCACTAGCTGGATTTACATGATAATCATTATGAGCTCCTCATGGGGACATCATCATCCTAAAATAATTAGGACATAGTTTCCTTCTATAATTAATGACACATCATATAAATAATATTATTTCCCAATTTACCTGGCCTATTGATTTAACTAATAAATCTCATTCATTGGTAAATTAAAGAAATAAATATTAAGTACATGTGCCCGTTATTATATCGGGATTAAGAGCATGTACATCCATAATAACCTGAGGTCTTGTTCGATTATATAGTCAGTATAAATCGAATCACCTCAAATCGGTCCTGCTCAATACACACAAAGTGTACTAGTGTAATTCTATAGTCAAGATAGACTAATACCAAATTGCACTACAACCATTCCAATGGTTTGTCCAAATCCATCTCGGTTGTGAGCCACCACTTATACTTTACAAGGAACTAATAACATGATCTTTTGTGTGGCACCACACATCATATTATCTATAATGTAAAGTAACAGACAATTGCATACATATAACAAATATAAACTGCAAACACATGTCCATTGTGATTCTTATTCCAAAATAGATATTCATACACAAGCTAGGCTTATAGTATACATCCTAACAAGCCTCACTCCGCTTATCCGCTTCTCCAAAATAAGACCCTGGGAAGGGCAAGGCTCCTGCCCAGGGACATCCGTCAAGCTATGTCGGGATGATCTTGGGAGGCCCAACTAATGGAGATTCCCATCGGGCCAGAATGTCTCACGTGCGTAGGTTGAAAAACTATGCAATTGGGACGAGTAGGGAGAAGCACAAAGGGCCTGTTATCTCCTTCGTCCCTGATGATTTGGAGGATGTTGAGGCTCCTCATAATGATGCACTAGTAATTCTCGCTCGCAAAGCTAATTATGAAGTTAAACGCATTTTCATTCATACAGGAAGCTCTGTCAATATCCTGTACAAAGCAGCATTGGACTAGATGCAGGTAGATGAGGGTGAACTGTGCCTCATCACAACACCGCTGTTCGACTTCACTGGACATCGGATACAGCCACTGGGATAGATCTCTCTCTCCCTATCCCTGGGGGATGATATCTTACAGAGGACGAGGAGAACTCCCTTCATGGTGGTGGACGCCCCATAGTCATATAATATCATTTTAGAGAGACCAACCCTTAGCTTATTCCAAGTTGTGGTCTCGATCTATCACCAAAAGATCAAGTTCCCGGTAGAGGATTGACTTGCTGAGGTTAGGGGGGGATCAGTTAGTTACTCGGTGATGCTATAGTGGGGAAGTCAGAATAGAATCCTGCAAGAGCCTGAAGACCCATGAGACTTTGCAGATCGACTTGGCTAATCCCCAGACGAAAGAAGAGGCCAAGGAGGAATGTAGGGCGGTTGAGTGTGAGGAAGTCCAAATCTATCCTCATCAGTCGGGAGGAGTTACAAGAATTATTGTGGACCTGAGCCTTGAACTCAGAGATAGGATGATCAATTGCTTGGTCAGTCATTATGATGTGTTCATGTGGGCTACAGACGAGATTAAAGGAGTTCCTCCCGCTCTGGCTATGCACCGATTGCACATCACTCCAAGAGCCCAACCAGTAAGACAAAAGTGAAAGCACTTTGCTCCAAAATAAGATCAAATAATCAGGGAAGAAGTAGCAAAGTTGCTAAAAGTGAGAATTATTCGGGAAGTTCTATTCCCGACCTGGCTGGCCAATGTTGTACTGGTCCCCAAACTCGGGGAAAAATGGCGGGATTGTATTGATTTTTGAGACTTAAATAAAGCATACTCTAAAGAATGTTACTCCTTATCTTGTATTGATCAGTTGGTAGACTCAACCTCTGGCCGTGAGTTAATCTCAAAGTTGGACGCATACCAGGGATACCACTAGGCTCCTCTTGCCCGAAAGATCAGGAGAAAGTAAGTTTTGTGACTAACGATGACACCTATTGCTACAATGTCATGCCATTCGGATTGAGGAATGCGAGAGCGACCTATCAGTGGATGATGGACAAGGTGTTTTGACATTATATTGGTCAAAATATCGAGGTTTACGTTCATGATATCCTGATCAAGATAGAGAATTGTTGAGGCAATCGACCCAAGAATGATCGAGAAGATCATGGTTATGATGTGTGTGTACCAATATGTTTAAGGTTATGGTGTTGTGTTGTATTTTATATGTGTGATTGAGTTTGCAGGACTTGGAGAATCACACGTGGAGAACATATCTGAGGGATGAGAGCCGAGGGAGGAGGACTCCAAGGGTAAGCCGGGAAGTGGACTTCAAGGGCACACGTGAAGGGTGGCATGGAGGCAAGCCAAGGGAAGGCTTGTGTGCGCATCCGAGGGACGATAGCCGGTGGAGGAAGACTTCAAGGGGCAAGCCAAGGGAGTATACCTGAAGGCACACGTGAAGGAGGGTGTTCGGACTGAGTTTGAGTGCTTATAGAAGCTGGGCAGTCGACTGGCCCAAAGGCAATCGACTGCCAAAACTCACAGAAGGTTTTCAGCCTTCGACCAATCGACTGGTGATAATTACCATTTTGATAGTCAATTTAGGCTCTCAAATCCATGTTTTGCTCTCTTTTTATATGCTTAATCTTGCATTTACACTAGGTTCCATGATATATTGCTATTTAAGCTTTTGATGCAATTCTTTCTATATTTAAGATGTTTTGGCACTAAAATTTGAATATAATTTTGTAGGCTTCGAATGATCATGGAACTATATCAGATTGGATCGAATTTGAGTCAGCTTGGGCTTTAATCAAGATGATCAAGCACTGGATAAATGTGGACCGTCCAATCAAGACATGGGAAGATATGAGCCATCTTTCAGCTTCTGATCAATCCGAGCTCAAGATAGAGTTAATCTAGACCACAGATCAAGATATGAAGTTTTGGTCCAAATCAGAAGCCATCTGACCGTTGGATCAAGCTTAAGAGGAGTCTAAACCATCCATTCAAAGGCAGGGAGATCTGAGCCATCCATTGCAGATATGAAAGATCCAAGCTACTGAGAGGAAGATCCTGACCATTGATGGAGATCTAGAAGGTTTGGCTTCAATCCGAGATGATCTGACCGTTGGATGAAGCAAGGATGATCACAGCCGTTCATTTTGATGGGAATTAAGTAAAAATAGAAACTTCTCCTCCCTAGCTGAGTCGTCGCGAATTCTGCTCCTGTTCTTCATTTTCTTCATCTTTTCTTCTCCGATCGCGCGCGGCCAACATCAGATCCGTTTATTTTCAAGATTTCAGATCATCAAGATCAATTTCTAGTTAAGTTTGCAACAAAATTCTTCTCTGAAAGGAGCTCAGGTGAGGGTTTCGCTGGAGTTCTGTTTCTACCAATCGCTTCTGTTTGATCGCTGGTTTTCTTCGTCCGGAGCTATCGAAGCTTTAGAGGGGTTCTCTGAAGTGTTCTGATAGTTTCTGAGCTCGATCACAATCCAACCAATCAAGAAGGAAGAGATCGGGATAGATTTCTGATTCTGATCGATATCTGTGATCGGACAGAGTCGCTTCTGATCGGTCTCCAATCTGATCAGAAGGAGTCCTGATCGGTCCCGTGACTGATCAGGAAGATCTATACGCACCAATGCATTGCAAACTGATCCAGGAAGTAGATCCTTAATTGGTTTTCGAGCTAGAGGGTTTCTAGCTGGACTTTTGTGTGACGACAAGAGGAAAACTTGGCAAGGGACCGATCTGGTGTTTAATTTAGGAAAATTTCATTTCTGAAATACTTGTTTCATTTAGTTGTTTCGGTTTGACCCTAGCTACAATTCAATCAATTTTCTTAAGCATGCTTTGTTTTAGCTTTAAACAATTCTACAATTAGTTACAGATTACCTGCATTTGATATTAATTCTTGAATTGCAATCCATAGTTTTGAATTTAATTGTTCAGTTGTTAAATAGGGATAAGTGTAGTTTTCGCAATTTCCTAATTCGTTTCTGCTTTAGCTGAGTTTATTCTGTTTCAAACTGTTAATTCATTCATATTTGCAAAAACCCCCATCTTACATGAAAACCCAAAACATAAAACGACAAATTCAAGTTTGAATTAAGCACTCTTAACTAGTCCTTGGAAAAAATACGACTTGAGGCCCCTATACTACATTTAGCTTTGTGAGATTAAGGGTTTTCAACTTATAAATTCATATTTGAGGCTCATTGTGACACTCGATTGTGGGCAGTATCATCAAATTTTTGGCACCGTTCCGGGGAACACACTAGTTGAGTTTGTTTGATTTAAGCTTGTGCTTAGTTCATATTTAGTGATACTATTTCATTTGCTTTATCTTTCTATATATATTTGCTGCCATTTCGTTTGGTTTATGACAGGACTGCAGGTGGTGAAATTGTGGAGTTTGATTATGAGATTGAGAGAATTTTTAGAGCTAGAAGAAATCAAGGAAGAGTTTCGGAAGCTATTGAAAATATTCCTACTCATTCGGGATGGAGAGTTTCAGAGGACAATATCAATCAAGGAATGACCCATATTCATCTACTTACAATCCGGGATGGAGAGATCACCCTAATTTGAATTATGGTAATTCATTCTATCAACAAAACACTTCACAACCGCCCCTACAACAAGGATAGTCGCAATTCTAAAATTTTCAGCAACCTTATCAGCAATTTCAGCAAAGTAATCAACCATTTCAGCCTTCATTCCAACAAAATCAGCAAGGGTTTCAACCAATTCAGAATTTCCAGCAATCTTTTCAACCTTCACAACCAATTCAGAGTTTATATCAGCAACAATTCCAGCCTTCAAATCAGAATTCTCAGTTTCAGAGTCAATTTCAGCCCCAACAATTTCAGCCTTTCAATCAACAATTTCAGCCTTAAAACCAGAATTTTCAGCAACTTCCACTTAGTTCCCAGCCTAATTTCCAGCAATTTCAATAGTCCATTCATTCATTTAATCAGCCCCAACAACATAATTTCCAAAGTGCACAGCAAACACATAATTTTCAGCAACTTAATGTTTCATTTCAAGGCCAACAAAAGTTCCATACCAATCAAGGAGACTTTGGGGACTCTAGTGAGTTTAATGCACAACAACAAAAGCTTGAGGAGATAATGCAACAAATCATTCAACAACAGCAAATTTTACTACAACAACAAGGACAACAAAAGAATGATTCCACTCTTCAAAACATTGAAAGACACATTGGACAACTAGCTAGTGGAATGAATCAAATGCAAGCCCAAGGATCGAGTCAATTACCTTCACAAGCTACTCCTAATCCTAAGGGAAATGTTAGTGCAATAACTTTGAGGAGTGGAAAAGTTTCTTCAAGTCCAAATGCTCAAAAGGCTGATTTTTTTGAAAAAATTACAGCACCTTGTTTTCCAGCTCAGAACAGTCCCAAAATGGCTTCTTCAACAGTTGAAAGTGATCCTAGTTCAAGCCTAAGTCCTTATTCTATTGATCCTGTGATTTTGGTGGAAGAACAAGAAGAAATCAGTAAAAAAAGTGAACCTACAATAGCTACTCCACTTGAAATTCCTACTCAAGATTCACTTCCAAAAGTTTCGGCTCAAGAGGAGGAACCGAGAGTCCCTTTACCCTTCCCACAGCACCCCAGAGAGGATCATTCTATCATGAGCATGGATATTTTAGATGAGTTAGTTGATGCAAATTTATTTGCTGATAGAGTTTCATTTGGTATTCACAGAAGATATTTTAGCTCAGAGGAGGCTGAGGATGCATTAGCTATAGAGGCTGAAGATTTGAAGATTGTATCTGATTCACTCGCAGCTGGAGATGATTCTAAAGGTGTAGGGGATTGCACTGAGCCCCAGGGATCACCTATATTGATTGACATATCAGGAGATTCAGAGGATAGGTATGAAAGTGTAGGAACTTGCATGGTGGAAGCAAGGACCCAAGAATCACCTCTTTTAGTTGTATGTCTACCAGAACCTGAGCCTGAGGTGGAGCCTTTACCTGACCAGGAGGAGGCCATAGTTATATCCACTCTTGTAGAACTTTTAGGTATTGTTCAGCACGACAAGGTAAGTATTTCTTCTAATTTTTTAGAAAAACTCATAGAGGTACCTAAGGTTGATTTTATTAGATGTGATGCATTTCTTGATACATTCTATGTAGAAACTGATTGTATTTCATCTCTTTTTTACCCTGCATGCGTGTGGGAGGTATTTCCTTCTCATGGTTTTACAGGGTGCCGTAGGCTTCTTGAGTGGGTGCTCCAACTAAATAGCCTCCAACCTCCCGGAAGGACTTCCAAAGAGCATATAGTGGGAGGAGTTGAGCTTACTTTGACTCATAGTAATTCACCCCGAGAGTGGATTTTGCACCTTAATCGTCTCCGACCACCGGGACATACTTATGTGAAGTTGATGAGAGAGTGGATTTTGCACCATAATCGTCTCCGACCACCGGGACATACTTATGCGAAGTTGATGAGAGAGCTATTCCCTTTATTGATGCTACTCCTTAATCGAATCCAATCGCCAACATAAAGGGGAGTTTGATTTTTCTTACACTTTTATTTCATTGTATATACCATTTTTATGTTTTCTAGTAGTAAAATTTTCTTTTACAGTGAGTTCTTGCTAATAAATGGTTAGGTAGTGTAGAATGAATAAAGATTATTGTAGATACCATTTTATCCTTTTTGACATCTTGTTTCATGCATGATTTGGAATAAATGTGTCCCTCTAGATTTTCTTTATATCATTTTAGAATCCTTTGAAAGTGAGTTAAATTTGGTTGTCAAAACTTAGGATTTGAGCCCATGGATGAAAATTCTTGGATACTTAAGTACTACTTAGTTATAGACTCTAGATTGCTGATTTGAGATGAATTCTTTTTACCTAGTGAGGATTGGCCTTATTTTTGAGATACACACATGTGATTGTACTCTATAACTTGCTTAGGTTCTTTCGAAATTATATTTCTATGATTGAACCACATTTATAGAGGTGAATCACTTTGTTTCCTTTTTCATATCAATTTTTGCAATATTGCTTGTTAATCTACTCTATATTCTATTTTCCTTCCCCTATTCTTCTGTTCATAACTATATTTTCCATGGAATTGGGTATTTTGATGTTTTTTGATGTTACTTTGCCCGAGACGGTCAAAAAGCTAAGTGTGGGGGAGGTGGCTAGAGTTTTGAAGTGTTTTGGAATGAAAAGGGTTTGTTTGGGTTGTTGATGAAACTTTCAGCTTGTGAGGTTGACAAAAACCATAAAGAACAGTTACTATCAGTGTCTCATTACTGTCCTAATGGAAAGAATGGAAGCTCACAAGTGTCAGAGTCTTTTCTCAATGTATTGTGTATAAGTGGTATCTGTTTTGACCTTCTACAAAATCTGTTGGCTCATCATGTTTTATCAAGCTCTATTTTGCGTGAGGAAATAGATGATAGACATATGATAAAAAAAATATGTGAAGTGGCACAATTGGGCACGATTGGTTGACTTAGCAGAAAATACTTAAAGAATCTCAGGAAAAGATGCTGTTGCTAATGAGGAGCTGGCATAATTTGGATTAAAATTTTGAGATTGTTTGATGTGAAGTCATGCAGAAGTTAATCAAGTTATCAAGTTATGGAAAAGTAGAAGCAGAAGTAGAGGTCTTAAGGGAGCAGCTTATTCAGGAGAAGGAAAAGTTTGTTTCTATTCGAGAGAAACTAAATTTTGCTGTCAAGAAAGGAAAAGGATTAGTATAACAAAGAGAAGGTTTGAAAAACTGTGACTGAAGTGGAGATGAAGAAGTTCAGCTAGCACTGTAAGGGATTGAAAAAAAAATAGAACAGCAGCTGAAAAATAGAAAAAAAAAAGAAAAGAGCATGAAGTGGAAGTTAGGTGTTGGATTAAGCCTCTGAATGTGAAGATGTGAACAAGTTGATAGTTGAATTTAAGAGTTAGCTCAGTTTCAGAATTCAGGCAGAAGACAGTTTAAGAATTCAGCTTAGTTTCAGATTCTGATCAGAATCTGATCGGTCTCTAGACCGATCAGGAAAGTGTCTAATCGGTCACCGTGACCGATCAGAAGGAAGCCAGACCGATCAGATGCAGTCCAGAACGATCAGGGAAAGCCTGATCGGTCTCTTGACTGAATTGGCACAGAGCAGAACTTTGGCACACTGAATTCAGTATTGTTTCTCATCCAAATAAGAGGCATTGTCTGATCCTTACTCACCTTGTCTCTGATCTATGCAGGATAGTACAAAAAGAGAGGGGCAAAGTTCATTAGGTTACATTCTTTAGTGTCCAAGTCTTCCACTTTCTTTACTTTTCCATTTACTAAACTTCTATTTCATTCTATCATCCCATATTTCCTTAACATGTTCAAATAAGCCTTTTTAGGTGTAGATTCAACTCAAGAATGATGGTGGAGAGTAGTGCATAAGCAAGCTTATGGTAGTGCAAGAACCATGATTGTGTTTGAGTGAGCTCCACTTTCATCAAAACTTAGAACTTAGGAAGAGAGCCACTTAAAATTTCCTTAAGAGGATTTGTGCATTTAATTCATCTTAATTAGTCATAAATGATGAAGTATACTTTGTTGTTGACTAAGGACAAGATTCTAGTCCATTGAGTTTAGATTTTTGAGAATTGACAACCCTAGGTAATTTCCTTTCAATTATTTCTAACTATGATTGATGATAATCTAGGGGGGTACATCATTAGTTCACTAGTTAGTTGTGCGAGACGCCCAAGAGCAAGTGTGGGGGAGTTGATAATTACCATTTTGATAGTCAATTTAGGCTCTCAAATCCATGTTTTGATATCTTTTTACATGCTTAATCTTGCATTTACACTAGGTTCCATGATATATTGCTATTTAAGCTTTGGATGCAATTCTTTCTATATTTAAGATGTTTTGGCACTAAAATTTGAATCTAATTTTGTAGGCTTCGAATGATCATGGACTTAGATTAGATTGGATCGAATTTGAGTCAGCTTGGGCTTTAATCAAGATGATCAAGCACTGGATAAATGTGGACTGTCCAATCAAGACATGGGAATATCTGAGCCATCTTTCAGCTTCTGATCAATCCGAGCTCAAGATAGAGTTAATCTAGACCATAGATCAAGATATGAAGTTTTGGTCCAAATCAGAAGCCATCTGACCGTTGGATCAAGCTTAAGAGGAGTCTAAACCATCCATTCAAAAGGTAGGGAGATCTGAGCCATCCGTTCTAGATATGAAAGATTCAAGCTACTGAGAGGAAGATCCTGACCATTGATGGAGATCTGGAAGGTTTGGCTTCAATCCGAGATGATCTGACCGTTGGATGAAGCGAGGATGATCACAGCCGTTCATTTTGATGGGAATTAAGTAAAAATAGAAACTTCTCCTCCCCAACTGAGTCGTTGCGAATTCTGCTCCTGTTCTTCATTTTCTTCATCATTTTCTTCTCCGATCGTGCGCGGCCAACATCAGATCCGATTGTTTTCAAGATTTCAGATCATCAAGATCGATTTCTAGTTAAGTTTGCAACAAAAATCTTCTCTGAAAGGAGCTCAGGTGAGGGTTTCGCTAGAGTTCTGTTTCTGCCAATCGCTTCCGTTTGATCGCTGGTTTTCTTCATCCGAAGCTATCGAAGCTTTAGAGGGGTTCTCCGAAGTGTTCTGATAGTTTCTGAGCTCGATCGCAATCCAATCAATCAAGAAGGAAGAGATCGGGATAGATTTCAGATTCTGATCGATCTCTGTGATCGGACAGAGTCGCTTCTGATCGATATCCAATCCGATCAAAAGGAGTCCTGATCGGTCCCGTGACTGATCAGGAAGATCCATACGCACCAATCCATTGCAAGCTGATCCAGGAAGTAGATCATTAATTGGTTTTCAAGCTAGAGGGTTTCTAGCTGGACTTTTGTGTGACGGCAAGAGGAAAACTTGGCAAGGGACCGATCTGGTGTTTAATTTAGGAAAATTTCATTTCTGAAATACTTGTTTCATTTAGTTGTTTTGGTTTGAACCTAGCTACAATTCAATCAAGTTTCTTAAGCATGCTTTGTTTTTGCTTTAATCAATTCTGCAATTAGTTATAGATTACCCGCATTTGATATTAATTCTTGAATTGCAATCCATAGTTTTGAATTTAATTGTTCAGTTGTTAAATAGGGATAAGTGTAGTTTTCACAATTTCCTAATTCGTTTTTGCTTTAGCTGAGTTTATTCTGTTTCAAATTATTAATTCATTCATATTTGCAAAAACCCCCATCTTACTTGAAAACCCAAAACATAAAACGACGAATTCAAGCTTGAATTAGGCACTCTTAACTAGTCCTTGGAAAAATATGACTTGAGGCCCCTATAATACATTTAGTTTTGTGAGATTAAGGGGTTTCAACTTATAAATTCAAATTTGAGGCTCATTGTGACACTCGATTATGGGCAGTATCATCAACTGGTAACCTCGAAAACTAGCCATTGGCTAGCCGGTGGCTAGCATTTAAGGTTAGACCAGTCGACTGCCAAAGGGGCAGTCGACTGGTGCGGGCTGGACAATTTGCGAAGTTGTCCTGTTCTCTTATTTAAAGGGATTTTTTGGCATGAAGGAGGTACGGTTTTCTACTGTACAAAAGTGTTGTTCGTGCCAATACTCCTCAGATCTTCCTCTCGCTTTTCATTGCATCTTGTAAAGAGGAAGAAGACGACGTTGTAATGGTTTCTCCACCTTGAAGGAGGTTTTTATTGTGGAGAGTGTGCAACCGCGTGGATCCTTGGATTAGTCACCTTTCTGGGTGGATACCAAGTAAAAATCTCCTTGTTAGCGTTGAATTTGATATTGTTTATTATTTTTATTTGTATTGCGCTATCAATCTTGTAGAGAAAACTTCGACAAAGTGCTATTCACCCCCCTCTAGCAACGCACTCGATCTATCAATTGGTATCAGAGCCGTTTCGCTTCGGGAGAACTCACCGTCGACTGGAGTACAAAGAAATGACGATTCAAGAGGGTTACTACATCGCAAGGCCTCCGTTCTTCAATGGAAACGGCTTCGCCTATTGGATAGGTAGAATGCAATACTACTTAATGAATGACATTGAGAACTGGATAAGTGTTGTAGATGGTTTCGACGCACCAGTCAATGATCAAGGAGAGCCACTACCAATGAGAACTTAGCCGAAGGAAGTCATGAAGATGGCGCAAGCCAACGCAATGGCCACCACCACACTTCAATGCGGATTGTCCAAGAAACAATTCAACAAGGTGGGGCCTTTCAAGAGCACCAAGGAATTATGGGAGAAACTCGTCGAACTCAATGAAGGGTCCAACGAGTCAAGAAGGGCAAAGAAGGATCTACTAGTTGCTCAACTACAATTATTATCAATGAAGACCAACGAGACAGTTAGCCAATTACATGGATGAGTAAAGGAGATCATCAACGAACTACATGTAATTGGTGAGAAGGTGGAAAACTGAGATCTCGTAAGGTATGTTTTACAAGCTTTCCCTAGGACTACATTGTGGGCATCAATGGTTGATACCTACAAAGTATCAAGGGATTTATCTATGGTAAAGTTAGTTGATTGGTTTTGCGAATTTGAATTACATGAGCAAGCTAACCTCTCTTTTAAAGAAAAAGGTGTAGCATTTGTTGTAGAGAAGGAAAGGAAAAAGAAGAAGGAGAAGAAGAAGGTCGTATATTCATCATCATTCGACTCGGAGGAGTCTAGCATTTCAATGGATAGCGACCAAGAGGCCGTCATGGTAAGGAAAATGCGTAAGACTTTTAAAAATTTTTCTAACATATCTTATGCTAGGAAAGGATCAAAGGGTAAGAGCAAAGCAAAAGACATCATTTGCTACAACTGTCACCAAGAGGGACACATGAAGAATGAGTGTCCCCAACTAAAGAGAAGAGTAGAAAAGAAGGAGGAAAAGAAGAGGGGTGACAAGAAGAGATCAAAAGGAAAAGAGAAGAGTGCCACCAACCTCAAGGCTACTTGGGATGATCCATCATTCTCGGAGGAGGAAGAGGATCATGTGTCCCACTTTGCACTTATGGGAGTGGACCATTTGGAGTCATCCGATGATGAAAGAAGCTCAAGTAGTGAAGATGAAAGTGGCTCCTCATCATCATCATCCGAATCCGAGGCTTCGGTAAGTGAGGTATATAGTCTACCTTCTTCTACTCTTGTCAAGATCATTTCTAGTACAAATATGGATTTGGCTAAAGCTAGGAGAAAAATTAAGGACTTAAAGGATGAAGTTGCCATGCTTAAAGTAAAATCTACAAAACTTAAGGAAGATTTGCATGCTTTTTCTACCATGTCAAATGATACATGTCTTGAAAATGAAAATAGGAAACTAAGGGAAAAGGTAGAGGACCTCACCAAGGCACTTAGGAAATTTCAAGTGAGCTCTAGCAACCTTGACATGATAATAAATAGCCAAAGAGTCGTTTACAACAAGGCTTGGTTAGGTTATAGGCCAAAGACCAAGGAAGTTGCCTTTGTTTCACTTATGGGTAGAAATGGTGCCTCTAGGAGACAAGGGGTTAAGGGAAACACAAAGAAGGCTTGGGTACCAAAGAAGTTTTTAAATGATGCTTGTGGAGCTAAAATTTGGGTACCAAAAGATTGTGTTTTCCATGTTGTATAGGTAAAAGTCAAGGATGCCTCAAACATGTGGATAGTAAATAGTGGGTGCTCAAGACATATGACCAGAGATGTGAGCAAGTTCACCACTATTAGCTACCTAAGAGAAGGGACTATTTCCTTTGGAAATAGTGGGAAACTCAAAATAATTAGTAGGGGCACCATTGAGGTATCTCCTACAATCTCTATCCACAAAGTTCTTTTGATTAAAGATATGAAATTTAATTTACCTAATGTAAGTCAACTATGTGATGCGGGCTATAGGATTGAGTTTCATTCTAGAAAATATCTAATTAAACAAAATGAGTCCGAAAATGTCATGCTAGAAGGGTATAGAGAGGCTAATCTTTACTATCTTAATCTTGCTTATGCTTCTAACAATTTGTCTAAGTGTCTCATGTCTAAAGAAGAAAAAGGATGGTTGTGGCACCAGAGACTTGGACACATCAACATGAGGAGCATTGAAAGAGTGGCAAAGGAGGAGTTGGTGAAGGAGCTTCCTAGGATCAAGTATGAGAAGACCAAGATGTGTGATGCTTGCCAAGAGGGAAAGCAATCAAAATCATCACACAAAGGTAAAACCTTAACTAGCACTGCTTTGTCTTTAGAGCTATTACATATTGATCTCTTTGATTGCCATAGGACTCCCTCACTACTAGGGAGTAAGTATTGTTTAGTTATTGTAGATGATTTTTCTAGGTTTACTTGGGTGTTCTTTATGAAACATAAGGATGATACCTTAGAGATCTTCATAGGGTTTAGTAAGAAAGTTGAAAACGAGAAACACCTCAAGATTAACCGAATTAGAAGTGACTATGTTGGGGAGTGTAGAATCGAATACGTCCGCTAGAGGGGGGGGGTGAATAGCGTTTCTCAGATATTTCTTGTACCTACGTTGTTAGTTGCATAGCGGAAACAATAATAAAGAAAACAAACAACGCTAACAAAGAGAATTTACTTGGTATCCACCTCGGCCGAGTGACTAATCTAAGAATCCGTCGGTGGATCACTCCCCGGATAACCTCCGGCTAGCTCTCATCGCTCCTTGTGGGTGGAGAAACCTCACCACAACACCTTGAGAACCTCTGAGCACAAAGACTACTGTTTGGCCCTTAACCAAGACCAAACTCGTCAAGAATCTCAGCCACCACGAAGTCCTCTTTAAATAGGACTCGGGCTGAAACCCTCGCCACTAGTCGACTGCCCCCAAGGCAGTCGACTGGTGCCACTGAAATTCGACCGTTGCACCCCAACGTTCGAATTCTCAACCAACTCACCAGCCACCTACCAGTCGACTGCCCTGGGGGCAGTCGACTGGTCCAAGGGCTGAGACCTTTTTGTGAGTTCCATCAGTCGATTGCCCCTAGGCTAGTCGACTGGTCTACTCACCCACCTAAGATTACCCTTCCTGAGTGCATTCACTCATACTCAGACCCTTATGACTCAGTTGGCTCTTCACCAGCAGTCTTGACTGTTGCCTTCACGCTCTCTTCATCTTTGGCTCTCGTCCCTCGGATGCGCACGCAAGCCTCCAGCTTGCCTCCATGCCACCCTTCACGTACGCCTCGAAGTACGCGTCCCTCAGCTCATCATCTCTGCTATCCAACGATCCCTCGGATGCGAACGCAAACCTCCAGCTTGCCTCCATGCCATCCTTCACCTGAAGATATCAACCAAGTCCATGTGTACCTGTACACCTGCACACTCATGTACACATATGAGAACAACACAAATCCTAACTTAACCATATCATCAAAATATCATGATCCTCCAGATCATCTCAGGGCCGATTGCCCCAACAATCTCTCCCTTTTTGATGTGTGATAATATGTTAAGTTAGGTAAACACATAGCAATGATAATAGCAAAAGTAATTGAAATTCAAGCATATCACACAAGAGGCTACCTCCCCCTTAACCTATGCTTTCTCCCAAATTTCAATCCTTATTGCTAATCCCAAGTTAAGTTCTCCCAACTTAACTCTAAAGTCACAATCCAACCTAAGTTAAGTTTCAAACCCAAACCTAACTTAATACTCAAATTCTCCCCCTTTGACACCATCAAAAGATTACCCCAAGCAACCCTACCCTTGGTGCCAAATATAACTGACCCATGTTTCTGAAAAACCCCTCAGAAACCAGAAAAATACACACTGCCCTCACTCCCAGTCGACTGCGACCCTGGCAGTCGACTGATACGCAGCTTTTCAGAATTTCAGCCGAAATTCAGAAACGAATAAAAAATTTCAAAATTCTGGAAAAATGTGAAACTTTGCAAGCACGATTGTTAGGGTATTCTCTACCCTAGAAAAATTTGATTCATGAAAAACATCAACCGTGCTTGACTTTTGGTACAAATTCTAAACTTCTCAATTTGTGGCAATTTTGTATCAAGTTTGACTCCTAATCATGGTATCCAATGTTTGCCACCTTTTATCACTTCCACTTGACATTTAAAATGATTCCCAAACTCCCCTTTTTCATATAGACATTTCCATTTTGACAAGAGCTCCTCCTCTTTTTCTTTTAAGTCTAGATGATCATCCCTTTTATACATAACACCATTATTTGATTTCCAATCAAACCATGTTAGATGATATACAATATAAAATTTTCAAATCATATCATGAACACATAAATAAAAAGCATAATAGAAGCATCCATTAGCACTTAGAGATTTTCAAGAAAATTTCAAAATAGCATCTAGTCATGATAACACTTCAATACCTCAATAGAAACATAGTAAAGCAACTCACATGTCATAAAAACTACAGAATAGAGTCATACATAGATGTTTCATGCAATAGACATAGCAAGTATCTAGGGCCAAAACCCGGAAGTCATCCATATAAATACAACCATCAGAATAGAAAGTGTTTGAGAGATATAATAAAACATCAAAATAGAATACTCTCAACACTAGAATCACTCTCAAAAGCTGCTCCCACTGGTCAGAAGAACATGTCATCATCACCGCCTGGAGGAGGAGGAGGAGGAGCAGGAGGACCCTGATATGCTAAATCCCACCGCTGCATCATCTCATACATGCCCTCCTGCCTGGTCATGAATCCCTGGCAAAACTCTGTGAGGCCCTGCACCTCCCTTTGAGTCGCTGTCTGGCCCTGCTGGAGACTCTGAACACCCCCTAGATGGTATGAACATCCTCACGGAGCCCATGAACATTCGCCTGGAGCTGAGTAAACTCTGCGCGTGTGACCAGCTCGGTGGGCTCCTCATCTGCATCAGCTACCTCTGGACGTTCCCTCCAAACAAATGCCCCCTGTCTACACTCAATACCTGCCAAGGACAATTGGCGCGTGCCAATCTGATCATAGTCCTTTGACAGGTGCTTGACCTAACCACTACACACCCGGATGTCAAAATGTAAGTGGAAAAACTCTGTATGGATGTGGCAAAAGTGCATAATATCTTCCCATTGACACTATGGGAAGAATGACAGATGACACTAAAAACCTGGAGGGCAACATCGATATCCAACCTCCTCTCTAGAGCATACATCATCACCAGATGTGGGAGTCTGATCCTTGGCCTTCCCTTGGTGACAATGGGCAAAATACACTCTATGACTATCTTATACAAGACATGACTAAATGGTCGCATGGGTTTAGCATCAAAAAGACGCTCCAAGTCATTCCTATGTCTTCGGAAATAATGCATGTGAATCTGATCAATAGTGAATCCAGGAAACTCTAAAGGTTTAACAGCAGTAGGAAAATACACAAATGCATTGTTGGACGCCCTACACTGTAGGAACCCGGCTAAACCCATGACAGAGAAGGGGATAGGAACACCAGCAACTCGGGACTCATACAAATTGTTATCAGAGTCAATACAGGTCAAATTTGCATAAAACTCTGAACACAAGTCATTGTCTATGTCCTGTTGGCAGTAAACTAGCTGATCTAGCTGAAAATGAGTGATCATTTCAGCCAACTAGGGTGACTTTTCTTGAAAGAAAGTCTTGTTCAGGTATCTGCAATTCATTACCAAAAATTCATTCTATTCAAAACGCTTCTTACACTCCAGGGACCTAAACCTGGACCCTTCCTGACTCTGTCGGGATGACCCTTCACCCCTAGACCTCTTAGAAGCCATTCTAAAACCCATACATACCCATGCATGCCAAGGCAACCCCCCAACAAGGGAAAACATCAAGGAATACACACAAAAATGTCACATTAGTGTCAAAACATGGCTTAATCAGGAAAAATGAACCTTAAAACGCAATACCTTTTCATTCTTGTCATGTTGACTTGAGTTTGAGAATGTGGCTTGACAAGATGAGGTTTTAGCAAACCCTAGAAGTAGATTGTGGTTGGGGGATGACTTAGAGAGGGTCTTTAGGGCTTGGAAGGGGCTAAGATCGAAGGAGGAGCCTGGGAGAGGTGAAGATTGCTGGGAAATCGCCAAAACCCTAGAGTTTGGCTTTCTCCCGGCGCGCCTTTTCCTTTTATAAACCCCGCGTCCCAGTCGACTGGGGTCTGGCAGTCGACTGGGCCACAATGTAATTACATACTGTGGGTTTTCGCAGTCGACTGCCCTCCAGGCAGTCGACTGGTATCTGATTTTCAGACTACCAATCCGAACTTCAGAAATGTATAACTAATTCCACAAATTCCCAAAAATTATGAATTCTTGTGGGGAGATTTGTGGATCCTGTATTTACTTGGAAAAAATACTATTTTAGTCAAAGTCATCCCAAATCCCAAGATTGGTACAACCTTCGAGTTTCTCCAAAAAATATCATGAAATCCTTCCCAAAAGTTCTAATTTGGACCTCACCTTGATGCTTTTTCCCATACTCGTTCATAATCCATTCTTAGCATCAATTTATATCGTAGTTAGGCATTAAAATCAATTCCTCCATTAAAATCCCAATTTCTTCCTTTTATTCCATAAATCTCCCTTTAGTGTGCCAATTCTCTAGGATTAAGACTAACCTTAGCCTTTTAAACCTCTTGGCACACCCTATAGTCTTCTTCAATCTCCTAGAAGGAAATCACCTGAGATCCATTGACCATGGACCCCATTTTGGCTTCTAGAGCTCTCCCTTGAGCTCCTAGCCCTAGTTACCTCCCTAGGTAACTCTTCTACAAAGGCAAGACCATACCGGTGCTCCTCCGGTGCCTCTTGACCTTCCACTATCACTCTCTTGACCCTATAGACCTTTTTCTTAGTTAGTTTCTTTTCTTTTCCTTCACATGGCTTTTCTTTGCATTTTTGACTTTTTCTCTACCATAGTTATAGGGCATCCTCGAATATGATACTTTATCAACATTAGCGCTCCTAGAATGGTATCCTAAACCTGACCTACAATTCCTATAATTTTGGACCTTTGATATCATGTTCAATCTCTTGGCCCCTTGAATGTCTCTTCCTAGGTTTCTTTCTAACTTATCATGTTTTGCTCTTAAAACTTGATTTTCCTTTTCTAACTTCCTAACCCTAGGATCACTAGACCTAATTTGATCATTTCTAGGTCTACCTATTTTTCTAGGCATATTTCTCCCTTTCTTAGAGTTTATGCCTTGGTCCTTAGCCTTAGAATTTCTAGATTTATCATGAAACACAGAATTCTTGGGGTTTTGGCACACAAAATTGTTTCTATTTCTATCATGATATTTAAAACCAAAAACACGCATGGGCACGCAATTGTTATCAATTCTGTCATTCATATAAATATTTTGAGCATTTATGGAATAATTTGAAGCATAAGTAAAGTTAGAGGTTACCTCCCTTACCCTTGGGGCTCCCCCTTCATGAATGCTCCTTTTCCTTTCTTCTTTCTCCCATTTCCTAAGGTGCTCCATCTTCTTGAGCTCTCCACTTCTTGGACATTTTGTATGATAATGCTCGAGCTCCCCGCATGTGAAGTATCGAATTCTCCTTCTTTTGTTTTGAGCTTTCTCATTCCTATAACCCATATTAGTTTTAAATTGAATGGATTTGGGCTTAGGAATTACCTCCTATTTATCTAGTGGGCACTTATCCTTGTAGTGCTGCCCCTTTTTATTGCAACCAAAGCATATAATATGCTCTTTTGACTTGACTTTGGTGGAGGTGGAAGTCTTCTCTTGCTCTAGTGGGGATGGGAGTCTCTCCTCCCCCTCAATTCTTGATATTGATACTTCTTCTTCTTCCTCTCTTGATGAGGTGATTGGCTCCTCACTCGAGTTTTCAACTTTACTTGATGAACTTGACACTTCCCCTTCATGTTGATCTTCTTGGACCCTTGAACTTACTTCTTCAGATTTTTCAACTAATTTAGCTTGTGAAGGATTCTTGTGAAGTTCTTCTAGTTTGCCCCATAATTCACAAGAACTTTTATATTCTCCTACACAACTCAACACATTTTTAGGCAAAATATCAATCAAAATATTGATTACCTTTTCGTTTGCTCTAGATTCTTCTCGTTGTTCATTTGTCCAATATCTAGGCCTAAGCCAATTGCCATGCTTGTCTCTCGGAATTTCAAAGGGGTCTTTAATCATCATTCTACACTCCCAATCCATCCCTAGCCAATTTTCCATCCTTGCCTTCCAATGGCCAAATTCTTCATGATTGTAGGATGGTGGTGTATTGATATCTTCCCCCAACTTATCTTCCATATTTCCCTCTAGCTTTGCTTTGCTCCCTTGGCGGTTATTCTAATCAAGAGCGGTCCTAGCTCTTATACCAACTGAAGGATCGTTTAGGCATGCTAGAGGGGGGTGAATAGCGTTTCTCGGATCTTTCTTGTACCTGCGTTGTTAGTTGCACAGCGGAAACAATAATAAAGAAAACAAACAACGTTAACAAAGAGAATTTACTTGGTATCTACCCCGGCCGGGTGACTAATCCAAGAATCCGTCGGTGGATCACTCCCCGGATAACCTCCGGCTAGCTCTCGTTGCTCCTTGTGGGTGGAGAAACCTCACCACAACACCTTGAGAACCTCTGAGCACAAAGACTACTGTTTGGCCCTTAACCATGACCAAACTCGTCAAGAATCTCAGCCACCACGAAGTCCTCTTTAAATAGGACTCGGGCTGAAACCCTCGCCACCAGTCGACTGCCCCCAAGGTAGTCGACTGGTGCCACTGAAATTCGACCGTTGTACCCCAACGTTCGAATTCATAACCAACTCACCAGCCACCTACTAGTCGACTGCCCCTAGGGTAGTCGACTGGTCCCAGGGCTGAGACCTTTCTGTGAGTTCCATCAGTCGACTGCCCCCAGGCCAGTCGACTGGTCTACTCACCCACCTAAGGTTACCCTTCCTGAGTACATTCACTCATACTCAGACCCTTATGACTCAGTTGGCTCTTTACCAGCAGTCTTGACTGTTGCCTTCACGCCCTCTTCATCTTTGACCCTCGTCCCTCGGATGCGTACGCAAGCCTCCAGCTTGCCTCCATGCCACCCTTCACGTACGCCTCGAAGTCCGCGTCCCTCGACTCATCATCTCTGCTATCCAATGGTCCCTCGGATGCGCACGCAAACCTCCAGCTTGCCTCCATGCCATCCTTCACCTGAAGACATCAACCAAGTCCATGTGTACCTGTACACCTGCACACTCATGTACACATATGAGAGCAACACAAATCCTAACTTAACCATATTGCCCACACATCAAAATATCATGATCCTCCATATCATCTTAGGGCTGATTGCCCCAACAGGGAGTTCCAAAACTCAAACTTCTCATAATTTTGTGTAAAAAATAGGTATCAACATGAATTTTCATGCCCAAGGACTCCTCAACAAAATGGTGTAGTAGAAAGGAGAAATAGGGCACTACAAGAGCCCGCTAGGACTATGCTTAATGCATATGCAATTTTTGGGCCGAAGCGGTAAATACCGCTTGTTACATTCAAAACCGGGTTTTAGTACATAGGTTCTTAGGTAAAACCCCATTTGAGTTTGTTAGTGATATGAGACAAGTGTCCTAAGGCAATTACGTTATGATTGTAATCATTTATTCTAATAAATGAATATTCACTATTTGAGTATACATGTTTGTGTATTTGATTGAGATCTTAAACTCATTTACTGAATATCCGCAATACAATTCACAGCATGAGAGAATTTGTGATGAATTCACAACTAGTGATTATCTCTACATATGCAATTGTGAAGTATTGAAATTGTCCTTAGTTGATGAATTGATAAGTACGGACACTATCAATTCTCTTGAGACTAGCATGGGTTATTCTCTAATCAGCTGATTCTCACTGGCTGGTGACATTGAGATGTCCGGAGATAAACATGAATGCTAGTTAAGGGAACTAGTTCATTGGAGTGACTGGCTGTAAAACTTCATATGGTAGTCTACATATAGATATGTCAGTGAAGTTCTTACTGCAGCTTAAGTGCGATGTTCCTTTGGCTTGCGGTGTTCAAGTCATCTTGGTCATGGAGACTTATACTTTGACATCTTAAGCAAGCATCTCCAAGGAGGTGTGGACCCAGGATGATTGGGTATAAGCCGAAGTGTCCGAAGATGTTTGAACAACCTACAAAGGATTCACCACTCCTTGCGAGGAGATGTATACCCGAGACCTATCATCGGATTGTTACTCGAAGCCTCTGGCCAGAGCATGACATGTTCAGAGTATGAATCTCTTAAATACATGAGAGTAATTAGAATCCATAGGACGAGAAAACGTTACTTGGGCTAGGTGTGACGTAGTCAGCCTAGTGGGGACTGACACACATAGACCATGTCCTGAACCAAGTGGGTATAAGATGGTGAAGGGAATGGGGTACGATTCATTATAGCTGCTGAAGTGTTTCAGAATTGTTTCTGAGGTCAACCGTTGATCATTCGATTAATTGGGGATCATGATGTACTACTAGGTGCCACTCATGATCGTTCTATAATTGATTAATTATAGACGGCCAACATAAATCGAAAGCCTATTTAGTCACACGCATTATGAGTAATCCGAGGGATTTAAAACGAGTTAAAAATTAGATTTTTTAATCAAGAGAGATTAAGTTTGGTTGAGCCAAACAATAAGTCGAATCTGAATTTTTCAGAGACGCATCGGAAGCGTAAAATGGCTAAGCCTTTTGAAGACTTAATAAATGAATTAAATAAGTTTAATTCATTGGGGCTTGGCTTGGATAGGCCGGCCAAAGAGGGCCTCCATCCTTTTTGCTTGGCCGACCACAACAAAGGGAGAGAACCAAGTTTTTGGTTCAATTATAAAATAAACCAAGTGTGGTTTGTTTTATAAAATTATGAATGATATAATTTTTTATATAATAAACCAAGGTTTGGTTTATTTTTCATGGAAATTAAAATGAACCATGGATTGGTTTATTTTATAAAATCAATCATGGATTGATTTACCATGATAAGGAAATTTATTCCATAGGAGAGAAGAGACTTGATTGATTTTTTATCATGAATTAAAATATGATTTTAACCATGATATAAAATCAAACTTGGCATGATGGAATAAGTTATTCCATATTTGAGAGGCTTGTTGGTTGAGAGGCCACTATATAATGGACCCAAGGTAAGGCTTGGGTGAAAAAAAAGAGATGAAGGCATAGGCTCTCTCCCTCTCTTTCTCTCTTTCTCTTCTCCCCTTCTTGCCGTGCGCCAACCAGCCCCAAGAAGGAGCACCAGCCGGCCGCCCCTGCCCTTTCCCTGCCGACCACCACTTGCTGCCGGAGAAGGAAGCTCCGGCCATCTCTTGGCCAGAAGAAGGTGCTGCCGGAATTAGAGTTTGCCGCAAGGATCCTTTTTGCCGCAAGCCTCTTCTTTTGCTTCGCCGGAATTTTGATTTCGGCCATCCTTTTGTGGTTAGTCTTCTGACTTCTCTCTTGGTGTTTCTCATCGCGTTCTCGGAGAATCTAGTAGTTCTCGAGAACACGAAACTCGTGGCTTTGCGAAGTCATCCCGAAGATACTCGACGTGGACGCGAATAGAGGCGGAGCTTCCAAGGGACGCTTACGGTTGGATGTCGTCCCTTCGTTCGAGTTACGCGAGGTAATACATAAATTAGTTTATGTTTCTGCAAAATTTCAAATATATGATCATGTCTACACAAGATAAACTTGAATGCTTAGATGTGTGGTTAAATGATTTAGAGAAATTATTTATGCTAAACCTTCCGCTACACGTAATTAATTTTGAAATTACGAACCCGCATCCATGTCAACATGCACCCGATCCCAACAGAGTTGTGGAATGGGAGAATTCCACAAGTTCATTACTTTAGGGTCTTTGGATATATGGTCTACATTCTAAACACCAAGGATTACCTAAGGATGATTGAATCTAAAGCCGATGAGGGAATTTTGGTTGGTTATTTATCCACTAGTAGGGGTTATAGAGTCTACAACAAAAAGACTAAGGTAATTAAGGAATCTTCAAATGTTGATTTTGATGAATCTACCAACACTTACCCTAGGAAAGCATCAATTGATAAGGACATGGAAGAAATCCAACCCCTTGCCCAAGGAATCCAAGACCTAAATTTATGGGGCAATGGTCAAGGGGGAGGGAGAAGTACACTAGAGGATGAGGACCATGGAGTAAATGAACCCATAACCTCTAGGCCCTTAAGGCATCACCAAGATCACCCCATTGACCAAATAGTGGGTAATGTCACTCAAGGGGTAAGGACTAGGTCCTATTTTAGATACCAAAGTAGTCAAATTGCCTTGATTTCTCAATTAGAACCTAAAACTATTGATGAGACATTAGGTGATGTGGATTGAGTTTTAGCTATGCAAGAAGAATTAAATCAATTTAAAAGAAGTGAAGTTTAGGAGTTGGTTCCTAGGCCCAATGATTGCACCATTGTCACCACTAGATGGGTCTTTAGGAACAAGCTAGATGCTCAAGGCAAAATTACTAGGAATAAGGCTAGATTGGTAGCTAGGGGGTTTAATCAAGTAGAGGGACTAGACTATGATGAAACATATGCCCCTGTAGCTAGATTAGAGTCCATTAGAATTCTACTAGCCTATGCCGCTTACATGGGTTTCACACTTCACCAAATGGATGTGAAGTCGCATTCCTTAATGGGGTCATTAAGGAAGAGATCTATGTAGAACAACCCCCCGGGTTTGAAGACCCGAACTACCCTAGACATGTTTATAAATTAAGAAAAGCCTTGTATGGATTGAAATAAGCTCCCCGGGCTTGGTATGAAAGGCTTTCTTCATTCTTAGTGTCCAAGGTTTTAGGAGAGGAACAATTGACCCAACATTGTTCCTAAAATCTAAGGATAAGGACATATTTGTTGCCCAAGTTTATGTAGATGACATTATCTTTGGGTCAACAAATAATGAATTCCTATACGAGTTCATTAAGTGTATGGAACATGAATTTGAAATGAGTCTTGTAGCAGAATTGACTTTCTTTTTAGGACTTCAAGTTAAGGAAACAAATGAAGGGACACATATATTTCAAACTAAGTATGCTAGGGAAATGCTAAAGAAATTTGACCTAGAAAATGCTAAGGTAGCCACTACCCTTATAGGAACAAATGTCAAAATGGATAATGATGTTGAAGGGCAAATGATAGACTCAAAACAATATAGGAGCATGATTGGGAGTCTATTGTGTTGGGACCGGGTGCATGTTGACATGGATGCGAGTTCGTAATTTTAAAATTAATTACGTGCAGCGAAAGGTTTAGCATAAATAATTTCTCAAATTATTTAACCACACATCTAAGCATGCAACCTTATCTTGTGTAGACATGATCATATATTTAAAATTTTACAGAAAGTAAACTAATTTACTTATTACCTCGCGTAACTCGAAGGAAGGGATGAGATCCAACCGTAAGCGTCCCTTGGAAGCTCCGCCTCTATTCGCGTCCACGCCGAGTTTTCTTCGGGATGACTTCGCAAAGCCACGAGTTTCGTGCCGACAAGAACTACTAGATTCTCCAAAGGCACGACAAAAATACCAAGAGAGAGATGGGAAGACTAACCACCAAACGAAGAACGGAATCAAGATTCCGAGAAGGAAGGAGTTGCGCCCGCTTCTTCTTCTTCTTACGGCAGCTGTTTGTGGCCAAGGGTGGCTGAAGCTCACGGCAGCAAGGGCCTCCTTTAGGGTCGGCGGCACTAGAGAAGGGAGAGGGAGAGAAGGAGAGAGATAGAGGGCTTATTCCTAGATCTCTTAGATTAATTTCCAAGCCTTGCCTTGGTTCCTTTATATAGTGACCTCTCAACCGCCAAGTCTCCTTTTTATGGAATAAATTTTTCATAAGAAATTTATCATATAAATTTTTCTATGATTTATTCCATCATGCCAAGTTTTTATCATAATTTAATTTATGATAAAAACAACCATGTCTCCCTTTTCTTATGGAATAAATTTTCATAAGAAATTTATCATATAAATTTTTCTTATCATGGAAAATCAATTCATAATTGATTCTATAAAATAAAATAAACTATTCAAAGTTTATTTTAATTTCCATGAAAATAATAAACCAAACCTCGGTTTATAAAATTTATATTATCCATAATTTTATAAAACAAACCACACTTGGTTTATTTTATAACTTGAACCAAACAATTTGATTTTTCCCTTTTGTTGTGGCCGGCCAAGCAAAGTGGGTGGGGACCCTCTTTGGCCGGCCAAACCCAAGCCAAGACCTTATGAATTAAAATCATTTAATTCGTCCAATAAGTCTTCAAAAGACTTAGTCATTTTATACTTCCGATGCGTCTCTGAAAAATTCAGATTCAATTTATCTCTCTTGATCGAAAAATCCAATTTTCAACTCGTTTTAAATCCCTCGGATTACTCGTAGTGTGTGTGACTAAATAGGCTTTCGATTTATGTTGGTCGTCTATAATTAACCAATTATAGAACGATCATGAGTGGCACCTAGTAGTACATCATGATCCCCAATTAATCGAAAGATCAACGGTTGACCTCAGAAATAATTCTGAAACCCTTCAGCAGCTATAATGAATCGTGCCCTATTCCCTTCACCATCTTATACCCACTTGGTTTAGGACATGGTCTATGTGTGTCAGTCCCCACTAGGCTGACTACGTCACACCTAGCCCAAGTAACGTTTTCTCATTCTACGGATTCTAATTACTCTCATGTATCTAAGAGATTCATACTCTGAACATGTCATGCTTTGGCCAGAGGCTTCGAGTAACAATCCGACGATAGGCCTTGGGTATACATCTCCTCGCATGAAGTGGTGAATCCTTTGTAGGCTGTTCAAACATCTTCGGGCACTTCGGCTTATACCCAATCATCCTGGGTTCACACCTCCTTGGAGATGCTTGCTTAAGATGTCAAAGTATAAGTCTCCATGACCAAGATGACTTGAACACCGCAAGTCAAAGGAACATCACACGTAAGCTGCAGTAAGAACTTCACTAACATGTCTATATGTAGACTACCATATGAAGTTTTATAGCCAGTCACTCCAATGAACTAGTTCCCTTAACTAGCATTCATGTTTATCTTCGGACATCCCAATGTCACCAGCCAGTGAGAATCAGCTGATTAGAGAATAACCCATGCTAGTCTCAACAGAATTGATAGTGTCTATTTTTATCAATTCATCGACTAGGGGCAATTTCAATACTTCACAATTGCACATGTAGAGATAATCACTAGTTGTGAATTCATCACAAATTCTCTCATGCTGTGAATTGTATTGTGGACATTCAGTAAATGAGTTTAAGATCTTAATCAAATACATAAACATGTATACTCAAATAGTGAATATTCATTTATTAAAATAAATGATTACAATCATAAGGCGATTGCCTTAGGACACTTTTCTCATATCACTAACATATTATACCTAACCGCTAGTAGACTCGATATACTATTTGCGGTAGGTATGTGTGCAAGGTACCAATCATGTGCCAAAAAGTCTCATTTGGTGGTAGTAAAGAGGATCCTAAGGTATGTTAAAGGTACTCTCAAGGTCGGACTTTGGTATCCTAGAACCCCAAATGTTGATCTTATTGGATACACCGATTCGGACTATGCGGGGTGTAAACTAGATAGGAAGAGTACTAGTGGAGGATGTCAATTCCTTGGGTCTTCTTTAGTTAGTTGGAGTAGTAGGAAACAACCATGTGTTGCCCTATCAACAACGGAAGCCGAATATGTGGCAATGGGTGGTTGTGTGTCCCAACTACTTTGGATCATGCACACTTTAGAGGATTATGAGTTACATTATTCCAACGTCAAAGTCTTGTGTGTTAATGTAAGTACAATCAATTTGACTAAGAATCCGGTTCACCATTCTAGAACAAAACACATTGAAGTGAAGCATCACTTCATTAGGGACCATGTGGCAAGGGGGGACATAGACTTGCACTATGTTGAGTCAAAGTCAAACCTTGCCGACTTTTTTACCAAGCCTCTTCCCGAATCGGAGTTCACATCCTTAAGAAGGGGCCTTGGTATGTGTTTTGTAGAGGTATAGGATGAACCTTGGAGTAATACAATAGGAAGGTGGTGCTTGATCCATTAGGATAATACAATTGGTTCACTTGTGCTTGTGGCATAGTGTTGAATCATTAAATGTATCAAAATTATTGAAAATAGACTAACCATGGGGAAAGCAAGTGTTTAATTAATGGATATCTTGCCCAAAGATCATGGTTAGACATTTTAAACATTTGAAAATCATTTTATGTCTTATATGTTTTGCCATAAGCTTAGAAGATATATGATTGCAAAATTAGGTTGAAAGATTGATACAAACTTATTGGTTTTCAAGGATTTTGAGATTTTATCAAAAAGTCAAACGTGTTTGGATTTTTCACAAAATGATATTTTTCCCTGATAAAGTATCTTCCATGAAATATGTTTGCAAATTTTTACAATTTTTGAAATTTTCTAGAATTTCTGGAGGGTTTCTGAAATTCGACTCAGAAACTTATTTTTGGGACTGACACTGCCCTTCAGGGCAGTCGACTGATATGACTAAAGACAGTTTCTGGAAAATTTTCAGAAATACGTTGTTCCCTCATTTGATGCCATGGGTTAGCATTGCTGTGGGCAATCATTTTGATGGTGTCAAAGGGGGAGAATTGGTGGTTTAAGTTAGATTTTTAGCTTAAATTTTTGACTTAATCTTGGATTATGATGAAAAATTGAAAATGGATGAAGGCATAGGTTAAGGGGGAGGTTACCTCTTAGATTTTGGTATGTCTTGTATTTTTTAATTGTTGTTGCTTGTTGTTAAGTTAGGTTTGCAACTTAACTTTTAGTTTATGATAAGAATTGAAAATGGGAGAAGACATGGGTTAAGGGGGAGTTCCTCTTGGTTTTATTATGTCTTGTTTTTTAATTTCTATTGTTATTTACTGTTGTTGACTGATATTTTCTCCCTAACTTAAACATATTGCCACACATCAAAAAGGGGGGGATTGTTGAGGCAATCGACCTAAGAATGATCGGGAAGATCATGATTTTGATGTGTGTGTGCCAATATGTTTAAGGTTAGGGTGTTGTATTATATTTGATATGTGTGATTGAGTTTGCAGGACTTGGAGAATCACATGTGGAGAACATATCCGAGGGACGAGAGCCGAGGGAGGAGGACTCCAAGGATAAGCCGGGAAGTGGACTTCAAGGGCACACGTGAAGGGTGGCATGGAGGCAAGCCAGGGGAAGGCTTGTGTGCGCATCCGAGGGATGATAGCCGGTGGAAGAAGACTTCAAGGGGCAAGCCAAGAGAGTATACCTGAAGGCACACGTGAAGGAGAGTGTTTAGAGTGAGTTTGAGTGCTTGTAGAAGTTGGGCAGTCGATTGGCCCAAAGGCAGTCGACTGCCAAAACTCACAGAAGGTTTTCAGCCTTCGACCAGTCGACTGCCCCAGGCAATCGATTGGTAACCACGAAAACTAGCCGTTGGCTAGCTGTTTGCTAGCATTTAAGGCTAGACCAGTCGACAGCCAAAGGGGCAGTCGACTGGTGCGGGCTGGACAGTTTGCGAAGTTGTCCTGTTCTCTTATTTAAATGGGACTTTTTGGCACGAAGGAGGTACGGTTTTCTACTGTACAAAAGTGCTGTTTGTGCCAATACTCCTCAGATCTTCCTCTCGCTTTTCATTGCATCTTGTAAAGAGGAAGAAGACGACGTTGTAAAGGTTTCTCCACCTTAAAGGAGGTTTTTATAGTGGAGAGTGTGCAACCACGTGGATCCTTGAATTAGTCACCTTTCGGGGTGGATACCAAGTAAAAATCTCCTTGTTAGCGTTGAATTTGATATTGTTTATTATTTTTGTTTGTATTGCTCTAACAATCTTGTAGAGAAAACTTCGACAAAGTGCTATTCACCCCCCCTCTAGCAACACACTCGATCTATCAAGAATGATATGATTACTGATCTAAAGGAGACGTTTGCTACCTTCAGAGCTAACAAACTAAAGTTGAGCCCAACTAAGTATCTGTTCGGTGTGAAAAGTGAGTATTTCCTCAGGTACATGGTGACAGAAAGAGGAATTGAGCCGAATGCAAAGAAGGTGTAGGCTATTTTAAACATGCCATCACCAAGCAACTTCAAAGAGGTCCAATGACTTAATGGAAGTATTACAGCTCTATCTAGATTCATATCTCAATCAGTAGATCAAACCTTACCTTTCTTCAATGTCTTGTGGAAAGCAGTCAAATGAGAATGGGATGGTCAGTGTGAGAAAGCCTTTACGGAGCTAAAGACGTATTTATCTGGTCTTCCTATATTATATAAGCAACTAGAGGGGGAGACTCTTTTTGCATACCTATCTGTAGCTGAACAGACTGTGAGTTCAGCAATTAGTCAGGAAGAAGATAATATTTAATATCCTATCTATTTTTTTAGTCATCTTCTTAAAGATGCAGAGATACAGTACACTATTCTCGAGAAACTAGCATACGCGCTAGTCATAATAGCGTGGAGGTTGAGGCCTTACTTCTTGGCACATCCCATCATCGTATTCACTAATAGCCTACTCGGGTGTGTCCTCACAAATCCTGAGACATCTGGATGGTTAATCAAGTGGACTACAGAGTTGAGAATGAATATGGGATCGAGTATCAACTTAGAACAGCTATCAAAGCCCAAGCTTTAGCCGATTTTATGCTCGAGACAGTTCCAGTTACTGAATCCAAGGAAGTCTGAAAGATTTATGTTGATGGGTTGTCTAATCAGAGATCAAGTGGGGTCGGTGTTTTAATGATATCCCCTTGCGAAGATATACTACAATTATCTATACGACTCAACTTCCGAGCTAGCAACAATGAAGCCGATTATAAAGTAATACTAGTTGGGCTACAAGTCGCCAGGTAGGACAGAACTACTCAGATTATATTATATTCTGATTCTCAGCTAGTGGCACAATAACTCGAAGGAGATTTTGAAGTTCGTAATGAGCTGTTGTAGTGGTATGTAACAAAATATAATAAATTGAAAGCTACTTTTGTAAATGACACTCTACAAATAATCTCCCGAGTGGATGATGTGAAGGCTAATGAACTGGCCAAGTTTGTAAGTTCTTTAGCATCATGAACCTTGGATGAACCTATCATCCAAGAGGAAGTTGTTGTAACGACCCGGAAAATTCTCTTAATATTTTCTTAAAATATTGAGCATGTCTAGATAATTTTCCGAGGGGCCCAGAAATAATTATGTAAAATTGGGCCTATAAATCCATGTTTTCTCATTTAAATTGAGAAAAACTAGGTGCTAATGGGCTCCAAAAATAGGTATTAATTAGGTAAAATTAATATAAATTAGGTAAAATTAATATAAATATAAAAGAATTTTATTTAGGAATATTGGCATAATTATGGATGATTTTAGGGGAATTTTCGGAATTATAAAAAAAAATAATAAAATAAATGAAATAAAAATAAAAATAAAAATAAATGTGCATGAGATAAGGATTGAACCTTGGACCTCTTGTACAACCATGTAAGCCTTAACCAACTCACCTAGCAAGGAATTCTTGTGAGGAAAGGAAGTGAATGGTAGTTAAATGGTAGAAGAAGATGAAGGGTCATGGAAAACTCTTCATTCACCACTTTAATGGTTGATTAATAAGGGGGTTTGGGAGTTTCATTCTTCATGCCATCAATTGCATTTGCTTCTCTCTTCCTTCTCCATTCTTGCCGAGCACTCAAGGAGGACTTCTCCCTTGAGAAAACTTCACAAAAAGTCTCATCCTCCAAGATCTAAGGTCTTCTCAAGTTTCCAAGGGCTAGGTGTGGTCAAGTCTTCTTCCTTCTTTCCATCCAAGGTCTAAAAATCAAGAAATCTAAAGTAAGACTCCCTCACCTGTGGTATAATAGTTACCTATGATTTCCATGATTTTTGGCATGATATATGAGTTGGTTTCGGATTTAATGTTGAAGGGAAACAAAATCAAGGTTCCTATGTTCAAAGGGTTTCGGCCAGAATGTTTTAAAGGTCTAAAAATATGTTAAAAATCATGATAATATTATTTGATGTTCCCCTATGATTTTTAGAAGTTAAGTGTAATTTTTGGGGATTTTTAGAGTACTCTAGGACACCCTAGAGTTTCGGCCAACATGAAGGAAACAAAACCCAGAACTTTAAGTTCAAGGGTTTCGGCCAGCATGTTTAAAGGTCTAAAAATATGTTAAAAATTATGATAATGTTATTTAGTGTTCCCTTATGATGTTTAGAAGTTAAGTATAATTTTTGGGAATTTTTGGAGTACTCTAGGACACCCTAGAGTTTCGGCCAACATGAAGGAAGCAAAACCCAGAACTTTAAGTTCAAGGGTTTCGGCCAGCATGTTTTAAAGGTCTAAAAATATGTTAAAAATCATGATAATGTTATTTAGTGTTCCCTTATGATGTTTAGAAGTTAAGTAAAATTTTTGGGAATTTTTGGAGTACTCTAGGACACCCTAGAGTTTCGGCCAACATGAAGGAAGCAAAACCCAGAACTCTAAGTTCAAGGGTTTCGGCCAGCATGTTTTAAAGGTCTAAAAATATGTGAAAAATAATGATAATGTTATTTAGTGTTCCCTTATATGTTTAGAAGTTAAGTGAAATTTTTGGGAATTGTTGGAGTACCCTAGGACACTCTAGGGTTTCGGCCAATATGGAAGGGACAAAACCAAGGTCCCTATGTTTATGGGTTTCAGCCACCATGATTTAAATGTCTATAAATATGTTAAAAATCATGATAATGTTATTTAATGTTCCCTGATGATGTTTAGAAGTTAAGTATAAATTTTGGGAATTTTTGGAACACCCTATAGGCCTCATATGGTTCGGCCAACCCCAAGGACCCAAGGGTTAGGATTGAGTCTTTGACTTCAACTTATGTTTATGTGTTGCCATGATACAAGGATGATGGATGGTGATTGTGTGAATTTTCACATGGCCATGGGACTTCATAAGTTTCGGCCAATAAGGGTTAATAAGAGTTAAGATTTATTCCAAGTAAGGGTCCCAATGGCCCTATGGTAAGATGTGATTTATGTTTATGAATGATATGCTATGTTATGGATGATATGCCATGCTTACGAATGATATGCCATGTTTATGAATGATATGCCATGGTTATACATGATATGCTATGCTTATGAATGATATGCTATGTTATGAATGATATGCCATGCTTACGAATGATATGCCATGTTTATGAATGATATGCCATGGTTATACATGATATGCTATGCTTATGAATGATATGCCATGTTATGAATGATATGCCATGTTTACGAATGATATGTCATGTTTATGAATGATATTCCATGGTTATGCATGATAAGAATGATGTTACGACAAGTATGTTATGATCATGTTCATGATAAGAATGATGCCATGATAAGTATGCTATGAATGTCTTATGAATGATGAAGCATGCAAAGTATTTTACTTTATGTATGGGCTTGTACCGGACCGAAGTATGGGTCCAAGGGATGGGCACCTTAAGAACGCCCCGGTTATGGACTACCGAAGCTGTCCACGGTTCTGGCACTACCGGAGCTGTGCAACAGGGATGGGCTCCTTAAGAAGCGCCTCGGTTCGGGGACTACCGATTATGCTGTCCTTACCCTAGTAGGTCGGGGCTAGCTACCTCGGATTTACTAGGGATGCGCGCTATGATGTATGTATGTGGTACAAGCCGGGGACCCCAAATGATGTTATGATGATTATGTTTAAGAAATGAAAAGTATGTTTTTAAAGATTAAGCATCCTTATGATATATATGCATTGCCCATGCATTCATTATGAAAAAGTATGTTTATGAAAAGTATGTTCATGAAAAGTATGATTTTAAACTAAGCATCCATATATGTATATGCATTCCACCCATGCATTCATACATGTTATGTATTATGTTATGATAATGACGTGTTATGCTTATGCTCCATGTTAAAAGATATGTATGAGAATGAATGATCCATGTTATGATTATGGTAAGAAGATGCTCTTATGATATCCTAGAATGTATGCCTATGCTTATGCCATATAGGTTGGTTTATATCTTATGTTTATATTCATGCCATGAAAGATGCCATGCTACTATGTTTATGATTTATGCCATGAAAGATGCCATGCTACTATGTTTATGATTTATGCCATGAAAGATGCCATGAATTATGATTTATGCCATGCTTAGAAGGTTTACCATGTTTATGTGCATGCCATGCTAAAGTGATTTAAGATGTTATGTTTTAAGTAGAGCACCAAGTATGTTAAAGTTCATGTGATCATTATGAGATGATGAACGATGAATGTTTTAGTGAGTAGGAAAGAGTCTTACTAAGCCTGTGTGCTTATAGTCTTCTTTCCTTATACCGCAGATCATGCAAGGGGATAACGAGGAAGCAGCAGGAGGGCCTGAAATATGTGTGTGATGGTGACTTGGCCCATGAAATCGAATGTGTTAACCGTTTATGCTAAGAACTTTATTTTTGCTACCTATATGCTCGACTAGTGACTTATGGAACTTTACGATAAGATGTCAAGTATGATATGATATGAACCTTATGGTATGATGTTAAGCATGTTATGATATGATGTTAAGTATGACGTTCATATGTTAAGTTCCATGTCATTGTATGAGGGATGGTAGTAGGGGCATGTATATGTAAGGTTTAAGTTATTCCGCTGCAGTATGATGTTACATGCCTTAAGTATGTTAGCGTAACGCCGCTTTAGGAAAAAAAAAAAGCGGGCGTTACAGGTGTGGCTCATATCGACAGAGAACTTGCTAGTGCCATATTACATGATTGGAGAGAACCTTATGTGGCGTTCATCCGCAATGGAATAGTACTCAAAGATCGTAATCAGGCCCGACTCATTAAGAGTAGGGCTCGGTTCACATTGGTCGGGGAATAGTTTTATAAAAGAGCATTCGCCAGGCCATTATTCAAGTGCATCGGCCCGGGGTACATCGAATATATCATGCGGGAAGTCCATGAAGGCATATGCATGAGTCATATAGTGTAACGCCCGCCTTTTTCCCCCATCTTACGGGGTGGCGAGAGGCGGCGTTACGCTAACATACATAGGGGCATGTGAACATCGTAATGCAGCGGAATAATTTAAAACTTTATACATACATGCAACTAACACTTGAATTATGTAGACATGCCTTAACTATCATTTCTAAACATCGTGACATGGTACCTTAGCATGTTAACATTGTACGTAATATCATGATATGAACTTCACATAAATCATCCATAAGCAATATAGGTAGTAGGTTATTCCTTTAGGCATGACTATCATAAGTATAGCATGAACTTAAGGAGACAATGCAAAACATAAGACATGTGACAAAGTATAAACATGAGAATCTTTTTTTCTTTTTCCTTTGCCATGTCACTGCCACACACACACTCTTGCCCCTCCTACTGCTTCACTTAATATCCTCTTGCTTGGTCTGTGGTATAAGAAAATAAAACTATAAGCACATAGGCTTAGTAAGACCCTTTCCTACTCACCAAAACCATACGTCACATAACACATAAGCATATGAATCATTTAACATGACATGGTGCGTAACATAAAACATAAGCATATGAAACATTTAACATGGTATGGTTCTTAACATAAAACATAAGCATATGAAACATTTAACATGACATGGTTCTTAACATAAAACATAAGCATATGAAACATTTAACATGGCATGGTTCTTAACATGAGACATAAGCATATGAAACATTTAACATGACATGGTTCTTAACATGAGACATAAGCATATGAAACATTTAACATGGCATGGTTCTAAAACATCAGCATATGAACATTTAACATAGCATGATTCTTAACGTAAAACATCAGCATATGAACATTTAACATGGATGCATAACAAGAATGGATGCATGAGTCAAATGCATATATCCTAAGGATGCTCATTTGAAAATCATACTTATAAATACTTAAACATAATCATCACATCATGGGGGCCCTGGCTTGTACACATACATACATCATATGTGCGCATCCCTAAGTAAATACGAGGTAGCTAGTCTCGACCTACTAGGGTAAGGACAGGTGCGGTAGTCCCAAAAACCGAGGCTTTCATGAGGAGCCCATCCCTGTTGGACAGCTGCGGTAGTCCCAGAACCGGGGACAGCTGCGGTAGTCCCACACCGAAGCTTACATGAGGAGCCCATCCCTTGGACCCTTACTTCGGTCCGGTACAAGCCCATTCATAAAGTAAAATAGCTTCACATGCTTCATCATTTATAGAACATACATAACATATTTAAAGACATAAACATAATAGCATAAAGCATACTTAGCATTTCATCGTTCATAATTCATGCATAACATCATAATGCCTTAAAGGCATAAACATCATCTTCATTCATTGTCTTCTTTCATAAGTCATGACATACATACATAATTATGCCTTGAGACATAAACATCATCTTAGTTCATAAAGCTTGCATGATCATGGTACATAAGGTAAGCATGCATTACATACATGGTACATATCACGTAGCATATATAATCATAGTATTTATCATAAAACATGCATGAGTAGGATTCCTAGGAACATGATTCATATTACATAGGTTCATGGCCTTTAACATAAAACATGCATAGGTCTTCATAACCATATATCTATCATAGACATTTAACATAATACATGCACCATTCTACACCAACCATAAGGCCTATTTCACCATACATGTGTTCATGGTATATGGTTTAAAGCATTCATGAATAAAACATGGCACATAACATAAGTATACAAAGTCATGATACATAGCTCATAAAGATAAGGTTTTAGGTACCATATAATTCATACAACATACTTGAACATATATCTACATTATAATAAGTCATAAACACATACACTTGAAACCTTAGATTAACCCAAACCCTAGAACTTGTGCTTGGCCGAAAGTCATAAGTGGGGGTTCCCATGGTTCAAGTAACATGTGAGGTGCCACAAGTAATATATCACCTATATATTATATACAATGCTATAGGAAACCATTAGAATACATTATTGGAGCTAACCCCAAAGTCCTAGCCCTAAACCTTGACTTGGTCGAACCCTAGAAGGGTTTTAAGTCCATGGGGAATTCATTTAATACACAAATAATATCCATTATATCTTAGATAAACATAATAAACATGCTTGGAGGGTTAGATCTAATCCTAACCATGAAGATGGGATGATGGCCGAAACCCTAGAGGGTCTTAGGGTGCTACAAAATTTCCCCAAACCATAATTTATCCTTTATTTTTCATAAGAAAACATTAGGGAGCATGAATGAGGGTTTACATCATCCCCAAACCTAAATACAAGGCTTGGCTGAAACCCTAGAACCCAAACCTCATGGTTTTCTCACTTAGATCCTAAACAAACACTTAAATCATGATAGACATCAAAGAAAACAATTATACCACAGGTGAGGGAGTCTTACCTTTCTTGATCTTGGTTATAAACCTTGAATAGAGGAACAAAAGAAAACCTTCTTGACCCTAGAACTCTCCTTAGCCCTTGTAGCCTTGTAGGAAGCCTTGGATCCTCAAGATTAAGGTCTTCTTGTGAAGCTTCTCCAAGGGAAAACCCCTTGTGGGTTTCGGCTAGAAGGAGGAAGAAGAGGGAGAGAAAGAGCTTTGGTCGAAGAAGAAAACAAATAACTTAAGTGCTAAGTTGTCTCTTCCCTTCCCCTCTCTTTTATACTAAATGAAGGGGGCAAGTAAAGGGGCATGGTGCCTCTTCTCTTGATAACTCTTCACTTCCTTTAGCCTCAACTAAAATCCTCTTCCTTTTCCACTAGCACTCCCTTGCTAGGTGAATTGGTTAGTACATGCATGATGAGGCTTTGCCTTTACCTTAGGTCCAAGGTTCAATCCTTATTGCATGCACTTTATTTTTATTTCTTTTTCTTTTATTTTTGACAAAGTCCACATAAGAGCCCACTAAGGGTTATGCTAATTTTCCTAATTGGAGCCCAATTCTATTCATGCTAAAATTCTACCCAATGTTCACTAATAACCATGGTACTAGAAGAACCCATATAAGGCCCATTGTACCTAGTTTTTAATTTATATAAGAGATATTGCTACGGTTTATGCTAGTATTCATACGTTATTCGAGAATTCGTATAGGCATGATCAATATTTTAAAGAAAAATATTGAGAGGATTTTACGGGTCGTTACATATAGGCGGCCGGTTGATGGCTCGGAAGATTATTCTAACCAGATATTTTTGGCACACACTATAGTCAGGTGCAAACAAATTTGTCGCTGGGAGTGAATCTTACTAGAAGCATCAGCATATCCCCCAACTGAATTACTATGAGCCTCTATAGTTTCTTGTCCCTTCGATCAGTGGGGGATGAATATAGTAGGTCCCTTTCCGACTGTACCACAACAAAAGAAGTTTTTGTTGATTCTCGTAGATTACTTCTCCAAATGGGTCAAAGTTGAGCCACTCTCCCAAATTACTGAGGTAGCCTTGATGAAGATCCTGTGGAAGGATATTGTCTGCAAGTATAGAATTCCTCTTAAATTGGTGTCAGACAATGATATACAATTCTCAGGTCACAAGCTCAAAGAATAGTGTGAAGGGTTGGGTATTCAGCGGACTTTGACCTCCATCGCTTACCCACAAAGCAATGGTTAGGCTGAAGTAGTCAATCAGGAAATAATCAGAGATAATGCTGTAACATGTTGGGGGTAGTTGGGTCGAGGAACTCCCGAGCGTTTTATGGTCCTATCGTACTACTGCCAAATAAAGAACTGGGCAGGGTCCTTTTCATCTTGTCTATGGCGTAGAGGTCGTGATCCCAGTTGAGATCGGCGATGAATCAATTCGACGTCTACTTTACAACAAGGAGAATAATGATCATGAGTGACTACTTGATCTGGATCTGATTACGGAGGTATGTGATAAAGCTGCTACCTGGCTAGTCGCATACTGCCAGCGTATGAAGCAAGTCTACAACCGCCGGATGATCCCTAAGGCTTTCAAGGTCGGGGATTGAGTATGGAAAAGAATCAAGTCTGTCAGCAACGTCGGTAAGCCCGACCCACAATGGAGTGGGCCTTACACAATCGTCGAAGAGCTCACAGGTGGCAGCTATTATTTGCAAGATACTAATGCTAGAAGGTAGGATAGGACATGGAATGCGAATCACCTTCAACCCTACTGTACACAGTATTCTCTGTCATGAAATACTTTTGTATGTATATGTATTTGTATTCACTTGGATTTTTGTCAATTAAATAGATAGAAAATGTCATTCGGGAGCTTGAGTACATAGTAATGGGGCCCTCAAGGTGTGTTGCAGCCGAAGTCGATACCAACTTGAGGTGTCAAGGATGCTCAAGCTGTGTAGACCTGGCCGAGGTGCTGATGATGCCCGACCGGGAGCAGCCAAAGTTCCTACTAGCTTGAGGTGCGAGGATGCCTAAGCTGTATAGACCTGGTCGAGGTGATGATGATGCCCGGGCGAGAGCAGCCGAAGTTCCTACCAGCTTGAGGTGCCAAGGATATCCAAGCTGTGTAGTCCTGGTCGAGGTGATGAGGATGCCCGGCCGGGAGCAGCCGAAGTTCCTACTAGCTTGAGGTGCCAAAGATGCCCAAGCCGTGTAGACCTGGCCGAGGTGTTGAGAATGCCCGACCGGGAGAAGCCGAAGTCCCTACCATCATGAGGTGTCGAGGATGCCCAAGCTGTGTAGACTTGGGCGACGAGCTGAGGATGCCCAGACGGGAGCAACCGAAGTCCCTACCAGCTTGAGGCACCGAGGATGCCCAAGTGGTGTAGACCTGAGCGAGGTACTGAGAATGTCCGACCAGGAGAAGCCGAAGTCCCTACCATCTTGAGGTGTCGAGGATGCCCAAACTGTGTAGACTTGGCCGAGGTACTCGACGCAGAGTCGGTATATGGCCACTTTCTAGAGAGGAAGTTGGGATTGTAGTCTGACTGACACAAGTCCTCCAGGGAATAAGTGACAGGGATCACCACGAATTTAAATCCTTATGGGAATCACATTTCTAGAGGAATAAGGCAAGACACAAGCAAATGCCATTTATAAAAAAGGAAATACATTACACAAAACAAGTAATATGCAGAAGACAAAATACTTTACTAAAACAAGTTTTACAATCATAAACAATTCGAAGCCTACTGGAAGAAAAACAATAAATGAGATTACATCAAAGCTCTTTTTCTTCAGCGGACAAGTCCTCCTATGCTTGGCCAACACTAAGGAATTTCAAGTCAGCATATGGCTTTAGTGCATTGGCTCGTTGGATTTGCTGAACGACTCCGTTAAAACCTTGCTTGAGCCATTTCAGGACTTGGCCAGCCATTATGTCCCCAAACTCCTTAGATTGGAGGAATTTAGCCTTAACGACTGCTTCTATCTCGGGATGATGGGCTCCCTCTCTGGATTTGTAGTATTTTAGCTCCTTGAGTGCCTGATCTCGTTTAGCCTTCATCTTTTCTACCTTGGACAGTGTTTGGTCCCGAACAATAAGAGCTTCGTCATGTTGTTCGCGGGCTGTTGACAAGAGGGACTCAGCTTGGGAGAGGTTCTCTTGTTGGTCAGATATATAAGCAGCGACAACTCACAAACTTATCTCATCCTTGGCTATCATGTCCATCTGTTCCTTAACCTTGCTAAGAAGCTCCTCCTTGGAAGATTCTAGGAGGCAAATTTCATCCAGCAATTTGGCCTCCCGGGTTTGAAGTTGCTCCTCGACCAGGGTCAGTTGAGCAAACTCTGTCGAAAGAGATTTGTCTCTCTCCATCATAAGAAGTTTTCTGTGTCAGAGGCTGTTCAAATTTGACTCCATAGCGCGGGAGTTGTCCGCAGCATGCTCGAGCTTGGCACGAAGGTCTTTGGTGACCTCGGCCTGCATTTGGCCCTCCCATTGGACCCACCAAACCTCGACCTCGAGCTCCGATACCTTCTGTTACAGCGCTGATGTCTCACGCTCGGGAAGCATTCAGTGTCCAAGAATCAAGCACTTGGACGTGGCCTAATAAGAAAAATAGTTAGATTTCAATGCAAAAGCAATAAGGAAGAATGCGCGAAGTTATTCCTTCAGGAGGGACTCGTATAGACGGGCTACCACTCCGGCTGAGCCCACCTCCCTGAGAAAGGTGACATACTCCTCGGCGCGCTCCTTAATCGCCTGCCGATTTCTAGGGGAAGGAATGCCTGAGGTAGCTTCAGAGGAGCAGGCGCGGAGATTCACTCGGTGAGTGTCCTTGACAGGAAGGACGGATGGCCCAGGAAAGCTGTCATTTGTGCTCGAAGAAATCTCCTATGAAGGCTAAATCCCCTGAGGTAGCTCCCTAATCTACAAACGCTAACCCTAGCTGCCTTCTCAGCAGCTAGTACCTTCCTCCAGAGGCGGGCGCTCGTAGGCTCTGGTTCTTCAAACTGGATCATCTTGCCCTTACGACTGAGGGTCCTTGGTGAAGGGAGGATGGACTGGGCTTCCTAAGCTGGTAGCTCAGACTCTTTTTCAGACACCTTGGCAGGCGGCGCTGCCCCCTTCCAACGCTTAGAAAGAGGAATATGATCCTCCCCATCTTTAGGAGCGCTGTAGTGAGGTCGGCTTGATCGAGGTTTTCTCTTCCGAAGGGCGGGAGCTGGTTCTAGCTTCTGAATGGCAGCGGACGGTTCATTCTCCTCCTCCTCCTCCTCCTCCTCCTCCTCAACCAGAAGGAGAACAATTCTTTGGCGGAGGGGGGGGGGGGCGACTCACTCCTCGAGCCGGATCAACGTCTGAGACGGACTAGCGCTAATGGCGCACTAGCCTCTTGTGCAACATCGAGGGTGGAGGAGGGGTGCCTCCTGAGTGGTGGGTGGTTGCATGACAAGTGGCTCCTAGCTTGGTGTCCTCTCGGAATCTCCATTGGATTCGGAGGGTGGGTCTCCTAGGACTTGGGGAGGAGTTAGCTGAGGAGTTAGCGCCTTCTTGTCAGCCAACTCTCATTTGAGCAGCTTGCTCATAGATTGGACAAGCATGGTGGCTTCTACAAAAACATCAAAGAAATATCAATTAGTATAAATAAGCATTAATAAAGATAAAGGACTTACGGAAGTCGCGGTCAAGGTTGGTAGCCTTGGGGATAATCCTAGCTCCATACAGGAACCCTTCATAGTGGACCATGTCGGGGCCATGGAACTCCATCCCGGTAAATACTCCCCTGGCTTGTTGGTACCCCTGGTCATGCTAAAAATAACCTAGCTCCGGGATGGGAGGCAGTTCATCCAACCAGGACGTTGGGGAAAAAGGATGCTCCTAGAGTCTGATAAAGAAGAATTTCTCTTTCCATCCCTTGTTCGAGGATGGGAGGTCAACTATGAATCTATGGCTAGCTCTTGTTGTGAAGCTAAAACCCCCTTTGGACGTGAGGCTAGGGAGGAAAAAGAAATGGAAAAAACGAGGGGTTAAAGGTATTCCAAACAACTTGAACAGAAGAAACTCCTCGCTCATCTAAGCGAAGGCATTAGGCATCATCTATTAGAGAGGAATGTCGAAGTACTGGGATATGAACATGAAGAAAGGAGAGATTAGAAAGTGAAGACTAAATTACCTGACCTAAGAAAAAGGCGTAAAACCCTAAAGGAGGCTCTACGGGAGATTGGTCAAGCCTGGATACCCGAACATCGAAATTTGTCAGGATGTTGTAGGTTTCACAAGCAACTTGCAAGACTCTGGGTTTAATCTTCAATGATATGACCTCATACCATTCTGGCCGATAGGCCTACTCCTTCAGTTTCCCTGAGGCTCCCCCTTTCCACTCGTTCCTCTCTTTCCTTCTGCCTTTCTACTCTTGCCCATAATTCTAAGGAAGAGGTATGGATGATTGAGGAGGAAGAAGAAGAGGATGATGGCCTGATAAAACTTACACTGAAAAAGGCTCTAGCGAAATGAGGTGGAAGTAACAAGCTCTGATGGTCGACGGTGCAAGAAGGTGGATGACCATTTCTGCTTCCCTTTTATAGGGAGATAACGGTAACATAGGAGGGATGGATGTTGATAGGATGAATACTAAAAGTCTTGCTTTTGGTTAAAATATATCTACATTTTGAAAGAGAATCGCAAAATCACACGTTGCATATTTATATTAGTATATGCACAAAATATCTCATACTTTGCATTGTAGATAACATGGTGCGTGGTGACGCACAAAAGATCATATTATCAAGTTCCTTGCAGAAGTATAAGAAAGATGCTCACAACCGAGATGGAGTTGGACGAACAATCGGGATGGTTGTAGTGTAATTAGGTGTGGTTTGCCTTAACCATAGAATTATACTAGTGCGCTTTGTGTGCATTGAGTAGGACCAAAAGAGAGGTCATCCAATTTTGCACTGACTTCATAAATTAGATTAGACCTCGATTTATATTATGGAGTACGATCTCTAAATCCTGAAATAATAATGGGCATATGTATTTAATTATTATTACTTTACCAATGGGCGAGATCTATTCTGTTATATCGATAGGCTTGGTAAGTTGAGAAATAATATTATCTACATGGTGTACCGTTGATTATTGACGGAATCTGTTGTTGGGACCGAGTGCATGTTGACAAGGATACGGGTTCGTAAAATTTTAAATTTTTATGTGCAGCGGAAGAATTAGCATAAAATAATTTCTTAAATTATTTTAACCACGTATCTAGCATGCTACCTTATGATGTGTGGACATGATCATAAATTAAAACTTTGCGGAAAAGTAAACTAATTTACTTAGTACGTCGCGTAACTCGAAGTAAGGGACGAGATCCAACCGTAGCATCCCTTGGAAGCTTCGCCTCTATTCGTGTCCACGCCGAGTTCTCTTCGGGATGACTTCGCAAAGCCACGAGTTTTGTGCCGACGAGAACTACTAGATTCTCTAAAGGCACAACTAGAAGATCAAGAGAGAAGAAAGGAAACTAATCACCAAGAAACGGAATCTAAATTCCGGGAAGGAAGGAGTTGCGTTCCGCTTCTTCTTCTTCTTCTTTGGCTCCTTCTTGATGGAGGTTGCTCATGCCAATTCTTGGAGAAGAGGGTGCGCCGGCCCTAGGAGGAGGAGGCGCCGGCCCTAGGTGGGAAGGAGAAGGGGAGGAAGAGAATAAGAGAGAGAGAGGGAGAGAATTAATCTCTTGATTACTCTATCGATTAAGGAATTCAAGCCTAGCCTTGGTTCCTTTATATAGTAACATCTCCCTTGCCAAGTCTCCCTCTTAACGAAATTTTCATAAGAAATTTATCCTATAAATTCTCTTATTAATTATTCCGTTTAAGGTAAGTTTTATTATAACTAACTTTATAATAAAACAAATACCTTCTCTCCTTTTATTATGGAATAAATTTTATAAGAAATTTATAAACTTTTTTTTATGAAAAAATCAATTCATAATTGATTTTATAAAATTAAAATAAACCATTCCATGGATCATTTTAATTTCCATAAAAGAATAAATTTCTATAAATTTATTTATATAAATTTCTCTACACAAATTTATTTATCCATAATTTATAAAACAAATCGCGCTCGATTTATTTTATTAATTAAACCAAATAAATTGGTTTCTTCCCCTTGCTGTGGCCGGCCAAACCAAAGGGGGTTAGCACCCTCTTTGGCCGGCCAAACCAAACTGAACCGATCGCGAATTAAACTCATTTAATTCGCCCAATAAGCCTTCAAAAGACTTAGCCATTTTAAGTTTTCGTTGCGCCTCTGATTAACTCAGATTCGACTTATTTCTCTTGATTGGAAAATCTAATTTTCAACTCGTTTAAAATCCCTCGGATTACTCGTAGTGCGTGTGACTAAATAGGCTTTCGATTTATGTTGGCCGTCTATAATCAACTAATTATAGAACGATCATGAGTGACACCTAGTAGTACATCATGACTCCCAATTAATTGAAAGATCAACGGTTTGACCTCAGAAGTAATTCTGAAACCCTTCAGCAGCTCTAATGAATCGTGCCCCATTCCCTTCACCATCTTATACCCACTTGGTTCAGGACATGGTCTATTTGTGTCAGTCCCCACTAGGCTGACTACGTCACACCTAGCCCAAGTAGTGTCTTTCTCGTCCTTTGGATTTCTAATTACTCTCATGTATTTAAGAGACTCGCACTCTAAACATGATATGATCTGGCCAGAGGCTTTGAGTAACAATCCGACGATAGGCCTGGGTATACATCTCCTCGCAAGGAGTGGTGAATCCTTTGTAGGCTGCTCAAACATCTTCGGACACTTCGGCTTATACCCAATCATCCTGGGTCCACACCTCCTAGGAGATGCTTGCTTAAGATGTTAAAGTATAAGTCTCCATGACCAAGATGACTTGAACACCGCAAGTCAAAGGAACATCGTACTTAAGCTGCAGTAAGAACTTCATAGACATATCTATATAGATTACCATATGAAGTTTTACAGCTAGTCACTCCAATGAACTAGTTCCCTTAACTAGCATCCATGTTTATCTCCGGACATCCCAATGTCACCAGCTAATGAGAATCAGCTGATTAGAGAATAACCCATGCTAGTCTCAACAGAATTGATAATGTCCGTTTTTATCAATTCATAGACTAGGGATATTTTCAATACTTCACAATTGCACATTTAGAGATAATCACAAGTTGTGATCCCATCACAAATTCTCTTATGCTGTGAATTGTATTGCGGACATTCAGTAGATGAGTTTAAGATCCCAATCAAATACACAAACATGTATACTCAAATAGTGAATTATCATTTATTAAAATGAATATTTACAATCATAAGGCGATTGCCTTAGGACACTTCTCTCATATCACTAACAAACTCCTACTTGGCCTAATGTCAATCGCTACGGTATCCAATACCACAGGCTCTAACATGACCCTCAAACTTGTTCTGAGGCAAGGCCTTAGTTAAAGGATCCGCTAAATTCCTTTCAGTGGGAATTTTCTCAATTTGTATGTCATTCCTACTTATAATCTCTCTGATCAGATGATAGTGGCGAAGCACGTGTTTGGATCACTGATGAGACCTTGGTTCCTTTGCTTGTGCAATAGCTCCATTGTTGTCGCAGTAAACCGGCACTGCTTCATCAATGGTTGGAACCACGCCAAGTTCGGAGACAAACTTCTTGATCCAGACTGCTTCTTTTGCTGCTTCCGAAGCTGCGATATATTCCGCTTCCATGGTAGAATCCGCTACGGTGTCTTGTTTGGAACTTTTCCAACTTACTGCGCCTCCATTCAAAGTAAATACGTATCCAGACTGAGATTTGGAGTCATCCTTATCTGTCTGGAAACTGGCATCCGTATACCCACGTATTACCATATCTCCTTCTCCATATATTAGGAACACATCCTTAGTTCTTCTTAAGTACTTAAGGATTGTCTTGACAGCCGCCCAATGATCCATTCCTGGATCCGACTGGTATCTGCTTGTGACGCTCAAAGCATACGATACATCGGCCTTGTACATAGGGGTGTCAAAAATCAACACGACCCGACGACCCAACCGAATCGACCCGAAAAAAATCGGGTTCGGGTTGAAAATTTTTGGGTTCGGGTCGGGTTCGGGTTGGGGGGTTCGGGTTGAAAAAATTTTGGGTCGGGTCGGGTCGGGTTCGGGTTGACCCGAAATTTAATATTTTGTGGATTTTTGGGGGTTAAATCAAATTTTATTTTGAAAATTAAGATATTTTTATGTATATTAATATCAGTATAGTATGATCATGATGAAGTATTGAGATAAAAGTGAAGAATTATAGGGAAAATGGCGAAAAAAGACGTTTTGAATCGGTTTTTTCGGGTTATTCGGGTCGGGTCGGGTTGGTCGGGTTCGGGTTCGGGTTTGGGGGTTTCGGGTTGAAATTAGGTTCGGGTCGGGTTCGGGTTGGGAGTTAAAAAAAAAATTTTCCCAACCCGACCCGAACCCGACCCGACCCACCCGAATTGACACCCCTACTTGTACATAACATAGCATACATGATAGATCCTATCGCGGATGCATAGGGAATCTTATTCATGCAAATCCTCTCGTCTTCTGTGCGTGGACACATAGACTTTGAAAGGTTGATCCCATGCCTGATGGGAAGGTAACCTTTCTTGGATTCCGACATGCTAAACCTTTTTAGCACTCGGTCTATATACGTAGACTGCGAAAGACCAAGCAACCGTTTTGATCTATCTCTATAGATTCTAATCCCAAGGATATAGGTTGCTTCTCCCAGGTCTTTCATGGAGAAAGTTTTGGACAACCAAATTTTAACTGTCTGTAAGACTGATATATCATTTCCTATAAGCAATATGTCATCGACATATAGCACTAGGAATACGGCTGCACTCCCACTAACCTTCTTGTACACACAAGGTTCGTCAGGATTTTGTGAGAAATCAAACTCTTTGATTGTCTCATCAAAACGGATGTTCCAGCTCCTGGATGCTTGCTTCAGTCCATATATGGATCGTCGAAGCTTGCATACTTTGGTTTTATCAACCGATGTGAAACCTTCAGGTTGTATCATGTATACATCCTCAAGCAGGTTTCCATTAAGGAAAGCTGTTTTCACATCCATTTGCCATATCTCATAATCATAATGAGCTGCTATGGCTAGGAGCATCCGAATGGATTTAAGCATAGCTACTGGCGAATAGGTTTCGTCATAATCAATTCCTTGTTTTTGACGATATCCTTTTGCCACTAATCTAGCCTTAAAGGTAACTACATTACCTTCCATGTCGGTTTTCTTCTTGAAAACCCACTTGCACCCTATGGGCTTAATCCCTTCAGGTGGGTTAACTAAGTCCCATACTTTATTTTCGTACATGGAATCCATTTCCGACTTCATGTCTTCAAGCCATTTGTCCCTTTCTGAACATTTCAGAACATCTTCATAACTGATAGGTTCATCATCGCTTATGAGTAACATGTCATTCGATTCACTTATGAGAAATTCGTATCTCTCTGGAATATTGCGTGTCCTATCAGACCTACGAAGAGGTGGTGTCATTTTAGGTTCAACTGATAGCTCATCATTATGAGGTATTGGTTGTGGGTCTAGACTAGGTGTCTCTGTAATGTCTATTGGAGTTTCTTGAAATTAATCAAGTTCAATGTCACTCCCACTGTTTTCTTGTAAAAGAAATTCTTTTTCTAGAAATACAGCATGCCTTGAAACAAACACCTTTTGTTCCAAGGGATGATAGAATTGGTAACCCTTCGTTTCCTTAGGGTATCCAATAAATAGACATTTATCAGACTTAGCATCTAATTTGTCTGATACAGTCCGCTTCACATAAGCGGGACAACCCCATATCTTAAGGTGAGTTAAGTGGGGTTTCTTACTATTCCATGTCTCATATGGAGTAGTAGAGACTACCTTGATTGGGACTCTGTTTAGCAAGTAAACAGCTGTCTTAAGTGCATAGCCCCAAAAGGATTTAGAAAGTGTTGCATGATTCATCATCGACCAAACCATGTCCATCAAGGTTCGGTTGCGCTCTCAGATACACCATTATGCTGTGGTGTATACGGCGGAGTCCATTGGGATAATATCCCATTGTCCCTAAGATAATCTTGAAACTCTTGACTTAAGTATTCACCACCCCGATCGGATCGAAGTATCTTAATACTTTTGCCAAGTTGTTTCTCTACTTCATTTCTGAACTCTTTGAATTTCTCAAAGGCTTCAGATTTGTGTTTCATCAAGAACACATACCCGAATCGTGAGTGATCATCGATAAAGGTGATGAAGTAGCTATAGCCTCCTTGTGCAAGAGTTGACATTGGTCCACATACATCAGTATGTATCAGACCAAGCAATTCTTTCACTGGATTACCTTTTCCGGAGAAGGGTAATTTGGTCATCTTGCCTTTTAAGCATGATTCGCATGTATCAAATGAACCGGGTTCAAATGATTCCAGAATTCCACATCGGTGTAATTCGGTCATGCGTTTCTTACTTACATGGCCAAGACGGCAATGCCATGTGTAGGAGTCTATTCGATTATCTATTCAAGCACGTTTGTTGCTAACTTCGATATTGAAAACGTCACCGGATAAATCTAACGTGTAGATACCATTGCACAAAGTTCCATTCCCATAAAGAACGCCATTTAAAGTTATGTAACAACAATTGTTACTAAAAGTTAAATGATAACCCTTTTCATTCAAACATGAAATAGATACAATGTTCTTTATTAATGAAGGAACGAAATAACAATTATCCAATTCTAAGACACGTCCAGTGGGGAGCTTTAGCAAATATGTTCCGATGGCAACAGCAGCAATCTTTGCTCTATTTCCAACTCGCAAATTTGCTTCTCCTTTGACGAGTCTTCTTCTATTCCTTAGCCCCTGTATGTCATTACATATATGTGAGCTACACCCAGTATCAAGTACCCAGGTATTTGAGGAAATAGAGTGACATTCAATAACGAAGATACCTGAAGAGGATGGGGCATCGGATGCCTTATTCTTCAAGGACTCAAGATAAACCTTGCAGTTTCTTCGCCAGTGACCCTCCTTGCCACAATGATGACAAGTTCCTTTTGGTTTCTTTTTAGTCTTTTTGGCCTTTTTCTTCTTCCCTTTATTCTATTCTTTGGCCTTCCTCTTAGAACCTTTCTTCGAGGAACCAACTAACAGTACCGTCTTTTGATCCGGCTTTACAGAAGGCTCCACAGTCTTCAGCAGGTTGAGCAACTCAGGAATGGTAGTCTCTAGTTTGTTCATCCGATAGTTCATCACGAATTGTGAATAACTTTGGGCAAACAACTTAGAATTAAGTCAATACTTAGTTCATGATCCATTGCAAAACCGAGTGTGCTCAGTCGCTCAATGTACCCCAACATCTTTAGCACAAACTGCGAGGCAGAAGTGCCTTCCTGCATCTTAGTGGTGAAGAGGAGTCTGGAGACTTCAAACCTTTCGGATCTCGCCTGCTCTTCAAACAACTCATGAAGATGGAAGATGATGGTATAAGCATCCATATGCTCATGCTGCTTTTGCAACTCAGGTACCATAGAGGCTAGCATGATGCAACTCGCAAGTTCAGAATCGGTCATATGTTTCTGATAGGCCACTAGCTGGTCTGGAGTTGCACCTTCTGGAGGAGGGTTAGGAAGTTGATTTTCAAGGACATAAGCAAGCTTCTCTGCCTTGAGGACTATCCTTAGGTTTCGAAGCCAGTCCATAAAGTTTGGCCCAGTCAGTTTATTTGTGTCCAATATGGAACGCAAGTTCAGAGAAGACATGATTGAGTGATTAACCTAGAAATACAAATTGAGTTTATGTGAGAAGAATGATTAAAGAATGTATCAACATACATTAAAAATCCTATTTATTTTTCAAATTGAATAACCCTTTTTATCAATTCGGGAGATCGTAGGAACATCTCCAAATAGGTTGATATCCAACCATAGATAAGAACCACCATGGCTGTGGCCATCAAGTTATTCTTAGCTATGAAGGTTGGTAATTATACCGATTACATATCACATATATGTAACTATCACATTATGCTATCAACTAATTGAATGTTTGCATAAATCATTGGGTTGTTAACTCATTAACAAGTATGCGACATTATACATAGCACCCAACTGCACCTCTCTTTACATCGACCTTGGCTGTGGCACAACAAATCGATGCTCCAAGCTTAAGGCTGACCCATTAATCAAGAAATAGTTTTAATATGGTTGGAGCTCATTCAATCGTTTAGTCAGGCTTGGATGTGTCCAACAACCAAAACTAAGGATTGACCTCTGACTCCAACTATATTATTCATAAACTAATTCCATGGTTTGAACATGTTGAGGTTCAAGTTGGGCATGGATGTGTCCATCAACCCAAACGAGAAACAAAACTCCGATTCTAACCATATTAATGGAAGGTGTTGGCCTTAATATTTTGTAAGGGATTTTGGGTCTCATCTTTTCTAAGCACATTCATGACATATAATCATGTCATGACTAACGATTTCCTTAATAAAGTATGTATGTGACTTAAGTTATCAAGTCTCATTAATTGAATTAGGAACCGGATTTCCTAATTCTAATTTCATACTTTATTGAAGGAATTGTTTTGGGAAACAATTTCCTAAATTGTCATAATCAATTTCGGAAATAATATGTTTAAGACTTTGATTTCTCTAAATCAAAACTTGTTAAATTAAGAGACAATTCCCTTAATTCAACCACATATTATTTTCATGAAAATCTCATTTAAGAAACTCTATAGGAAACTATTTTCCTAATTAATTTTGGAGACAACAATATGTAAGAGCATCACCTCTTAAAACATATTTTATTCATGGATTTAATTAATTACAACAAATCGTTTTCTAAGGGTGGCTCCCCGAGGCTCAGATACCCAAAGAAAAGTAATTTGTCGTAAATCCAATTTGGTCCACTTCGGAAGCGCAACCAAATTAAACATGACAATTTCATTTAAAATTGGGAAATTAAATTACAACAACTAACTTTAAATTGGACGGCTCCCCGAGGCTCAATCCAAAATAAAGAATTTTGTTGTCAATTTAAAAACCAATTCAAATTTAATTGTGAATTAATTGTCCATAAATTTGTCTAGACTTTCTTGAAAGAAAGTGCCCAAAATTGCGAGATTTCATAATAGGTTTTCAGAATAATTGTAAGTTTCTGGTACAAAGAAAACATACATATTTCCAAAATTGGAAAATTTCTAAAATAGAAAATTTCCAAAATTGAAAAGTTTCCAAAAATGGGAAGTTTTCACAATTATCATAAAATTTCAGAAACTAGGATATTTCAAACGTTTGCGAAATTTCATGAGGATTTCCAAACTTTGAAATTCCTAAATCTAAAATTTATAATAATTGGAAAATTTCCATAATTGAAAATTTTTCCAAAATTGAGATTATGACAAAGTTTTCCGCAAACAATTATATGATTATGTCGAACACTAACCGGCTCTGATACCACTGTTGGGACCGGGTGCATGTTGACAAGGATACGGGTTCGTAAAATTTTAAATTTTTATGTGCAGCGGAAGAATTTGCATAAAATAATTTCTTAAATTATTTTAACCACGTATCTAGCATGCTACCTTATGATGTGTGGACATGATCATAAATTAAAACTTTGCGGAAAAGTAAACTAATTTACTTAGTACCTCGCGTAACTCGAAGTAAGGGACGAGATCCAACCGTAGCGTCCCTTGGAAGCTTCGCCTCTATTCGCGTCCACGCCGAGTTCTCTTCGGGATGACTTCGCAAAGCCACGAGTTTTGTGCCAATGAGAACTACTAGATTCTCTAAAGGCACAACTAGAAGATCAAGAGAGAAGAAAGGAAACTAACCACCAAGAAACGGAATCTAAATTCCGGGAAGGAAGGAGTTGCGTTCCACTTCTTCTTCTTCTTCATTGGCTCCTTCTTGATGGAGGTTGCTCACGCCAATTCTTGGAGAAGAGGGTGCGCCGGCCCTAGGAGGAGGAGGCACTGGCCCTAGGGTAAGCTTAGGGGCGCCGGCCCTAGGTGGGAAGGAGAAGGGGAGGAAGAGAATAAGAGAGAGAGAGGGAGAGAATTAATCTCTTGATTACTCTATCGATTAAGGAATTCAAGCCTTGCCTTGGTTCCTTTATATAGTAACCTCTCCCTTACCAAGTCTCCCTCTTAACGGAATTTTCATAAGAAATTTATCCTATAAATTCTCTTATTAATTATTCCGTTTAAGCTAAGTTTTATTATAACTAATTTTATAATAAAACAAATACCTTCTCTCCTTTTATTATGGAATAAATTTTATAAGAAATTTATAAACTTTTTTTTATGAAAAAATCAATTCATAATTGATTTTATAAAATTAAAATAAACCATTCCATGGATCATTTTAATTTCCATAAAAGAATAAATTTCTATATATTTATTTATATAAATTTCTCTACACAAATTTATTTATCCTTAATTTATAAAACAAATCGCGCTCGATTTATTTTATTAATTAAACCTAATAAATTGGTTTCTTCCCCTTGTTGTGGCCGGCCAAACCAAAGGGGGTTAGCACCCTCTTTGGCCGGCCAAACCAAACCGAACCGATCGCGAATTAAACTCATTTAATTCGCCCAATAAGCCTTCAAAAGACTTAGCCATTTTAAGATTCCGTTGCGCCTCTGATTAACTCAGATTCGACTTATTTCTCTTGATTGGAAAATCCAATTTTCAACTCGTTTTAAATCCCTCGGATTACTCGTAGTGCGTGTGACTAAATAGGCTTTCGATTTATGTTGGCCGTCTATAATCAACTAATTATAGAACGATCATGAGTGAACCTAGTAGTACATCATGACCCCCAATTAATCGAAAGATCAACGGTTTGACCTCAGAAGTAATTCTGAAACCCTTCAGCAGCTCTAATGAATCGTGCCTCATTCCCTTCACCATCTTATACCCACTTGGTTCAGGACACGGTCTATTTGTGTCAGTCCCCACTAGGCTGACTACGTCACACCTAGCCCAAGTAGTGTCTTTCTCGTCTTTTGGATTTCTAATTACTCTCATGTATTTAAGAGACTCGCACTCTAAACATGATATGCTCTGGCCAGAGGCTTTGAGTAACAATCCGGCGATACACCTGGGTATACATCTCCTCGCAAGGAGTGGTGAATCCTTTGTAGGCTGCTCAAACATCTTCGGACACTTCGGCTTATACCCAATCATCCTGGGTCCACACCTCCTAGGAGATGCTTGCTTAAGATGTTAAAGTATAAGTCTCCATGACCAAGATGACTTGAACACCGCAAGTCAAAGGAACATCGCACTTAAGCTGCAGTAAGAACTTCATTGACATATCTATATAGATTACCATATGAAGTTTTACAGCTAGTCACTCCAATGAACTAGTTCCCTTAACTAGCATCCATGTTTATCTCTGGACATCCCAATGTCACCAGCTAGTGAGAATCAGCTGATTAGAGAATAACCCATGCTAGTCTCAACAGAATTGATAATGTCCGTTTTTATCAATTCATAGACTAGGGATATTTTCAATACTTCACAATTGCACATTTAGAGATAATCACTAGTTGTGATCCCATCACAAATTCTCTTATGCTGTGAATTGTATTGAGGACATTCAGTAGATGAGTTTAAGATCCCAATCAAATACACAAACATGTATACTCAAATAGTGAATTATCATTTATTAAAATGAATATTTACAATCATAAGGCGATTGCCTTAGGACACTTCTCTCATATCACTAACATCTGTGTCTTGGTGAGTCGGGATGATGATGCCCCCTTGATGAGCTCAAAAGGATCATCATGTTAAATCTTGCAAGCGGATTATGGTCCAACACGATGAAAAGGTTGAGTGGTACTAGTCAAGGTCAAGAGAATAATTAATTAAAATTGTCAGTAATTTAAATTAATTATCGAGCATTTGATATCTTAAACATGGGGAGATGGACGACTCATAATAGGTGGAGCTCATATGAAAATATGGGGGTTGGTGAGGAAGTTCAATGAGGATCCTTTAGTGGAATGGATCTCCATTAATGGATCAGATTTGGATCCATTAGTGGGCCAAGACCCAACTCCTACTCATGGTCCCTACCATAGCCCTATAAATACCCCATAGGAGTCATGAAACCAAGGCTTAAGGAATTATAGAAAAATCCTAAACCCTTCTCTCTCCCTCCCTCTCTTTCTCTCTCTTAGGGTTGCGTCAAGAGAAGGCTTTCCCTTCTTCCATCATCGATGGAAACCAAGCTAAGGGAGAGCTCATCCTCCCCTTCCTCCATCAGTTGACGCACAAGAAGCTCGCGAGAGGTGAAGGGAAAAGCTTTCTCATCACCTTGCGGGTTTGCGCGTGGTGGAGGAGAAGGTAGTGTTGGTGCAGGAAGCACCATATCGAACCTTGTTTTGATATTGGCAAAGGTTCAAAGTTAAGTATTATTGGTGATCTAATGTTGTTACTCAAGTGTGCAGAAAAAGTCCTAGCGAAGGACTGCTAGGCACCTAGCGAAGGAATGCTAGGAATTGAAATCCTAAGTCCTGGCGAAGGACAGCTGGGCACCTAGCGAAGGGCTGCTAGGATACGAAGACCTAGCGAAGGATTGCTAGGTACCGGGCGAAGGACAGCCTGAGATCCAAGACCTAGCAAAGGACTGCTAGGCACCTGGCGAAGGACTGCCAGGATCCGAAGACCTGGCGAAGGACTGCTAGGCACCAGGCGAAGGACAGCCTGGTATCCAAGACCTGGCAAAGGACCGCTAGGCAAAAGTCTAATCGGAGGAGCCGGTTGGCAACAGGTAAATTCTCCTGAGAGGAGTAGGTGAGGACACGTTCCCCGTCGAGGGAACAGTAGGCGTCGGTTCGACCTAGGGCTCCATTTTGGAGACCCAAAGTCAGAACTAAGACAGCTAAGGCTGTATAAACCTAATACTTTTGTGTTTTATATTGTTTTGGACTAACCCTGGATGCAGGACCAAAGGAACGTGTGTCTGTAGCTCAGAATGCCCAAAGGAGAGAGGCAAGTAGCTGAGTAGGGCGCCCCCAGTGTCCAGGGCGCCCCCAAGGTGAATACAAAACAAGAAGAGCAAAGCACGCTACGGAAGCTCACTGGGCGGGGCACCCCCGTGCTCCCAGCCGCCCCCAGTGCCCAGGGCGCCCCGCACCCAAGCCACCGAAGTGGATAACCCTGATCCAGCCGAGAAGCTCGCTGAAAAGGTCAACCAGGGCGCCCCCAGCGTCCAGGGCGCCCCCAGAGTCAATCCTCAGCCCTATTCGAGTGGGATAAGGGCTGACCGAGGTAATTCGGATCGGTTGACACGTGGGGGGGGGCCCCAACGTTCAGGGCTCCCCGAAGTGCTATAAATAGCACCCAACACCAAGGCTTCTTAACAATCAATTCTTCCAACGCATTCACGCTCTTCTACTCCCGCGCTCTGCTCCGGAAACCTTCCGACTCGAGATATAAGCGCTGACGACGTTCCTCTGCTCCAAAAATACAATCTACACCGGACGTCGATAACGAAGAGCTGCTTTTAAATTTACTGTACTATTCTTGTAATACATTTTGTAAACTGTTTTTGCGCACATATAGAGTTGCCCGCAGTAAACTGTCAACGACAGTGGGTCTTGGAGTAGGAGACGACCGCGACTCCGAACCAAGTAAAATCTTGGTGTTCGCGTGTGTTTTACTTTATTTATTTTCGCTGCTAATTCTCTTTTACAAATCCGAACGTTTAACGATATTCACCCCCCCCTCTATCTTGGATCTTTTACGCCTTTTTCAATTTTGAATTTTCATTTTTTCACCATAAGTTAGAATTGATAAAATGTTCGATTTTTGAAAATTTGACATAAACCTTTTTTATTATTATTTTAATATTTTTTCTCGAAATTCCTGCTACCTTAAATCAAGCAAATTTTTTTCCAAACATTGAATTCTTACTGTTTCATCATTAATCAAAATTGATAAAACTAATATTCTCAAAAAATTTGTCATAAATTTTTTTATTATTATTTTAATATTTTACCTTGAAATTCGTGCAATATTTATTTTGGGTTATTTTTCCTCATTCTCCCGCACTACTAATCCAAGACCAAGTCTTGGTACATTTTTGTATTTCTCTTCTGTACGAGGTTTAAAACAAATGGCCAACCAAGAATGGAACAGTGCTCGTCCACCACTCTTCTCTAGCGAGAACTTCAAAACTTGGAAGGGAATCCCACCTAAAGGCCCATCTAGATCTATGGATGATAATCCCCACAGAAGATGGGATAGCACTCACCTGGGACAAATTGGATGAACCAACACTCAACATGATTGAGACAGATGCAAAGGCGACTGCAATCCTACAATGCGGCCTAACAAAAGAAGTATTGAAGCAGATTGGACCATTCGAATGTGCGAAAGAGATGTGGGAAAAACTGATTAATCTACACGAAGAGAGCTCCGATGTTGAGATCTTAGAAGCTCAAGAACAAGTAGCTGAGATTGACTCGACACCCGACATCGAAATCGAACCAGAGTCAAACGACGAGTTTTCTGAGACAAAATCGGTAACTAATTTTGAATCGTTTTCTGAATTAAGGTTAAATAATCAAGCTGATATTGCAATGGTCGAGAAAGGTATAGTTTTTATTGCAGGGAAAACTCCAAGAGAACTGCAAAAGAGGCCTCACAATACTTGAGTCCAACTCAGACTCAGAATCTGACGAAGAAGACAATGGAGGAGATCGAACCAAACTGATCCGATCAGCTCGTGATCACTACAAGATGCTAAAGACACAAAAAGGAAAGACGGCAAGTATCAAGGGGGAGATTCCCAACTGGGAATCAAAAGGTAAATTTACAATATTTAAAAATCTAATATTTACCTCAAAGAACGTAATTAATTTATATAAATTAGTTAAGGCTAATATGTTAGAAAACTTAATTCCCAACCTTGCTGACGTTAAAAAACCCTTTTATTATTTCAATTATGATGTGACTTAGAATTTTTTTTCCTTGTTTGCTTGTTTATTTTCCTTTGCAATCTTAATTTTTTTTCTTTTTAGATTTAGGATTGGTTAGATTAAGGACCTGATTAAATTGAAACTTGAACAACCTAGTATTAGGACAAGGTTTGATGATAGTACGTTAGGGAAGCCTGACTAAGGAGTCAAGTAGGTAAGGAGTACCCTATTTGGTCTTTTTAATCCAGTGGAACTAGCCGAAGCTACCTCTCCGAATCCAAAACTAGTTAGACCAAAGTTTCTCAGAAAATAATTTGAAAATGATCTTTCTTTAAAAGGCTTTGTCTAGGAAAAGGTTGTTGATCCAATAAGGCTACGACCAAAGAAGGCCTCTGTGCCTCGCCAAGACCTAGAAGCCAATTATCGAAACTTACTTTCAAATTGTCATTTGTTAAACTTGAATCTAACACAAGCTTCAATCAAATCATAGCCTTTAATTTAAATTCAAAAATAAAATTTAAAGCATCTCACAAATCAGATAAGAATACCTTGTTTTGTCACTTAGAAATGGGTGAGATGCTCAGGACCTAAAAGTTTAGTCCAACCCAATCAACCGTACAAATCAAATTCAACTTAATTATTCTCAATTAATTATTATCAAATTCAACTTAATTATTTTCAATTAATTATTCTCAAAATTCAACTTAATTATTTTCAATCAATTATTTTCAAAATTCAACTTAACAATTTTTAAAATTCAAAGTTAAAATTCTAATTAATTTCAAAATCCTCAAAAATCATTTTAACTTTTAAACTAAGGTTTAATGTCTCAAAATTAACCATTTTTTTAAAATTAAATATTTGTCTCACACAACCCATAAGGTTAACATGTTTGACCACGTAGAACTGGGTGAGACATCTAGGACCTAAAAGCATGATTCACTATCCTTTTAAATAAAAAAGTTTGCAAAAGTTATTCAAACTTACCTCTAATTTTTAATTTATTGTACTGTACCCTACCTTTTCATTCCTAACATTTTTTTAATTTCATGTCAAATATCACAATAAATAGAGTCTAGGGCTTGTTCTGATTTAGTCATTAACTTGGTCAAAATAGTCAACCCTAGTCCACATAGTCAAACCTGGTCAACACTGATATCCCTTAAGGAACTTAGATAAAAGTCAGACTGTGTCGGATACAGGGGGAGTGCTTCTTAATCTTTTTCTAAAAATTCAGCTTTTTCAAAAACCTTATGCCCTAAAACTTATTATCATCTCAAAATAAGGTTTTCAAAAGTTGACTCAAAAACCCTCGTATATTACTATCTCTTTGAAAAATTAACATCATGATTTTCGAAAACTGTGCTATCATTCCAAGTTGTGTTTTCAAAAATTTATCTCCTTGAAAGTTATCATACTCAGAAGGTTATTCAAAATCATTTTTTTGATTTTAATAAACCCTAAAGACACAGAGGAAGGTCCACTTCATGATCTACAAGGACTCCTAGGATGTGTCAAATTTAGGGGGAGTTTGAGTCAAAAGAAGAATTTCTGAAATATTCTTTTTGGCAATTATTTGTTAGATAATTCTTATAATTTAAATCAAACCTTAAAACTCAGAAGAAGATTACTTGTAGTCAACAAGCTTCGTAGGACTGGGTCAAGTTTAGGGGGAGATCAAATTAAAAGAATTATTGAATAGTTTCAAAATTAGATGTTTTCATGCACTGCACGTTTAAAATTTTTTTGAGAACTTAAATAATTTTTCTTTCAAAATATCATTATTTTATTTTTCAAAATTCTTATGGCTTATGAAATTATTTTTGAAATAATATTTACTTGGGTTGAAGAAATTTCCAGGACACTTAGGAAAATGTCCTTGTAGTCAACAAGGTTTCCTAGGATTGTGTCAGACTGGAAAAGAAACCTAGTCAAGTAAAATATTATGTTTTGAAAATGCATAATACTTTTCAAAAATTATTTATAATTTTCAAAGTCTAATAGTTTTCAAAAACAGTACTTAGACTTTCCAAAAAGGCTCAATCTGTTTTTTTTCAAAAGTACTTGCATATTTTTCAAAAATGCATATTTTTTTTAAAAGTACTTATATTATTCAAAAATTACATAATATCTTTCAAAAGTACTTCTATTTTTCAAAATATAATGTTTTCAAAAAGGTACTAATACTTTTCTAAGGCAATAGTATTCTAAGTACATGAATTTTCTAAAAGATTTGCCTATAAATACAAAATCTTTTTTCAAAATTCCACAATACCTTTCAAAGTGGAGTTTTGTTGGTGCAATTTAAGCTTTTTGCTAGGCTTTCAAGAATTATGCTAAGTATTTTTATGTTTTCAAAACTCATAGGCTCTGATACACAAATTTTCTCTCTTAAAATCTCTTTCAAAATATATTTTTCAATTCTTTATTGATATATGGCCAAGGGGGAGAGTAGAAAAAGTGAAATTAAATTCTTCCTTAAACCTTTTTCCCCTTTTTAATGAAAGTTTATCTTAGACATGGTCTAAAACATAAGGAGAAGAGTTTCACATTAAGGGGGAGAGAAAGAAAGAGAAAAATGATTTTTTTTGGTAAAACAAAAATTTCTAAGTATCTAAGTGTTTCAAATTTTTTAAGTGAAATTTTCCTTAGTAAACAAGATTTGTCTGAGCAAAACTTTTTGAAAATTTTGGCAAATATTTCTAAATAAAGTTTTCTTTGGGGAAAAACTTGCCTAGAAATTTCTTAAGAATTATGTTTTTCAAAATGCACAAAGTGTTTCCAAGCAAATTCGTCTAAATGTGCAAAATTTTCTTTAGTAAACAAATTTTTTTCCTAACTCTAAAAGTTGAACTTTTTTTTTTGGAAATTTGGCTTCAAAAATGGAAATTTAGCCTAAGTAAATTTTTTTTGCCTTATAAGTAATATTTTTTTTTCAAAATTTAGGCCTACAAAACTTCTCATAATGAAAAATTATCTAAGTGTAAAAAGTTTTTGCTAATGAAAATACTTTTACTCTATTTTTGAAAAACACTTTGTCAAAAACATGAAGCACTCAGAAAAACTCAAAAATCCCTGTTAGATACCTTGTTCACCCATGTTTGTTTTTGATATATGTCAAAGGGGGAGGAAAGGTCAAAGTTAAGAGTCAAGTTAATTATTGTTTTATAAAACAATTATTCAGGGGGAGTATGAGTATGAGAAATTTTTCAGGGGGAGGAAAGGTCAAAGTTAAGAGTTAAGTTAATTATTGTTTTATAAAACAATTATTCAGGGGGAGTATGAGTATGAGAAATTTTTTCAAAATTACATTGGTTTTAGACTTTATACTATTCAGAATTGCTATGTGTTATTGGTCTTAACCTTCTTGCTTAAACTGTTGTAATTTTTACTTAACTTTAAATTGTGTTGTCATAAATAAAAAAGGGGGAGATTGTTGGTGCAGGAAGCACCATATCGAACCTTGTTTTGATATTGGCAAAGATTCAAAGTTAAGTATTATTGGTGATCTAATGTTGTTACTCAAGTGTGCAGAAAAAGTCCTAGCGAAGGACTGCTAGGCACCTAGCGAAGGAATGCTAGGAACTGAAACCCTAAGTCCTGGCGAAGGACAGCTGGGCACCTAGCGAAGGACAGCCTGGGATCCAAGACCTAGCGAAGGACTGCTAGGCACCTGGCGAAGGACTGCCAGGATACGAAGACCTGGCGAAGGACTGCTAGGTACCGGGCAAAGGACAGCCTGGTATCCAAGACCTGGCAAAGGACCGCTAGGCAAAAGTCCATCCGGAGGAGCCGGTTGGCAACAGGTAAATTCTCCTGAGAGGAGTAGGTGAGGACACGTTCCCCGTCGAGGGAACAGTAGGCGTCGGTTCGACCTAGGGCTCCATTTTGGAGACCCAAAGTCAGAACCAAGACAGCTAAGACTGTATAAACCTAATACTCTTGTGTTTTATATTATTTTGGACTAACCCTGAATGCAGGACCAAAGGAACATGTGTCTGCAGCTCAGAATGCCCAAAGGAGAGAGGCAAGTAGCTGAGCAGGGCGCCCCCAGTGTCCAGGGCGGCCCCAAGGTGAATACAAAACAAGAAGAGCAAAGTACGCTTTGGAAGCTCACTGGGCGGGGCGCTCCCGTGCTCCCGGGCGCCCCCAGTGGCCAGGGCGCCCCGCACCCAAGCCACCGAAGTGGATAACCCTGATCCAGCCGAGAAGCTCGCTGAAAAGGTCAACCAGGGCACCCCCAGAGTCAATCCTCAGCCCTATTCGAGTGGGATAAGGGCTGACCAAGGTAATTCCGGATCGGTTGACACGTGGGGGGGGCGCTCCCAACATTCAGGGTGCCCCGAAGTGATATAAATAGCACCCAACACCAAGGCTTCTTAACAATCAATTCTTCCAACGCATTCACGCTCTTCTACTCCTGTGTTCTGCTCCGGAAACCTTCCGACTCGAGATACAAGCGCTGACGACGTCCCTCTGCTCTGAAAATACAATCTACACCAGATGTCGGTAACGAAGAGCTGCTTTTAAATTTACTGTACTATTCTTGTAATACATTTTGTAAACTATTTTTGCGCACATATAGAGTTGCCCGCAGTAAACAGTCAACGACCGTGGGCCTTGGAGTAGGAGCCGACCGCGACTCCGAACCAAGTAAAATCTTGGTGTTCGCGTGTGTTTTACTTTATTTATTTCCGCTGCTAATTCTTTTTTACAAATTGGAACGTTTAACGATATTCACCTCCCCCTCTATCGTTCTTCTCGATCCAACAGGAAGGAGGTGGGCGGCGCTGGCGGGCTTTGGGATTGGAGGTGGCCGGTTGGAAGGAACACAAAGAGAAGTCATCCTCTTCTTTTCTTGATCGCCTTCAATTCCTCACCTCCCGCAGGTATCCTAAGGGAACATAAGGTGGTTTAATAATCCTAAGGATCAGAGGATATTCGTTGGTACGAATGTCTGATTCTTAGAAAAGGACTATGTAATAAACCACAAACCCATGAGTAGAATTATTCTTAAGTAACTAAGAGGGGGACATTCTGACCTTAGTACAACTGTACAAGAGGGAATACCTCAAGTCACTGCACCTCGTGTCACAGAAGATACAGAGGGGATACCTTATCGTAGTGGGAGGGTTGTTAGTCAACCTATAGGATTCATGTTCTTGGAAAGTCTTTGGACTTGGTCCTTGGTGAACATGAACCGGCTCTCTGGACCTATGATAAGAATCATCCGCTTTGAAGAGATAAATCCAGAGACATGAATTTGTTCAAAGGATGGATGAGATTGTGTATATAAGTCATGTGATGGAAATGAAGTGGTATTCTTGTGCTATACGTAGATAATATTTTGTTGATTGACAACAATAACAAAATACTATCAGACGTAAGGGTATGGTCGTTCAAACAATTATGAAGGAGTAGGGAGTAGTATGACACATCCTTGGGGATCAAAGATCTAAGTGATCTCCAGACAAGGATAATGTGCTTATCCCAAGCTTCATACAAGGCACTATCCTAACTCATTTTAGCTTGGATACCTCCAAGAAAAGTTTTGAACTTTTCAGCTATGGAGCTACTCTATCTAAGGAGATATATTTAGATTATCAAAGAAGATAGAGTAGGTAATGACGGTTCCTTTAGCATCAGCTATAGGAAGCCTTATGTATGCTAAAAGTGAGCCCAGATATCTATTATGCCGTGGGCATGGTTGGCAGATATTGGAGTAACCCAGGTCAAGGAAATTAGATTGCAGTAAAAGCATATATTAGTTCCTGAGAAGGACTAAGGATCATATGATGGTTTACCGGGCAAACCAATCTCCTGTGGGTTATATGGATACATAATTCCAATCAAGATAGGGGCAAATATAAGTATTCCTCGGGGGTTTGTGTTTACTTTTAGGAGGTGGAATCATTGTATGGGAGAGTGTCGCGCAGCAGCTGCGTGATGGATGACAGTCTCTTAGACAGCCAAGAGAGCAACATGGTTTAGGAACCTCAAGATGGACTTCGATGTGATTCCTGGTTTGCTCAGAGCTATCACATTTGTTGTGATTAAAATGGTGCAGTTGCAAACTCAAAGGAATCGCGAGTCCATAAGGCAAGTAAACACATAGAGTGCAAGTACCACCCAGGAGAGGAAAAGCTGTTGTTGCCTAGATTACATCTGAGGATGACCTAGGGACATCCTTTCACTAAGGCCTTGGTAGCGAGAGCTTTTAGGCATATGAAGGATCTAGGGGTCAGATGCATGACATTTTGAAAACAGCAAGGTCTTTATGTACAAGTGAGAGATTGTTAGGATGTATACTAAAAGCCTTGCTTTTGGTTAAAATACATCTACATTTTGAAAGAGAATCGCAAAATCACACGTTACATATTTATATTAGTATATGCACAAAATGTCTCATACTTTGCATTGTAGATAACATGATGCGTAGTGACGCACAAAAGATCATGTTATCAAGTTTCTTATAGAAGTATAAGAAAGATGCTCACAACCGAGATGGAGTTGGACGAACCATCGGGATGGTTGTAGTGTAATTACGTGTGGTTTATCTTAAGCATAGAATTACACTAGTGCGCTTTGTGTGCATTGAGTAGGACCAAAAGAGAGGTCATCCAATTTTGTACTGACTTCATAAATTGGATTAGATCTCGGTTTATATTATGGAGTACGATCTCTAAATCCTGAAATAATAATGGGCACATGTATTTAATTATTATTACTTTGATTTACCAATGGGCGAGATCTATTTTGTTTGATCGATAGGCTTGGTAAGTTGAGAAATAATATTATCTACATGGTGTACCGTTGATTATTGACGGAATCCGTGTCCTGGTGAGTCGGGATGATGATGCCCCCTTGATGAGCTCAAAAGGATCGTCATGTTAAATCTTGCAAGTGGATTATAGTCCAACATGATGAAAAGGTTGAGTGGTACTAGTCAAGGATAAAGAGGATAATTAATTAAAATTATCAATAATTTAAATTAATTATCAGGCATTCAATATTTTAAACACGTGGAGATGGACGACTCATTATAGGTGGAGCCCATATGAAAATATGGGGGTTGGTGAGGAAGTTCAATGGGGATCCATTAGTGGAATGGATCTCCATTAATGGATCGAATTTGGATCCATTAGCGGGCCAAGACCCAACTCCTCCTCATGGTCCCTACCATAGCCTTATAAATACCCCATAGGAGTCATGAAACCAAGGCTTAAGGAATTATGGGAAAATCCTAAACCCTTCTCCCTCTCTTTCTTTCTCTTAGGGTTGCGGTAAGAGAAGGTTTTCCCTTCTTCCATCGCCGACGGCAACCAAACTAATCCTCTCCTTCCTCCATCAGTTGACGCACAAGAAGCTCGCGGGAGGTGAAGGGAAAAGCTTTCTCATCGCCTTGTGGGTTTGCGCATGGTGGAGGAGAAGGAAAGAGGTGGGTGGCGCCTGCGGGCTTTGGGATTGGAGGTGGCCGGTTGGAAGAAACACAAAGAGAAGTCATCCTCTTCTCCTCTTCTTTTCTTGATCGCCTTCAGTTCCTCACCTCCTGTAGGTGTTGATCGGCATCGGAGCTGCTGGGAGGAGGCGCGTAGAGCAGGCGGCTCATCTTGGAGGTGGTGGCGCCGACACAAGCAAGGTGGAGAAGATAGGGTTTTGTGGTTGAGTTTCCCGGACGAGGAAGGTCTCTTCTTCTCCTCATTCATCTTCCTCATCTTCCTTACACCACTTGGTGGCCAGAGCAAGCAAGGAGAAGATCTTCTTCTCCATTGGCGTTGGCGGCATCAACCCTAGTGCTTAGGGTTTGGTGATTTGGAAGAAGGAAGAAGAATACCTTTCCCTGGGGTTTCAGCCAAGCTATGGTGGAGAAGGTATTGTTAGAGCCTTGGTGACTCCGCGTCTTGGTAGCTCATCACCCACACGACGTCCAGGAGGGGAGTGTCATACGGTAGAATACTGCGAGGTAAAATACGAGGTATACCTCTCTTTAGCTCCGTCTTTGTTCTTGTTATTTTATGTGATTTTTATCATCGCATGCATGTGTTCATAATTAGTTATCATAGTTTAATTATTTATTTATTAATATTGATAATTAATTGTGTCATGCACCCCGATTATAAATACAAAAACCGGCGATCCATTCGTCGTCTTTTCCGCGGTTGATTGATTCGGAAAGTTATAAGGCCTTAACTTTGGTTTTGGCTAAGTTGTGACATGAAACAATTGACATGACGACGAGACGGTTGTTTGGGAGACGGGTCTCTATTCGGATTAAATTTTTAATCCGTAGACATAGAGAGGTCTCTCATGTTTGACACCGTGGTTGCTTAGGAAACCCGCCGAGCTATAACCAACAGATGCGAGACACGTGGATGAGGAATGGTCGTGGATCTCGAAGTGTGCGGCTCATTATAGCCGCTAGTTGGTATGCCTTGACTAGCACGTCGAAGAAAGGACGCTTCGAGGGGGGCATGCCGCGTGGTGCCAGCCTATTCGCCAAAAGGATTTTTTGTCATTAATATGTCGCATGTGCTCTTAATGAGTGATTGACAACCATCGATCGTGGCGCATCAAAACTCATGAAACTCTTGGGGCTAATTCAAACAATTACTTTGCCTCCCTCCACGAATGTTTGGATTCCTAAGATCCATGAAATAGTTAAGGTTGAGAAATGCTAAATACATTTTTTTATCTACACTTCTCTCCCAAAACGCCACAAGTCTAATCAGTCAGCTAAACTTCCTTCGGTTAGACTTAAGGGGGGGCTTGTGATTGGAATGTTAACCTGAAATGGACATGGGCTCGAGGAAGCTACGTGCCTATAAAGGCTGGAGAGAAGTCCTTGAGACCAACTCGGGAGAGCGGAGCCCGAGCCCAACTCTAGACAAGAGCGCTTGAGACCAACTCGGGAGAGAAGTCCCCGAGACCAACTTGGGACAGGAGTGCCCAAAACCAACTTGGGAGAGCGGAGCCCGATTCCAACTAGGGGAGGAGTCCTTGAGGACAACTCGGGAGAGAGGGAGTATATGTGGAAAGTTTACCATTAATAATGATAATGATAAACATAATACATGCGGTGACAGTTTCAAGCGCCCCCTCCCTGAGTAGGAAAGTTGGCAGGTGGTTACGACCCGCAACACATGATAATAATGATAGATTTAATATGCGCGGCGACAGTTACTAGTATACCCTGGCATGTGACAGCTAGCAGGCGGTCACGACCCATGAGGTGTGGAGATAGGGGAAGCAGTTATAGTAACGTGGGAGTGCTCGAAGAAAAAGGACAGCGATTATATAAGGTGCTTAGGCACCTAGGTAGAGGGGAGGTATCTGAACTCTAGATAACTTATTCTCCTTACTCCTCTTTTATTTCTAAAAGGTTTCTGACTTGAGCGTTGGAGAGGGCTCCGCTGGAACTCCTTCTGGTGTGTCCCTTTAAAGCTCATGTTAATCTTGCAGGCGAAGGCATCCCCTTATCATCACTCAAGGTTGCACCATGTGTTGATGCAGTCTGGCTCGATTGTTGTTTTGGTGTTGACACCGATTTAAGTTTGGTTGATTGAATTCGGATTAAGTCCTAGTCGGGGACTAGGCAAGAAATCCAGGTGAGTGAAGCCAGGTGAATGAAATCCCGGTGAGTGAAGCCGAGTCCTGGTGAGTGAAGCCAGGTGACAGAAATCCCGGTGAGTGAAGCCGGGTCCTGGTGAGTGAAGCCAGGTGAATGAAAACCCGGTGATGAAGCGGGGTCCTGGTGAGTGAAGCCAGGTGAAGGAAACCCCGGTAAGTGAAGCCGGGTCCTAGTGAGTGAAGCCAGGTGCCTGAAATCCCGGTGAGTGAAGCTTGGGGCTTTGTTCAAACGGACTAACACCCGAGAGCTTACAACAACGATGACTTTGAGAGAAGGATTCAGCACTAACCAACCTCCCTTCTTCGACGGGGCTGATTTTCCATATTGGAGGTCAAGGATGGAGTTTTATCTCAAGACCAACATCAGTATGTGGTTTGCTGTGAAGGAGGGTTTCATCCCTCCAAAAGACGCTCAGGGAAAGGAGCTTGACTTTTCAAGGTGGTCGGCTGAGCAAATCAGAAAGGGGGAAGCCGATGCCAAAGCTGTGGTCACCCTGCAATGTGGGATGTCCAAGGAGCAGTTGATCAAGGTGGGTCCTTTCACAAGTGCTAAAGACCTATGGAGCAATCTCATTGAGCTCCATGAAGGAACTCAAGATACCCGGAGAGCCAAGAAAGATTTGCTTCTCAGCCAACTCCAAAATCTTTCCATGGAAGAAAATGAAAAGGTAAGTGAACTCCATGGACGATTCAAAGAGATCTTCACTGGTCTACATTCCATCAGTGAGAAGGTAGAAAACCGAGACCTTGTGAGGTATGTTCTCAAAGCCTTCCCTAGGAATGCCTTGTGGTCATCCATGGTGGATGCTTACAAGGTTTCCAAGGACTTATCTTTTGTTAAGTTAGAGGATTTATTTTGTGAAATTGAACTACATGAGATCTCTAACCAAAGCCCAAAGGAGAAGGGTGTGGCAGGTGACCGAAGGAAGAAGAAGGAGAAGAAGAAGGAAATGGAGGAGGCCTGTCACTTTGCTTTCATGGCAATAGAGGACTCAAATGAAGGAAGTAGTGACGAATCGAGGAGTTCCTCAACCGCGACTTCATCATCTTCGGATGATGAAGAGGTAATCTCTCCCGAGTTAGATAAGTGCTATAGGACAATTGCATGCTTAACTAGTTTGTTAAAGAAATCTAAGAACAAAGCAAAGTTATTGAAATTAGAAGTAGAGGAATTGAAAACCTCTAAGGATGAGGTAATTAACGATTTGCATAGTGAGTCTCTTAAGGATGAAAACAAGACCCTAAGGAGTGAAATTGAAAATCTCAATAATATTCTTGAGAAGCTTTCAACTAGCTCTAAAACCTTAGACATGATACTAAATTCACAAAAAGCGGTTTACAACAAGGTTGGTTTAGGTTATCAACCTAAAGAACCAAGTTTCATGTCATTAATGTCTAGAACCCATATTAGATCACCAAATGATTCTAGGGTTCAAAAAGTTAGAAAGAAAATGATCAAGGCATGGGTGCCAAAATCATTTATTGTAGATTCTTTAGGTCCCAAAATTTGGGTACCCAAAACATCTATATTTCGAATTGTATAGGCATTGGTTGAGGGGGAGCATCTATCAACATGGGTTGTTGATAATTGATGCTCCAAACACATGACCAAGGAAAAATTGTCATCCACATGATTAGTTATGGAAAATTCAAATTAAATACTTTGATCTCCATTGTTTTAGTTCTTATAACAATATAATCCTTTGGCTAGTGATTTTTATGGAATTCATTTGTCAAATTACTTAATCATGCATAAGTATAATCTACTTTAGTATTAAAGTTTTTTCATGATCAAATTTGCTTCCAAAACAAAGAAGAAACTGTCTAGTTCATCTATACCAAATAGCAATACACGTTCATTACTTCTGTTATCCATGGTTGGTAAATTTCTGTTTGATAATTGAATGGTTGAGATCTGAATAGTATAGCTAAGGATTGGATGCATTTTCATCAGCAGTTTTTCCTTTGCTATGTATGCCATGTTTAACCTTTAGTCCACTTGGAAAGAGAATAGTTGTAATTTGTTGCTAGTAATTGAGATTAGGACTATGGACTAAATTAGATTATCAAAATTATGTACACACTGATACAAACTGATCAAAAGTGGATCAGTACATTGTTGACATAAACTTGATACAAGCCTGTTTAAGGTGTTTAAACCGCAAGGAAACAATTTTCTTTGATGATGTAGAGAAATATATTTTGATTAAGGGAACCCTTTAGAATCAAAGTAATTAAATCTAATTGAATTAGGGTTTAGGAGTTGTTGAGAGTTGAAACAAACCCGGTTTCAGAGTTTCTGAAAGTTTGTTTCTGAAATCTGATGAAGAAACTTTCTATATCGAACCTGATCGGTCCACCGACCGATCAGGACTCATCCTGATCGATCACCGTGACTGATCAGGGATCCCTCTGATTGGTCCGGTGACCGATCAAATCAATTCTGATCAAGGAACTCCCTGATTGATCCAATAACTCCTCAGTCCGATCATCCGACCGATCCCCTTTCATCAAATTTGATGAATTATCAATAGAACTAAGAATTAGGATGATGGTTAAGACACTTGGAACATATGATACAAACTTGATCATTCCAAGAACAGAACACACTGGTCATTTCAAGGACATACTTGGAAAACCGATTATAATTGGAACATACTAATCATACTTGGAACAAAACATAATACTGATTTGATACAAACCTGTGTTGGAATGTTCAAATCCATAAGAAAGGGTTGTTTTGATCATGACTCTTGTTCCTTGATGAGGAATATCTTTTAGTCAAGAAACTCAATTCAGGTTTCAGAAATTTTTTTGAAATATCGAATGTTAATAGAGTCTATACCCCTGTTGTGGAATGTCAATTGTCAATGCAGTCTAATCAGGAGTGTATCAGAGTTTCAGAAATATTTTTGAAATCTGATCGGTCCCCAGACTAATCAAAAATATTTCTGTATCAAAAAATCAACGAACCTGATGGGTCACGGAGACCAATCAGGACTATGTGTCGGATACAGCTGCGTTCCTTACTTGTCATATGAAGCATATACGTGTTTGACCATAATATAATTCTGTATATGCTTTCATGTGCAATTCACACTTATCTTTGATTATTTTGGATTTGGGGAGAGACCCTTGTTTAAGGGGAGATATTTTCAACTTAATAACCAGTCTATACCCTTTTCGATGTTTGACGAAGGGGGAAAGAATGATTGATTAAGTTTAGGGTTTTGTTATTGTAGGGGGAGGAATTTGATTCCCTTACGATAATTGAATTGACTTTGATTGATCATTAATACCTAAAATTAAATCAGGTTGTCAAACAATAAAAAGGGGGAGATTATTGATGCAGTCTGGCCCGATTGTTGTTTTGGTGTTGACACCGATTTAAGTTTGGTTGAGTGAATTCGGATTAAGTCCTGATCGGGGACTGGACATGAAATCCTGGTGAGTGAAGCCAGGTGAATGAAATCCCGGTGAGTGAAGCTGGGTCCTGGTGAGTGAAGCTAGGTGACGAAAATCCCGGTGAGTGAAGCCGGGTCCTGGTGAGTGAAGCCAGGTGAATGATAACCCGATGAGTGAAGCCGAGTCCTGGTGAGTGAAGCCAGTTGAAGGAAACCCCGGTGAGTGAAGTCGGGTCCTGGTGAGTGAAGCCAGGTGAGGAAACCTCGTTGAGTGAAGTCGGGTCCTGGTGAGTGAAGCCAGGTGACTGAAATCTCGGTGAGTGAAGCCGGGTCCTGGTGAGTGAAGCCGGGTCCTGATGAGTGAAGCCAGGTGACTGAAATCCCGGTGAGTAAAGCCAGGTCCTGGTGAGTGAAGCCAGGTGACTGAAATCCCGGTGAGTGAAGCGGGGTCCTGGTGAGTGAAGCCAGGTGACTGAAATCCCGGTGAGTGAAGTCGGGTCCTAGCGAGTGAAGCTAGGTGACCGAAACCCTGGTAAGTGAAGCCAGGTCCTAGCGAGTGAAGCTAGGTTGAATGAAGTCCCGGTGAGTGAAGCTGGGCACGGAGTCTTGGTCCGGGGGACCAGAATGAATCAGAGAAGGCTAGGGAGCCCGTTCTCTTGAGTTAGGGTTGAATTGGTCGAAGTTGGATCGGTCTGGAGACCGGATCAGGGAGTTGGCACGAACTCCCTGTTGTGGATCGGTCTGGTGACCGATCCAGAGAAGTCTGATCGTTCTGGTGAATGATCAGGGGGAGAACAGAAAGGTTTCTGTTTGGCTTCTGATCGTTCTGGTGAATGATCAGAGAAGGGACAGTAGGTTTCTGTGAGAAACCCTGATCGGTCCATCTGATCGATCAAAGATCGGACTATCCTCCTCCTGACCGATCAGGATGGATCCTGATCGGTCAGGGAGTGACCTGATCGGTCACCAGACCGATCAAGGCACAACCTGATCGGTCAGGTGACTGATCAGGTGTGTGGTTCCTGTGGGTTATTGCAAGCAAACTGCTGGATCGATCTGGTGACCGATCCCTGATCTGTGATCGGTCAGTGTGACCGATCACAAGAAGTCCACGATCCCTGTGACATCACTGTGGACCGATCAGGCTGGAGCATGATCATTCAGGGCTTTCAATGATCGATCTGGTGACTGATCAGGGTCATCACTGATCGGTCTGGTGACCGATCAGTGCCTGAACTTTAATTTGAAATCGCTGTCAAATGCTCTGAATCGCTCTGGTTTTTTTTTTTTGATGCCTTGCTGATTGTGTTTGATATTCTTTGCTAAGTGTCTGCTAAGTGTGCAGGTAATGGAGGATGACCCAAACAAAGGAGGAGGGTCAACTAGAGACTTTCTCCTCGTCAGGTTTGGTTGTTTTCTTTTCCCAGGTCTTAACGGCTTCTGGCATGGCTGGCGACTGACAGAGGCTCAGCTGAAGAGGTCTTCAGTGGACTGAGTGCTCAGTGGAGTCAGTGGGTCAGGCTGTGACTTAGTGGGTGCTGATGGAGCCTGGCAATGGTGAGCAAGAGCTTAAGAAGAAGCGGAGATGCAGAGGAGCAAAAGAGAACGAACAGAAAAACTAGTGAAGGTTTTGGCTGGGTTTTGAGCTCTCTGTAAGGCTTCGTGCTTGAGTGTTCCTGAGACATCTATTGTGAGAGCTTCTTCTCGTGTCTCTGTACTTATCGTGTTATCCATCTGAGACGGCTTGTGGAGAGGTTTCTCCACCGAGAACGAGGCTTTGATATCCGGGGTTACCGGGGCTTGATCTGCCGACGATCAAGGATCACCCACCATACGGGCACGCCAAGGAGTAGGGGCAAGTTATCCCCGAACCTTGTACATCCTCGTGTTAGCACTGGTTTGGTTTGTTCTTCATTTCTGTATCTGTTTTTGTTTCTGAATTGTTTTCTTCCGCTGCTAACCACAAGTGCAGAAACTTCAAAGAGCAAGTGATTTGTGTGTCTGGCTACATTCAGCCCCCCCCTCCCCCCCCCCCCCCCCCCCCACCCTCTCTAGCCATCCAAGCACCAACACCATGGTGATCTATCGTCCACGTCGTTCACTTTCGGAACAAGTTAAAAATATATACAAACATATATAAAAATATTTTCTATAACAAAGAAAACTATGGGGCTCACGAGTATGATATGAAGACATAGAATTTTCTTGCTTCTCTCCTACTCTCTTACTTCTCTCCAGAGCTGGAAGCAAACTAAGTTTAGGTGAAAGCTTTTCTTTGTTTTTGTTTTTCAAAAAGAAAGACAAAAGAGAAAAAAAATAAAACAAACCAAAATGGCAAAACGAGTTTGAGAATTCGTGATTTCTTTTTTTTTAAGAGGTAAAAGGATATCATTTTGCGTCATTTTAAAAAAAACCACCGGACCGCACAAATCGGGTTGGTTTGCCCGGTTCATCGGTTCCTGCCCAGTTTAGAATGGTTCATGGTCGCTTCTTGGGCAGCCAGTTCTCAAGTTTATCTTGGACCGGATGGCTGGCTAGTTCCCGATTCAACTAGTCCGACCGACGGTTCGGTTCGGTTTTCTAAACAATGCAATTTTATATGAAATTTCTCAACACTATTGTATTACATAATCTAAATTATGATGATATGATTAGGATCTTAGCATAAAATCATTGTGTTAATTATTAGTCCAATTCTATGTGTCGACTGAATTATCAAGCACCATCAAGATAAGAGTATGAGCTCGAATTAGGCACTAGACCAATAAGTGTTCGTACAAGTGGCTGGGATGATGATAAATAATAGAAATGTCGAGTTCACTACGATAAATAAGATCGATAGTCAAACTACTCGATCATTGGAATGAAAGCTTACAGACTTGAGATTGATGGGGTTTGTTTGTGTGGTAGATAGTGAAGTACGTTGTGTGGATGGGAAGGGAAATTAGGGTTTGGTTGGTGGCATTGGATTCTTTATGTTTGTTTGTTATGTTCTTTCATTGTACTAGTGCAGTTAGTTGTTGTCCATTGTCATTTTCATTTAATGACTAGAAGGGTGGGCTTGGAGCCAAGGATTTGTTAAAATATATTTCTTATTTAAACTTTATCATAAAATTAATATCAATATTTTTGTACTATTAGGTTGGATATTTTTGTCTATCAACCTTGAAATTGATAATCCAGAATGAAGAAAAGTGAATTTGTTACATCCAATCTGAAAACGAGATTAGTATGAAAAATGACAACAAGAACAATAGAAAACACACAAGATTTACGTGGAAAACCCTTGACGGGAAAAAACCACGGGCAGAGGAGGAAAAATCACTATGAACGGTGGAATACAAAGTCGACGACTCTGATAAGGTAAAGAGAAGTAGAGAGAAAAGAGAAGTAGAGAGAAAGAAAGAAGAGGTAACAAATTAACTTTCTTTATTGATTGATAAAACTTGTCCATGAGATACACAATTTATAGAAACCTTAAGATACTTAGTCAAAAGAAAAATTAATAACGAAACTGTTAATTAACATATTTATAAAGAATCTATTAATTAACATATTAATAAGAAAATATCTAATAATAAATTAACGGATTAAACTGAATTCGGGTCACCAAATTCTAACAATCTCCACATTGACGCGAATTCCACAAATCTTCAAAAAAATATTCTCCACCTCTTCCACAAAAGCCCCATAGGCAAATCTCAGCATCTAGCACCAACCAAGTCCAAGCGATGCTTAAACTTGACTATAGGGAGTGACTTAGTCATAATATCAGCAGGATTATCATGAGTACTGACCTTCTTGACAATAATATCACCACGAGCAATAACATCACGTATAAAATGATACCTCACATCAATGTGCTTTGTCCTCTCAAGAAACATCTGATTCTTCGTGAGGAAAATGACACTCTGACTATCACAAAATACTATATTAATCTGCAAGTCTTCGCTAAGCTCACTGAAGAGTCCTTTCAACCAAATAGCTTCCTTACAAGCTTCCGTAATAGCCATATATTCAGCCTCTGTAGTGGACAATGCAACTGTATTCTGCAAAGTAGCTTTCCAATTGATAGCACAACCACCAACAGTGAACACATACCCCATAAGTGATCTTTTTTTTTCAAGGTCACTTGCAAAGTCAGAATCAACATATCCAATAACTGCATCTCTATTACTCCCAAAATGCAAACAAATATCAGAAGTCCCTCATAAGTATATGAAAATCCACTGAATTGCCTTCCAATGCTCTTTACCAGGATATGTCATGTATCTACTAACTGTACTCACTGCATGTGATAAATTTGGGCGTGTACAAACCATAGCATACATGAGAGATCCCACTGCACTAGAATATGAAACCTGTGACATATAATCAACCTCATCATCTGACTACGGACATAAATCAGTTGAAAGTCTAAAGTGTGCAGCTAACGGAGTACTAACAGACTTGGTAGAATGCATGTTAAACCGATGAAGTACTTTCTCAATATACCCTTTTTGACTTAGGTATAATTTACCTACCTTTCTGTCTCTCAGAATCTCCATCCCAAGTATTTTCTTTGCAGCTCCCAAATCTTTCATCTCGAATTTTTTACTTAGTTGGGCTTTGACCTTTCTTATCTCTTCCTTACTATTGGCCGCAATCAACATATCATCAACATATAAGAATAGATAAACAAATGATCCATCATCAGTCTTCTTAAAGTAGACACAATTGTCATAGCTGCTTCTTCTGAAATCATGAGTGATCATAAACGAATCAAACCTTTTATACCATTGCTTAGGTGACTGCTTCAAACTATAAAGGGACTTTTTCAGCAAGCATACATAATCCTCTTTTCCTGAGACTTCAAAACCTTCTGGTTGTTGCATATAGATGTCTTCCTCAAGTACCCCATGTAGGAATACTGTCTTCTCATCCAGCTGCTCTAACTCTAAGTCATGCATGACCACAATACCAACGAAGCCTCGAATCGTACTATGCTTTACAAATGGGGAAAATACATCAGTGAAATCTACTCCTGGAATCTGATTGAAGCCTTTAGCAACTAGTCTGGCTTTGTACCTGGCTTCTTCAACTTCCGGTATTCCCTCCTTTCTTTTAAACTCCCACTTGCAGCGAACAACTTTCTTACCCTTAGATAATTTTACCAAGTCCCATGTGTCATTCTTACCAAGTGACTCCATCTCCTCCTGCATAGCAATTATCCATTTACCAGAATTATCGCAGCTAATTGCTTCTGAATACGTCTCAAGTTCTTCACCGGAATCAATCTCCTCAGCCACGTTTAAAGCAAAAGCGACCAAATCAGCCTCTATATATCTCTGAGGGCGTCTAATTTCTCTCCGAGGCCTATCTTTCGCAATGGAATATTGTAAAGGTGCTTGTGATGAGCTCATTCGATCCACAACATCTAAAATAGGCTCTGGAGTAGTCTCTGTAGATATCGGCCCAATCTCAATCTCCACCGGTGTGCTTGTCTTCTGCTTATCTTCCACATAAAGAGTTTTAGATGGAGACCCCTGAAGCATGCTAGTCTCATCAAAGATAACATCTCTACTGATGATGACTTTCCTGGTCTCTGGACACCAAAGTTTGTATCCCTTCACTCCTTATCTAAAGCCTATAAATATGCACTTCAGTGAACGAGGCTCCAACTTCCCATTATTAACATGAGCATATGCAGGACATCCAAAAATTCTCAAATTAGAATAACTAGCAGGAGTACCAGACCATACCTCTTGTGGAGTTTTCCTTTCAATAGCAATTGATGGAGAGCGATTTACAAGATAACAGGCATACGCAGCGGCTTTTGCCCAGAAAAACTTCGGTAGCCCAGCATTAAGAAGCATACAACACACCTTCTTTATCAAAGTCCTATTCATCCTCTCTGCTACACTATTCTGTTGAGGAGTATGCCGAACTGTATGATGCCTCACAATACCTTCAACTCTGCATAAGGCATTAAACTCATCAGAACAAAACTCCAATCCGTTATCAGTTCGAAGATGCTTCAATTGCCTCCTTGTCTGCTTCTCAATCTTGACCTTCGACGCCTTAAAGGTAGTAAAAACATTACTCTTATGTCTTAAAAAGAATGCCTAAACTTTTCTTGAGAAATCATCAATAATATAGAGCGCACCACCTTTAGATGGTACTCTAGAAGGCCCCCACAAATCAGAGTGAATGTAGTCTAGCATACCCTTTGTGTTATGAATGCCAACTGAGAACTTGACTCTTTTCTGCTTGCCAAAAACACAATGCTCACAGAACTTTAGCTTTGTAATATTTTGACCATCAAGGAGTCCTCTCTTGCTCAATTCAACCATGCCATTCTCACTCATATGACCCAAACACATATGCCAAAGTCTTGTAACATCAGAATCAGATATAGACGACCTTGTGACGGCAACATCACCTATTACTGTGGATCCCTGCAGAACATATAAACCGGCGGTTCTCTTTAGTCCCTTCATCACAACAAGAGATCCTTTACTGTTCTTCACAGCTCCACCTTCACCAGTGTACTTGTACCCTTTAGAATCAAGAATACTCAAAGAGATCAGATTTCTCTTCAAATCAGGGACGTGCCTACATCACCAAGTGTCCGAATGGTACCACCAAACATCTTAATTCTGACCGTACTAATACCAGCGATTCTACAGGATGCATTATTGCCCATTAAAACAGCACCACTCGAAACTGTTTCATATGTTAAAAATGTATGATCGCTTGCGTTGCTAAGGGGGGGTGAATAGCAATTTTTCGTCATTTTCTTTGGTATCCACCCGAACGGGTGACTAATCCAAGGATCCACGCGAGTACTCCACTTCCACTATGAAAAGTCTCCTTTAAAGGTGGAGAAACCTTTACAAGAGTTGTCTTCCTCTTTACAGAATGCGATGAAGAGCGAGAGGAAGATCGAAAGACTAGTCGCATGTACAACATTTCGTTACAGTGAAAAACCGTACCGTTCACGTGCGGAAAAGTCCACTTTTTAGAAGAGAACATGACAACTTCGCAAGATGTCCAGACCCGCACCAGTTGACTGCCCCTGGGGCAGGGGCAGTCGACTGATTTAGCAATAAATGCCAGCCAACGGCTAGTTTTAGGGGGTCACCAGTCGACTGCCCCTAAGGCAGTCGACTGGTCCGAGGCTGTAAACTCTCTGTGAGTTTTGGCAGTCGACTGCCCTCTGGCCAGTCGACTGCCCTGCCTCTCAACTCACTTACAACCTCTCCAAACACTCTCCTTCACGTATGCCTTCAGGTATGCTCCCTTGGCTCGCCCCTTGAAGTCATCTTCCTCTGGCTATCGTCCCTCGGATGCGCACACAAGCCTTCCCTTGGCTTGCCTCCATGCCACCCTTCACGTGTGTCCTTGAAATCCACTTCCCGGCTTGCCCTTGGAGCTCTCCTCCCTCGGCTCTCGTCCCTCGGATATGTTCTCCAATTGTGATTCTCCAAGTCTTGCAAACTCAATCACACATATTAAATACAACACAACACCCTAACCTAAACTTATTGGCACACATCAAAACCATGATCTTCCCGATCATTCTTAGGCCGATTGTCTCAACAATCTCCTCCTTTTTGATGTGTGGCAATATGTTTTAGTTTAGGGATAAAATACCAATCAACAAAGTAAATAACAGTAGCAATTGAAAAACATAAGACATATCAAAAACCTAAGAGGTAACCTCCCACTTAATCCATGTCTTCTCCCATTTTCAATTCTACTCATAATCCAAGTTAAGTTCCAAACCTAACTTAACAACAAGCAACAACAATTAAGAGTATAAGACATAGTAAAACCTAAGAGGTACCCTCCCCCTTAACCTATGCCTTTATCCATTTCCAATTTTCAATCATACTCCAAGATTTAAGTTAAACAACTAACTTAAACCACCCATTTTAAGCCAAAAATCTAACTTAAACCATCCATTCTCCTCCTTTGACACCATCAAAATGATTGCCTCAAGCAATCCTAAGCCATGGCATCAAAAGAGAGAGATATCGATTTTTGAAAAAAATCTCAGAATCTGAACTTAGGCGTGTCAGTCGACTACCCCAAGGGGCAGTCGACTGATACTCTGTCAGTGTTATTTTTCGGCTTTTGAGCCGAATTTCAAAAACGCCCAAAAATTTTTAGAAAATTCCAAAATTTATAAAAATTTACAGACATGTTTGAAATAATATACTCTATCAAGGAAAAATATCAGTTCATATAAAATTTCAAACATGCTTGACTTTTGACCAATGTTTAAAATTGTTGAAAACCACTAAGAAAGTATCAACATTTCAACCTAGTTTTGCAATCAAATATCTTTTAAGCTTATGGCAACACATATAAGACATGAAATGGTTTTCAAATGTTTAAAATGTCCAACCATGATCTTTGGGCAAAGTGTCATTGATTAAACACTTGTCTTCCCCATGGTTGGTCTAGTTTTGATATTTTGATACTTTTAATGACCCAACATTATGTCATAAGCACAAGTGAATCAATTGTATCATCCTAATGGATCATGCACCACCTTCCTATTGTATTTCTCCAAGGTTCATCCTCGACTTCTACAAAATACATTCCAATCCCTCTTGTTAAGGATGTAAACTCCGATTCGGGAAGATGCTTGGTAAAAATGTCGGCTAGGTTTGACTTTGACTCAACATAGTATAATTCTATGTCTCCCCTTGCCACATGGTCCCTAATGAAGTGATGCTTCATTTCAATGTGTTTTGTTCTAGAATGGTGAACCAGATTCTTAGTTAAATTGATTATACTTACATTATCACACAAGACTTTGACCTTGGAATAATGTAACTCATAATCTTCTAAGGTGTGCATGATCCATAGTAATTGGGAAACACAACCACTCATTGCCACATATTCGGCTTCCGTAGTTGATAGGGCAATGCATGGTTGTTTCCTACTACTCCAACTAACTAAGGAAGACCCAAGAAATTGACACCCTCCACTAGTACTCTTCCTATCTAGCTTACACCCGGCATAGTCCAAGTCGGTGTATCCAATAAGATCAACATTTGGGGTTCTAGGATACTAAAGCCCGACATTGAGGGTACCTTTAACATACCTTAGGATCCTCTTCACTACAACCAAATGGGACACATTGGCACATGATTGGTATCTTGCACACATACCTACCGCAAAAAGTATGTCGGGTCTACTAGCGGTTAGATACAATAAGCTACCAATTATGCTTCGATATTGTTTTGAGTCTACCATTTTCCCTTCACTATCACTATCCATTTTCACATTCGTTCCTATAGGGGTAGATGATACCTTAGCATTTTCTAGGCCAAATTTCTTTAGCATTTCCCTAGCATATTAGTTTGAAATACATGTGTTCCTTCACTGGTTTGTTTAACTTAAAGACCTAGAAAGAAGGTTAACTCTCCTACTAAACTCATCTCAAATTCATGTTCCATACTTTTAATGAACTCATGTAGGATTTCTTATTTGTTGACCCAAAGATAATATCATCTACATACACTTGGGCAACAAATATGTCCTTATCATTAGATTTTAGGAACAAAGTAGGGTCAATTATTCCTCTCCTAAAACCCTTAGCCACTAGAAATGAAGAAAGTCTTTCATTCCAAGCCCGGGGAGCTTGTTTCAATCCATACAAGACTTTTCTTAACTTGTATACATGTCTAGGATAGTTTGGGTCCTCAAACCCGGGAGGTTGTTCTACATAGACCTCTTCCTTAATGACCCCATTAAGGAATGCCGACTTCACATCCATTTGGTGAAGTGTGAAACCCATGTGAGCGGCATAGGCTAGTAGAATTCTGATGGACTCTAATCTAGCTACGGGGGCATAGGTCTCATCATAGTCTAGTCCCTTAACTTGGTTAAACCCCCTAGCTACCAACCTAGCCTTGTTCCTAGTGATTTTGCCTTGATAATCTAGTTTGTTCCTAAAGACCCATCTCGTGATTACAATGGTGCAATCATTGGGCCTAGGAACCAACTCCCATACTTCACTTCTCTCAAATTGATTTAGCTCTTCTTGCATGGCTAAGACCCAATCAACATCACCTAATGCATCATCAATAGATTTAGGTTCTAATTGAGAGATCAAGGCAATTTGACTACTTTGGTTTCTAAAATGGGACCTAGACCTTACCCCTTGAGTGACATCACCCACTATTTGGTCAATGGAGTGATCTTGATGATGTCTCAAGGGCCTAGAGGTTATAGGTTCATTGACTACATGATCCTCATCCTCTAGGGTACTTCTCACTCCCCCTTGATCATTGCCCTCCAAATATAAGTCTTGGATTCTTTGGGCAAGGGGTTGACATTCCTCGATATCCTTATCAATTGAGGCTTTCCTAGGGTAAGTATTTGTCGATTCATCAAAGTCAACATTTGAGGACTCCTTAATTACCTTGGTTCTTTTGTTGTAAACCCTATAACCCCTACTAGTGGATGAATAGCCAACAAAAATTCCCTCATCCGCTTTTGATTCAAATTTTCTTAGGTCATTCTTGGTATTTAGAATATAAACCTTACATTCAAAGACCCTAAAGTAGTGGACTTGTGGAATTCTCCCATTCCATAACTCAAAAGGAGTTTTACCTAAGAACCTAAGTACCAAACCCCGATTTTGAATGTAACAAGCGATATTTACCGCTTCGGTCCAAAAATAGCTAGGAAGTGAATATGCATTAAGTATAGTCCTAGCGGCCTCTTGTAGGGCTCTGTTTCTCCTCTCTACTACCCCATTTTGTTGAGGAGTCCTTGGGCATGAAAATTCATGCTTATATCTATTTTCTACACAAAATTGTGAGAAACTTGAGTTTTGGAACTCCCCACCATGGTCACTCCTAATTCGGTTAATCTTTAGGTGTTTTTCATTTTCTACCCTCTTACTAAACCCTATAAAGATTTCTAAGGTATCGTCCTTATATTTTAAAAAGAACACCCATGTAAATCTAGAAAAGTCATCTACTATAACCAAACAATATTTACTCCCTACAAGTGAGGGAGTACTATGACAATCAAAAAGATCAATGTGTAATAGTTTTAAAGGTAAAGTAGTGGTGATTAGAGTTTTACCTTTGTGTGATGATTTTGATTGCTTACCCTCTTGACATGCATCACACAATTTGGTCTTCTCATACTTAATCATAGGAAGCCCCTTCACCAACTTCTCCTTTGCCACTCTTGCAATGCTCCTCATGTTGGTGTGCCCAAGTCTTCGGTGCCACAACCACCCTTCTTCTTCTTTAGACATGAGACACTTAGGCAAATTATTAGTAGCATAAGTAAGATCAAGATAATAAAGGTTAGCCTCCCTATACCCTTCTAGTATGACATTATCGGACCCATTTTGTTTAATTAGACATTTTCTAGCATGGAATTCGACCCTATAGCCCGCATCACATAATTGACTTACACTAAGTAAATTAAATTTCATGTCCTTAATTAAAAGTACTTTGTGGATAGAGATTGTAGGAGATACCTCAATGGTACCCCCTACCAATGATTTTGAGTTTCCCACTATTTCTAAAGGAAACTGTCCCTTCTCTTAGGTAGCTTATAGTGGAGAACTTGCTCACATCTCCGGTCATATGTCTTGAGCATCCACTATCTACTATCCACATGTTTGAGGCATCCTTGACTCTTACCTATACAACATGGAAAATGCAATCTTTTGGTACCCAAATTTTCGATCCACAACCATCATTTAAAAATTTCTTTGGTACCCAAGCCTTCTTGATGTTTCCCTTAGCCCCTTGTCTCCTAGATGCACCATTCCTACCCATAAGTGAGACAAAGGCTACTTCCTTGGTCTTTGGTCCATATCCTAATCCGGCCTTGTTATAAACGACTCTTTGACTGTTAATTATCATGTCTAGGTTGCTAGAGCCCACTTGAAATTTCCTAAGTGCCTTTTTGAGGTCCTTTACCTTTTTCCTTAGTTCCTTATTTTCATTTTCAAAGCATGTATCATCATTTGACATAGTAAAATAAGCATGCAAATCTTCCTTATGTTTTGTAGATTCTACTCTAAGCATGACAATTTCATCCTTTAAGTCCTTAATTTTTCTCCTAGCTCTAGCTAAATCCATGTTCGTACTAGAAATAATCTTAACCAAAGTAGAAGAGGGTAAGCTATATACCTCACTTACCGACGCCTCGGATTCGGATGATGATGATGATGAGCCGCTTTCTTCTTCACTACTTGAGCTTCTCTCATCATCGGATGACTATGAATGGTCCACTGCCATAAGCTCAAAGTGGGACACGTGCTCCTCTTCCTCCTCCGAGGATGATGGATCATCCCAAGTCGCCTTGAGGTTGGTGGCACTCTTCTCTTTTCCCTTTGTCCTCTTCTTGTCACCTCTCTTCTTCTCCTCCTTCTTTTCTTCCCTTTTCTTTAGTTGGGGACACTCATTCTTCATGTGTCCCTCTTGGTGGCAGTTGTAGCAGATGATGTCCTTTGCCTTGGTCTTACTTTTGGATCCTTTCCTAGCATAAGACTTGTTAGAAAAAAATTTAAATGTCCTACGCATTTTTTTTTACCATGAAGGCCTCTTGGTCGCTATCCATAGAGGCATTGGACTCCTCTGAGTTGGATGGAGAGGAGTAGACCACCTTCTTCTTCTCCTTCTTCTTCTCCTTTTCTACAATAAAAGCTATACCTTTCTCTTTGGCCGAAACATTAGCTTGCTCATGCAATTCAAATTTGCAAAATAAATCATCTAATTTAACTATAGACAAATCCCTTGATACTTTGTAGGCATCAACCATTGATGCCCACAAGGTTGTTCTCGGGAAGGATTGTAGAACGTACCTCACGAGATCCCGGTTTTCAACTTTCTCTCCAATCACATGGAGTTCGTTGATGATCTCCTTTACCCTTCCATGTAGCTGGCTCACGGTCTCGTTGGTCTTCATGGACAAGGATTGGAGTTGGGCAACAAGTAGATCCTTCTTTGCCCGTCTTGACTCGTTGGACCCTTCATTGAGTTCAACGAGTTTCTCCCATAACTCCTTGGCGCTCTTGAATGACCCCACCTTGTTGAGTTGCTCCTTTGAGAGCCCGCATTGAAGTGTGGTGGTGGCCTTGGCATTTGATTGCGCCCTCTTTATGACATCCTTAGGCCATGACCTCATTGGCAGTGGCACTCCTCTTTCGTCGATGGGTGCATCGAATCCATCTACAACACTAATCCAGTTTTCAATATCGTTCATCAAATAGTATTGCATTCTACCTTTCCAGTATGCGAAGTCGTTCCCGTCGAAGAATGGAAGCCTTGCAGTGTTGTAACCCTCTTGAAACGCTATTTTCTTTACTCCGGTCGACGGTGAGTTCTCCCGAAGCGAACCGGCTCTGATACCAATTGTACGATCACTTGCGTTGCTAGAGGGGGGTGAATAACAATTTTTCGTCGTTTTCTTTGGTATCCACCTGAACGGATGACTAATCCAAGGATCCACGCGAGTACTCCACCTCCACTATGAAAAGTCTCCTTCAAAGGTGGAGAAACCTTTACAAGCATTGTCTTCCTCTTTACAGAATGCAATGAAGAGCGAGAGGAAGATCGAAAGACTAGTCACACGAACAACACTTCGTTACAGTGAAAAACCGTACCGTTCACGTGCGGAAAAGTCCTCTTTTTATAAGAGAACAGGACAACTTCACAAGTTGTCCATACCCGCACCAGTCGACTGCCCCTGGGGCAGTCGACTGGTCCGAGGCTGTAAACTCTCTGTGAGTTTTGGCAGTCGACTGCCCTCTCGCCAGTCGACTGCCCTTTGGCCAGTCGACTGCCCTGCCTCTCAACTCACTTACAACCTCTCCAAACACTCTCCTGCACGTATGCCTTCAGGTATGCTCCCTTGGCTCGCCCCTTGAAGTCATCTTCCTCTGGCTATCGTCCCTCGGATGCGCATGCAAGCCTTCCCTTGGCTTGCCTCCATGCCACCCTTCACGTGTGCCCTTGAAGTCCACTTCCCGGCTTGCCCTTGGAGCTCTCCTCCCTCGGCTCTCGTCCCTCGGATATGTTCTCTAAGTGTGATTCTCCAAGTCCCGCAAACTCAATCACACATATTAAATACAACACAACACCCTAACCTTAAACTTATTGGCACATATATCAAAACCATGATCTTCCCGATCATTCGTGGGTCGATTGCCTCAATAAAAAACCAGTCCCGATTGGGACACATATGAAACATACAGCCAGAATCAAGAATTCATTCCTCACTCTGCTTTAAATTAGCATCAGAGGCAATGAGAAGTTCACCATTACTGTGATTTTCGGCAACATCAGCCTCACTAGACTTCTCTGTCATGCGCAATTGCTCCAATTTTAGCCATAGTGCAGCAGCGGATTTCTCCTTCAAAACATCCTTTAAAATCTCATTCGATAGGTGAAGGTAGATATGAGATAGGGCTTTTCGATCCTTACGTTCCTTTTCCTCCTTTGTCCATGTCGAGGGCATGTTGTCTATCCTGAACAGTGCGTCATCCAAGTCCAGATGTGCTAGCACTGCTCGCAACTTTGTTGAGGCAATCTGTGGTCCGGAGTGACCAAGTGTTTTGATATTTGGGCAAAGGGATTAAGTTAGGTTTCCCTTGTGTTCTCATATGTGTATGTTGAGTGTGCAGGTTGTACAGGTTTACACATGTTGAGTTAGCTGAGGAAAGGGACAAGAGCCGAGGGAGGAGGACTCCAAGGGAAAGCCGGGAAGTGAACTTCAAAGGGCACATGTGAAGGATGGCATGGAGGCAAGTCGAGAACTTGCGTGCTCATCCGAGGGACGATAGCCGGTGGAAGAGGACTTCAAGAGGCAAGCCAAAGGAGAGGACCTGAAGGCACACATGGAGGAGGGCCGAGAAAGTGAGTAGAAGTGATGTGGTAAGCTGGGCAGTCGACTGGGGGTTGTCCAGTCGACTGCCAAAACTCACAGAATGGATTTGGCCCTGGACTAGTCGACTGCTCCGGGAGCAGTCGACTGGTGTATAGCTGGATTCGAACGTTGGGGCTGCCAACGATCGAATTTTGAGTGGGGCAGTCGACTGCTCTGGGAGCAGTCGACTGCCAGCGGGTTTCCAGCCTGAGTTCTATTTAAAGAGAACTCGGTTTGGGCTGGGGTTTCTTGACGAATCTTGTCTTGGTTAAAGGCAAGATAGTAGTCTTTGTGTTCAAAAGTTTACTTGGTGTTGTGGCGAGGTTTCTCCACCCACAAGGAGCGACGAGGACTAGCCAGAGGTTATCTGGGGAGTGATCCACCGACGGATTCTTGGATTAGTTGATAGGTATCATTTTATTGATCATTTTAGATGCTAAAATCCAAGTTTGACCCATATTTTGCTTGCTCAATCTTGCATTTATTCTAGGTTCTAGAAATTACTGCTATTTTGGACTTAATTATAAATCTCGATATATTTAAATTATTTTGCCACTAAATTATCGATCTATTTTTGTAGGCATGGAAGGATCATGGACTAGGTTATGCTGGGTCAAATTTGAGTCGAAAGTGGACCCGGATCGAATGATCAAGCTTCAGACAAATCTGGGTCGTCCGATTCAAAAACGGCTAGATCTGAGCCATCTGGGAACCTTTGAGGCAATCCGAGTTAGGGTTAAGGCTGATCAAGTACTCAGGTCAAGATCTGAGATTTTCATCCAAATCAGAGATCATTCAACCGTTGGATCAAGCTCAGAGGGTTCTAAACTGTCCATTCAAAGATTAGGTTGATCTGGGTCATCCATTGCAAATCTGGAAGATCCGAGCTACCCCGAGGCAGATCCTGACCCTTGATCAACATCATCAAATTTTGGGTTCGATCAGAGCTGCTTCAGCCGTTGGATCAATCCAAATCAATCTTAGCCGTTGGTTTCAAAGTATTTAAACTTATTCATCCCCAGGTCGCAGCTTGTCGCGTCTTTGCCGCAGCTCATCTTCTTGCGTTTTTCTTCACCGTTTTCTTCTTCAATTTCTTCATCTGAGGGCGCGTCCACTTCAATTCCTTCATTAGATCAAGTTCTAGGTCACTGGGAAGATTTTTCTGTGAAGTTTTCAACTCGAATTTTGCCCAAGAACATAGCTGAGTGAGGTTTCCTCAGTTCTGCCGTTTGCTTCCCTTGGTCTCAGTTGTGCACCATTTCCATCCACCTGAGTAGTTCAGAGGGGTTCCCTGGATTTCTTGGATCATCCACAAGCTTCAGCACAATCGGTCACAACTGGATTGAGGGAATCGAAGGGGTTTTTCAGACTTGCGCAGAGATTGAGTTGATTTGATTCGCAGAGACAGATTTTCAGTGATTTGTGGAGTTTACGGGTTCGAGGCTCACCCTTATGTGACGACAAGGAGTTCTTGAGCTAAGGAAGGGATCGAGGATTAGTTTACTTAGTAAATTTTCAGTTATTAGCTGTAATTTCGAAGTCTGCATTTCATTTTCTGTTTCTGAATTTCTGTATCAGATTAGTCAGCTGCTTAGTTTTCTTTTCTAAATCGATTCTGTCTTAATTAGGTTTTAATTCTTCAAGTTAAGTAGCTAGGGAGCTTGCTTAGCAAACGATTCCATTTAATTTCAGTGTGTTTCACAGTTCAGAGCTTGCGTTCCAATTTTCATGCTGCGTATCAGTTCTTTTCACCTTGCGTATCAACTTTCTACTTGAGTTACTGAATTTTGTGTCAAGCTAGTTGTAGTTAATCTCCTGAATTTACCTTGTAGCTTGTTAACTTTAAATAGCACTTGATTTCAAATTTTGCACATCAGCTTGTTGTTTAGCGATTTCATATTTGCAATTCCATTTCCATTTCTGCAGTTAGTTCATTTATGAAATTCTCAGCTTGTAGTTTCTGGAATTCGAGCCAAGTAAACACTAGTTCTTCTTAAGATTTTTTGATCTTTAGATTAGTGCATCAATTTCAGCTTGTTTGTGTTCTGCATCCAATTTCTCTGCTGAATTTCTGCACACCATTGCTGAATTCCTGCACATTCAATTTTGCTTTCGGTTTGTGTGTCTGAATTGAGCAGTTTTGATCTGACTTTCTTCATTCGGTCCTGCAAATTTCTTTAATGCTAGCTTTGTTATCCAAGCTGAGTTACTCAGTGTCATTTCTAATTGGCAGTTACATTTTTGGCACTTAGTATTAGTTTCAGTTTCGGCACACAGTTCCCTTTCTCCATGCGTATCAAGTTGGTGTCAATTCTGGTTTTGTGCTAAGTGAAGTTTCATGCAGATAATTCAATGGTTTTGAGCTTAAATTCCTAAAGTTAAGCAAATCTTTTAGTGAGCTATTGAGCTCGAGTTCAGTTTGTTTCACAGCCAGCTCAGTTTTGAACTTTAAGCTTCATTTTTTGCATAATAGTATTTTAGTTGCTGCAATTTTTTTTGTATCAAGTGAGTTTCGGTATTGACTTTGTATCAATTTGTCTATAGAATGCTTAGCATTTGGTTGTTTTGAATGGCAAACCCTGAAGCAAAACTCTGCATTAGTGTCAATCAGAATTAGGATCAATTTGATATCAGCTTTGATTTCCTGAATTTTGCAAAGTTACATTAGTTGATTAAATTGATAATTGGTTGAGTCTTTCATTGCATTTGTCTAGCTGCGTTTCTATCCCTTTCATTTGAGTTTTCATTCTATTTGAAATCAAACCCATATTCTATTTGAAACCCCAAAAATAATCAACGACACATAAACTCGAGCTCGAATCAAACAATCTCAACTAGCCCTAGGAAAAATACGACCTGTGGCCCCTTTACTACGTTTTCATCTTTGCTAGCAAAAAGGGTTTCCAGCTTTACACATATCTAAATTTTGAGACCCACATTCTTGACACCTAGTTCGGGTCCATCAAAATTTTTGGCGCCATTGCCGGGGAGGCTACTAGTTGAGTTGTTTGATTTTTGCTTGATTGCTTATTTCATATCTTTCATGATTCATTTTTTTGTGCTTACTGCTATATCTTGTGTTTTACTTTATTTGTTTCATCTTTCTGTATACTTTTACTGCGATTTGTTTTTGATTTTATGACTAGGTCTACAGATGGTGATCTCGAAGAATTTGACCCTGAAATTGAGAGAACTTTCAAAGCAAGGAGGAACCAAGGCATACTTTCAGAGACCATTGATATTCCTTCTCTTCAGACTTTTCCCACTCATTCAGGCATTATCATGACAGACCACCAGAAGACTATGAAGGAACTCGCAGCACCAGACGACACATTTCAGTATTCCAGCATTGCTTATCCAGAGCTGGCTGGCGATTTTGAGCTTAGATCTGGACTCATTCACTTGCTACCTAAGTTTGAAGGATTATCTGGAGAAGATCCAAATAGACACCTGTATGAGTTTCACGTCGTATGCTCCACCATGAAGCCTCAGGGTATTTCAGAGGAAGATATCAAGCTGAGAGCTTTTCCCTTTTCCCTGACTGGAGCAGCAAAAGATTAGTTCTACTACTTACCTACTAGGCACGTGTCTAGCTGGATTTCTATGAAGAAGGCGATTCCTCTCCATCTTCATCGCCGCCGGCCACAAACTTCATTCCCTCTCCTCGCCATCTCACTCTCGATGCGGATGCTCGGGAGCGGAGAGGGGCGAAAGGGGATTATCCACTTCATCGCAACCATCGCACTAAAGCTAGGGCCCAGGGGTTCCGAGCCCTAGTCGACTCCACCGCCGGCGATCCAATTCCTTCACAGCTCTTCATCCAGCAGATTTCATTTCTTCAGCAGTTTATTTCTTCATAGTTTTCTTCACAGCATTCTTTTACAGCAATTGGATCACTTCTTACTCGTTTTTCTTCAGCAGATTTCACAATTTCTTCACAGCATTTCCAACAGCTTCACATCAGATCCAGTAGCCAGCCTTCATCAGTTTCGACAGAACTTCATTTCTTTGTCTTCTTCACAGCAGCTTTAATTCCCAGCAGCACATTCTTCTTTGTTCTTCTTCATCAGATTTCATCCAGCAGATTTCTAGCAATTTGTGTTCTTCTTCACAGCTTTGCTTTCCCAGCAGCTCCTTCAGCAAATTCTATTCCATATGAGCCTTAGGTTTTATTCACATGTTGATTGTGTTGATGTTTGAGTTGTTTGTGATTGACTATTAAGTGTTTGTATTGGATAGATCTTTTCCATATCAATTGGCACGTACTCGAAGCAATTTTTAGCATGCCTATCATGTGTTCAATTAAATGCTTCTTAGAACAGTTAATTTCAATTGTGATGTTTCTTAGTTGATTAACTCTTGTTTTGTATTGCTCTTCCATTGCTTTAAGTTTCATGTTTTCATTTAAATGCAATTAAGTTAGATCAGTCTAGATTTCTTTAATGCTATAGGTTTTGTTCCATATCTAGGTTTCATTGATGCTCTATTTCTTGAATGCTTATGTCGAGTTGCTTTTTCTTTGCTGCAATTGTAGTTAGGGTAAACTAGATTTCCTTACCTGCATTATCTTTCCTTAATTAGAACTAGATTTCATACCTGTTTTGCTATTTCTTTTCATAGTCATAACGTTCGAAAATCCAAACCCCAGTTTCATATCCAAAACCCAAAAGCAATAACATATGTTCCTGAGATTTATCATGTACCAACTACATTCGTTGGGAGACGACTCGAGTTACTCTATGCTACATTAGTTTAGAGGAGTTCGATACTTTGATCGTATTTGATACTCGCGGTACGACACGCGTACTTATCAAATTTGGCGCCTCGTCTCACTCCATCCACCTCCACCGGCGATCGCCTCCCATTTCATTGTCGCCGACCGGAGCTTCGATCGATCGCAGATGAGGGGTTCCCAACTCGATCAGATCTTCTCCATCCACTCTCCACTCCATCACAAGCTAGGGCCCAGGGGTTCCGAGCCCTAGTCGACTTCACTGCCGCTGACCAAAATTTCTTCACAGCTTGTTCTTCTTTATCAGCATTACAGCAGTAGTTTCTTCATAGTTTACTTCCTTCGCAGCTTCTTCTTTGTCCAGCCTTCATCAGTTTCGGCAGAACTTCATTTCTGTTTTTCCTTCACAGCATTTCTTCATTTCCAGCAGTTTGTTTTCACAACTTCCTTCCATTAGTCAGCAGCAGATCTTCCATTCATAGATTCCGGCAACTTCTTCACAGTTGTCCATTTCTGGCAGATCTCCTTCATAGCAACAACTCTTCGTAGCAATTGCAGCAGCCAACAGGAGTTTTATTTTTCTTTCACAGCAGATTTGGCAGCAATCTGTTTGATTAGTTTCGTTAATTTGAGTTGTTATGTATTGCTTGTTGATTTTCGACTTTAGATGTTGATGCTTGTATCAAGTTTGATCTTCTAAGTTTTAGAATGGCATACACCTATTTTATCTTAATATATGCTCACCATGTGTTTGATGAATTGTCTCTTTCATTAGTGGATTCTAGTTTGAATTTTTCTTATCGTAGATTCTTGTAATGTTTCATTAGTTTAATTGCTTTATGTTCTCTTATAGTTGTCTTTCAGTTTGATGCAATTAGGTTAGGTTTCATTTATGTTCAGTTCCCTAAATGCTTTACCTTATGTTTCTTTTACTTCTCTTACAAGTACAGTTTAGTGAGGTTAGATTTATTACCTGCATTTCTTTCACTTTGTAGTCATAGCACTCAAATCCAAACCTTCATTTAATATCCAAAATCCAAAAGCAATAATATACGATCTTGAGATTTATCTTGTACTAACTACATTCGTTGGGAGATGACTTGAGTTACTCTATGCTACATTAGTGTAGAGGAGTTCGATAATTAAATTGTATTTGAAACTGTGACACGACTGAAACGGTTATTATTAGTCACCCGTCCGGGGTGGATACTAAGTAAATCCTTCTTGTTAGCATTGTTAGCATTGTACTTATTTTCATTTGCATATTATTTCCGCTACGCTAACGAATTTGTAGAGATCCAATCCGAAAATTGCTATTCACCCCTCTAGCGTAGCGGAAACGATCCTACAATTGGTATCAGAGTGAAGGACCCCTCTTGATCGGACTAACCGCCGAGGGAGCACACGCTAGAGGAAGAAGAATATGGAAGATAAGTTGGGGCAAGACATCAACACACCACCATCCTACAATCATGAAGAATTCGGCCATTGGAAGTCAAGGATGGAAAATTGGCTAGGGATGGATTGGGAGTGTAAAATGACCATTGAAGACCCCTTTGAAATTTTGAGAGACAAGCACGGCAAGAGGCTTCGGCCTAGATATTGGACAGATGAACAACGAGAGCAATCTTGGGCAAACGAAAATGTAATCAATATTTTGATTGATATTTTGCCTAAAAAAGTGTTGAGTTGTGTAGGAGAATATAAAAGTGCTTATGAGTTATGGAGCAAACTAGAAGAACTTCACAAGGACCCTACACAAGCTCAACTAGTGGAAGAATCTGAAGAACTAAGCTCAAGGGTCCAAGAAGATCAAAATAAAGAAGTATCAAGTTCATCAAGTGAAGTTGAAAGCTCGAGTGAGGAGCCATTCACCTTATCAAGAGAGGAAGAGGAAGCATCAACTTCAGGGATTGAGGGGAGGAGAGACCCTCATCCATACAAGAGCAAGAAGAAACCTCAACCTCCACCAAAGCCAAGAGAAAGGAACACATCACATGCTTTGGTTGCAACGAAAAGGGGCACTATAAGGACAAGTGCCCGAAAGGTAAAAAGGAGGTATGATCTAAATCTATTTCAAATTCTTTTAAATCTAATGTGGGTTATAGGATTGGAGAAGCCCAAGAGAAGAGGAAGAAAATCCGTTGCTTCACATGTGGAGAGTTAGGGCACTACCACACCAAGTGTCCAAGGAAGAAAGAGCTCAAGAAAATGGGGCACTTGAGGAGTTGGGAGAAAGAAGAAAGGAGGAAGCGAAGCTCACAACAAGGAGGGACTACAAGGGTAAGGGAGGTAATCCCTAATCTTAAATTTAAATGTAATTCAAATTTGAATTCCTCCTTGCATGATAAAAATAGAATTAATCATTCGTCCATGCATGCTAAAATTAATGAGAAATGTTTGATGGTGCACAATTTTGGATTTAAATACAATGATAGGACTAGGGTTAACAAGGTAGATCAAAATCCTAGAAAGAACATTCATCATGAAAAATTCAAGACCTCTAGACCTAAGGATCAAGGCAAAAATCCCAAGAAGGGGAGGGATGTGTCTAGAAAGGAGGGTAGGTCTAGGAATGTCCAAAGTGGACATATGGGTTCTAGGTTTAGGAACCTAGAAAGGGAAAATCAAGCTTTAAGGGAAAAGCTTGATAGGTTAGAGAAAACCCTAGAGAGATTCACTATTGGATCTAAGGGTTTAGATATGGTGTTGGGTGGTTTAAACTGCACCAATGATAGATCGGGGTTGGGATACCGGTCTAAGAACTCTCATGCCAAGGGAAAGAAATATGCTAGGGTAGCATATGCTTATGGTAAGAAGGGGGAGTCTAAAAATGGCAAAAGGGTGACATTTAAAGGAAAAAGAAATGATTTAACTAAGTACAAGGTGTCTAAGATTAAGAAGGTTGAGTTTGTAGGCCAAGAGTCACCGGAGGTACATCGGTGTGGTCTAGTGTTTGTTGAGTCACCTAGGGAGGTGGCTAGGGCTAAGAGCTCAAGGGGGAGCTCTAGAAGCCTTTGGGATATATGGTGAATGGACCTTGGGAGGGTTGCTCCTAGAGGTCTAGATGGACCATGGTGTGTGCCAAAAGAATTGGAGACGGACTTGAGTCTCAATTCTTGAGTTTTGGCACGGAGTTTTTGAGTTTCATGCATGAAAATATGACATTGGGGTCATATAGCATGAAGGTTGGTTTTTGATGGGCAAATGTCATATAAATCAATGCTAGGGATGCATTGTGGATTGGTATGGGCAGGGACATCAAGGGGAAACCAAAATTAGGACTTTTGGTTAATGTTTGAGTGAACCTTTTTGCTAGTTTTGAGTTTTGTGTCAAACTTAGGAATGGTGATAGATACATTTTGGAATGTATTTTTCCCAAGTAGGTATGGGTACCACAAATGTCTCCACAAAATTTGGAAATTTTTGGAGATTTATGGAATTTCTGGCGTATTTCTAAAACTCGTAAGAAAAGGCTGAAATTTTGGATTTCAAAGTATCAGTCGACTGCCCATTTGGGCAGTCGACTGGTAAAGGCTGAATTTTGTATCAGCAGTTGGGTTTGTGTCTAAATAATGCAAAACAAGTGTATGGGGGGCTAGTACACATTATTTATGGTCATTGGGGTTTAAAAGATCCAATAATTACGATATTGTTGGAGTCTTTTTGATGTTAGGCAAAGAGGGAGAAGTGTTGGGTTTAAGTGTTGGTGCAGAAATGCACCTAAGTCAAACCTGTGTTTTGATAATGGCAACATAGGTCAAAAGTTAAGTCTTTCTTGTTGTCTAACAAGTTTCTTGAGTGTACAGGAAAAGCCCTAGCGAAGGAATGCTAGGCTCTGGCGAAGGACTGCTAGAAAGGAAAAGACCTAGGAAAGGAATGCTGGGCACTGGCGAAGGACTGCCAGAATGGACAAGCCCTAGCGAAGGAATGCTAGGCCCTGGCGAAGGGCTGCCTGAAGTAAAGACCTAGCGAAGGACCGCTAGGCACCAAGCTAAGGGCCGCTTGGTACTCAAGACCTGGCGAAGGGCTGCCGGGCAAAAGTCCAACTGGAGGAGCCAGTTGACACCAGGTAAATTCTCCCGAGAGAAGTAGGTGAGGACGCGTTTCCCTTGAGGGAACATTAGGCGTCGGTTCGACCTAGGGCTCCATTTTGGAGACCAAAGTCAGAACCAAGACAGCTAAGGCTGTATAAAATAATTATTGTTTTGTTGTGTTTTGGACTAACCCTTGATGCAGGACCAAAGGGACGTGTGTCTGCAACTCAGAGAGCCTCAAAGGAGTGAGGCAACAGCTGAGTAAGGCGCCCTAAGTGTCCAGGGCGCCCTCAAGGTGAACCAGAACCAAGCGAAGCAAAATAGGCTTCAGCTGCTTACTGGGCAAGGCGCCCTCAGCAGCGAAGGCGCCTTCGTCAGTGAAGGCGCCTTCAGCAGCCAAGGCGCCTCCAGCTCTCTCTGCGAAGCTTCAACTCAATCCAGCCGAGAAGACCGGGTCAACCAAGGCGCCCTCAGCGACCAGGGCGCCCCAGAGGTCAAACCTCATCCCTATTCCGGTGCGATAACTCTTGACCGAGCGAAGCACGGATCGGGTGACACGTGGCAGGGCGCCCTCGACGACCAGGGCGCCCCTAGGTGCTATAAATAGCACCCCTCGACCCCTAGCTTCAACACCGCTTTCATTCAACTCTTCCAAACGCTCTGACGACTATGCTCTGCTCCAGGAACTTCCCAACTCAAGTCCGAAGCGTCGTCGACCTCCCGCTGCACCGAAACTCGATCTACACCGGGAGTTGGTAAAACAGAGTGTAATTTTCTATTTACAGTCATTTTTGTAATCTTACTCTGTAACCGTTTTGCGCATTATAGAATTGCCCAAAGTAAACGGTCAACGACCGTGGGCCTTGGAGTAGGAGTCGACCCAGGCTCCGAACCAAGTAAACTACTGGTGTTTGCGTTGTTTGATTTTATTCCGCTGCGTAACTGCTCTTTCTTTTAAATCCGAACATTTTCCGATATTCACCCCCCCTCTATCGGTCTTTCTCGATCCAACAAGTGGTATCAGAGCGGGGAATTCAAACTTGGTGCAACCACCAGTTTGAAAATTTCGGATTTTTTATTTTCTCTCTCAATTTTTTCTCGTTAAAAATTTTTTTCCGTTCGAATTTTTCTTTCAAGGTTGGTGCAACACCCCTTGAAATCTATTTTTATTTATTCTTCCCACACTACTAATCCAAGACCAAGTCTTGGAATATTTTTTTGTTGTTTTTTTTGTTATTTGCTATTTCAGAGTAGTAACAAATGGCCATCCAAGAAGGCTTTAGCACCGCCAGACCTCCACTTTTCAGTGGAGAAGACTTTCCTTACTGGAAAAGTTGAATGGAGGTCCACCTGAAAACTCAGGTGGATATGTGGATAATCATCCAGTCTGGACTGATGATTCCCACAAATGCTGAAGGCGTACCGCAAAACTACTCAGAGTGGGACACTGCCCTTAAACGCAAAATCGAAGCTGACGCCAAAGCAACTCAGACCCTCCAATGCGGACTAACGAAAGAGGAGCTGAACCGCGTAGGCCCTTTCAACAGTGCCAAGGAGCTATGGGGTAAACTGATCGAGCTCCACGAAGGAACTTCAGATACGAGGATCAGCAAACGGGATCTGCTACTGAACAAGCTCTTCACCATCAAGATGGCAGACAACGAGACAGCAGCCCAGCTCCATGCCAGAATCCAGGAATTGATGAACGGTCTTCACGCAATAGGTCACCAGGTTCAAAACCGTGATCTTATAAGGTATGCCCTAAACGCGTTCCCTAGGACCACCTTGTGGGCATCTATGGTAGATGCATACAAGGTCTCTAGGGATCTTTCAAAAATTAAGTTAGATGAGTTATTTTCCGAACTTGAACTTCATGAACAGACTAACTGCAATTTGGCCGAGAAAAGTATAGCTTTCTTTGCAGGGAAAACAGGAAGGACAACTAAGAAGAAAACTCAAGTTGAACCCGAGTCTACCTCAGACTCAGAAACAGAAGATCAAGAAGGAGATCAATCTGAACTGGTCCGGCTAGCTCGAAACTACTACAAAAAGTTGAAGAACCAAGCCAACACACGGAGAACAAGCCGAAGAAAGGATGAACCAGCTGAACCAGCAACTGACAAGCACAAGCCCAACGTAACCTGCTACGAATGCAAGAAGAAGAGCCACTACAAGACTGAATGTCCAAGCCTAAAGGAGTCCAAAAAGACCAGAAAGAAGAAGGCACTCCAAGCAACCTGGGACGAGTCTTCCTCAGAAGAAGAAGAAGAAGCACCCCAGTCCAATCTTCTAGCCCTGACCGCTTCGGATCAAATCGAGACTGACTCAGACTCGGACCAGGACGACGGCAAGCTGACCTTCTCCGACGACGGCGAAATAAGGGTAACAGGTTTCTCAAAATTGCAATTAAATTCTCTTATCTCATATCTATCCCGAGATTTGGCGAAAGCCAAACTCCGAATCGAGTCCCTCCGACAGGAAGTAAAACTCCTGAAAGAGGGAGCTGAGTCAAAATCCTTAACTGAGAAAATTCAGGAAGGAACCCCTGATCAAGTTGAAAAACTTGAATCAGAGAACTCCTCCCTGAAAACTCAAGTTAAAGACTTACGAACAGCTTTAGAACGATTCACTTCTGGTTCCAAGAATCTTGATATGATTCTTGGAAAACAGAAGTCTGTTCTAAACCGATCCGGACTTGGTTATAGAACCAAATCTCGGCAAAGATCTTACTTTGCTGTACTGAACCAGTCAAGACCTAAAGTTCAGGCATGGGTGCCAAAACTGTGCCTGACCAAATCAAATGGTTCAAATCAATTTTGGATCCCCAAGGACAAGATTCACATCTTGCCTAACCCATACAGAGGCTTTAGTCCAGGGGGAGCCAAAATCAAAACAATTTTCATTATTAGATAATTTTTTTTGTGATTGCTTGTTTATTTAAATTTCTGCAAGTTGCCATGCTTAGAATTAGGAATGGTTAGACTTAAGGACTAATTTACTTGAAATTTAAAAACATAGTATTGGGAGGAGGTGAGATGATAGTACGTTGGGGAAACCAACTCTAATAAGATCAAGTCTACTTGGTCTCTTTAGACTGGTGAAACCAGCCGAAGCTACCGATCCAAGACCCAAGCTAGTTAGACCAGAAAATAACCTAATTTAATTTGAAAATGAAATTTCATTAAAAGGCTTTGTCAAGGAAAGGGTGGATGATCCCATAAGGCTACGGCCAAAGAAGGCCTAGTGCCTCGCCAAGACCTGGAAGCCAATTTTTGAAATTCAAATTCAAATTATCTTTTGTCAAATTCGAATCTAACTCAAATTTCAAATAATTATAGATTCTAATCTGTTTTCAAAACTTCTATTTTTCAAACTTATTCTCTTTTTGAAAAACATTTAATCTGTTTTCAAAATTTCTATTTTTTTCAAAAATAAAGAACTTTTTCGAAAATAAAATGAAACTCCTTTTCAAAACTAATTCTTACCCTCAAACCTGTCTCACAAAACCTATAAGGTTAACGTGATTGAAAACCCTAGACTGGAGTGAGACAGACTAGGAAGTGAAACTCAATTAAGCTATCTCTAACTCAAATTGGATCCAAATCACCAAAAATTCTTTATGTGTAGGAACATAAAGATTTGGACCAATGGATGTTAGATAGCGGGTGCTCCAGACACATGACTGGAGACAAATTGAAGTTCACCAAACTAAAAATCAAAGACCTGGGCTCAGTGGCTTTTGGAAATAATGCTACACTCAAGGTAATAGGGTCAGGTAATATTGAACTTAAATCCAATTTCATTATTAAAAAAGTTCTATTGGTTGAAAACTTTAGTTTTAACTTACTTAGCATAAGTCAATTATGTGATTCTGGTTATGTAGTTACTTTCAATAATTCTAATTGCCTGATTAGAAATGCACAAGAATCAGAAATTATGCTTAAGGGCACTAGGAAAAACAATGTATACACTATTAATCTTCCCCTTATACCCAAATGCATGTTAACACAATTAGAACAATCAAAACTCTGGCATAGGAGATTAGGTCATACCAATCTAAGAACCATCTCAAAGATTACCCAACTTGGCTTAATCAAAGGTGTCCCCAAAATTAAGAATAATGAAAACCTAATATGTGAATCTTGTAATCAAGGCAAACAAACCAAGTCTAGTCACAAATTGATCCAATCTGATCAAACCCAAACCACACTTGAGCTCCTACACCTTGACCTATTTGATTCACATGGAGCCAAGTCACTAAGTGGAAACCGATACTGCTTAGTGATAATTGATGACTACTCTAGGTTCACATGGGTCAGGTTTCTAAAGACCAAAGATGAAACCCTGAACCTATTTAACAACTTTTGTAAATTGATTGAGAATCAAAATGATACCAAAATCAAAAGACTTAGGTCTGACCACGGGGGAGAATTCGAGAATCAGAGATTCGAAGAATTCTGCAAAATAAATGGATATAAACATGAATTTTCGTGTCCTAGAACACCCCAACAAAATGGTATAGTAGAAAGAAAAAATAGAACCCTACAGGAAGCTGCTAGGGCAATGCTCAATGAATTTGACCTACCTAACCATTATTGGGCAGAAGCAATTAGCACAGCCTGCTATATCCAAAATAGGATTCTACCTAATAAAAGGTTAAATAAAACACCCTATGAACTTTACTACCATAGACTTCCAAACCTACACTATCTTAGAGTCTTTGGATGTAAAGTCCATATTCTTAATACCAAAGACTATCTTAGAAAATTCCAATCCAAGTCAAACCCAGGCATCTTCTTAGGGTATTCTACAACAAGTAGAGCTTATAGAGTCTACAATAAGATAACTAAGAAAATTGAAGAAACAACCAACTTAATATTTGATGAAGAAACTAACCCAAAATCTGATAACTCTGACTTAGCTTCATCAACTACTGATCAAGAAGATAACGCTGAAGCCCCAATTGAATACTTTAATGATTTAACAATTGAACTAACTTCTGAATCAGTTGAACCAACCAATGAACCTAGAACTGAACCTATTGGACCAGCTGGACCTGAAGCGGATCCAAGTACTAGAAAAACCAAGAAACCCAGACTAAGTCATCCAGCTGACCAAATCGTAGGTGATCCAACCTTAGGAGTCAGAACTAGAGCTTCCTATAGAAATCTTAGTCAAATAGCCATGATTTCAAAGATTGAACCTAAGACTATTGAGGAAGCCCTACCTGATCCTGACTGGATCTTAGCCATGCAAGAAGAGCTAGCCCAATTTGAGAGAAACCAAGTCTGGGAGTTAGTACCTAAACCTAAGGGCAAATCCGTAATTGATACTAAGTGGGTATTTAGGAATAAGTTAAACGATCAAGGTGAAATAGTCCGAAATAAAGCCCGCTTAGTAGCTAAGGGATTCAGCCAAGTAGAAGGGTTGGACTATGATGAAACCTACGCCCCTGTAGCTAGACTTGAGTCTATTAGGATGTTACTAGCCTTTGCATCCCATAAAGGATTTAAATTATACCAAATGGATGTAAAGTCAGCCTTCTTAAATGGGCTTATTAAGGAAGAAGTTTATGTAGGACAACCCCCAGGATTTGAGGATATAGAAAAATCCGATCATGTCTACAAACTTAGTAAAGCCCTTTATGGACTAAAACAAGCACCCAGGGCTTGGTATGAAAGATTATCCAATTACCTGATTTCTAAAGAGTTCAAACAAGGTCAAATTGACCCAACCTTGTTTGTTAAAATTTTAGAAAAGGATATATTTATTGCCCAAATTTACGTAGATGATATAATATTTGGATCAACTAACTCTAAATTTCTAAAAGAATTTGTAACAATAATGGAGAATGAGTTTGAAATGAGTTTAGTTGGGGAACTTAACTTTTTCCTAGGGTTACAAATAAAACAAACTAAGGATGGAAATTATGTGCATCAATCTAAATATGCTAAAGAACTAATTAAGAAATTTAAAATGGATAACTCTAAAAGTATAAGTACCCCAATGGCCACAAATGTGAAAATAGATAATGACCCTGATGGTAAACCAGTAGACCTAAAACTTTATAGAAGTATGATAGGAAGTCTACTATACCTTACAGCCAGCAGACCTGATATACTTTTTTCAGTAGGAATGTGCGCTAGGTACCAAACCTGTGCTAAGGAAACTCACTTAGCAGCCCTAAAACGAATTTTAAGATACATTAAGGGCACCCTAAATGTAGGGATATGGTACCCTAGGACTTCATCCTTTAAGTTGTCAGGATACTCTGATTCTGACTATGCTGGTTGTAAATTAGATAGAAAAAGTACAAGTGGAAGCTGTCAACTTTTAGGAAACAGCTTAGTAAGTTGGTGTAGTAGGAAGCAACACTGTGTTGCTCTATCCACAACTGAAGCTGAATATGTAGCCTTAGGAGAGTGTGTAGCTCAACTCCTATGGATGATGCACACCCTTAAGGACTTTCAGCTAAACTACAATCTGACTCAAGTCAATATTGACAATATTAGCTCAATTAACTTAACCAAAAACCCAATTCAACATTCTAGAACCAAACACATAGAAGTGAAACATCACTTTATAAGAGATCACGTAGCTAGGGGTGAAATAGTCCTTAAGCATGTAGACTCCAGATCCAACCTAGCTGACATATTCACTAAACCCCTACCTGAATCTGAGTTCAGCTCACTAAGAAGGCAGTTAGGATTATGCTTAGTAGAATAGAATCATTTGGTTTTGCCTCAAGTTTAAAATATTTTAAATTGATTTTAAAATAGTGTTTATTTTAAAGCTTTTCTAATTTAAAAAGTGTTAATTTTGGCTTTAAAATTTTTTTCTTGACTTAGTTTTATTTCAAAAACTACCCCCTTCAAAGCTAGGGTTTTCTTCGAAATGGACTTAGCCTAGGCTCTAACCCTAGAATTGCATGCACCTATAGATCTAGAAGCCAGCATCTCACAAGCACCTTAGGGTACTTTGAGTGATAACCTAGAAAGGGTTGAGATGCTTAGGTCTTTGCCTTAACTCAAGATGCTTTAAGTCAGTGCATCTGCAGTAGTTGGGGCACTAAATACAACTTATACAGCAATCAAGTTAAGTGACAAGCTTAGAAAATCTAACTTGAACCGAAACACTTAACTTGACTAACCCTAGCAAAAACTACTGTTTATAACAGTTAGTAAGTAGCTAATTGGGTTAGACAGGCCCCTACAGATATAATTGATTGATTTAGTGTAAATCTAACTGATTCAGTACAGCAAATTATTTATTTTTTCTACTCATGCTATATTTTTTTTTGATATATGGCAAAGGGGGAGATAGAGAAAGGAAAGAAAAAATTAATTATTTTTCACATTTTTTTCTACATTTTTTTCTTTATTCAAAAAGGTTCAAAATTTTGAGTTTTTTTAAGAAGTACTTAAGTTCTTCAAATTTCAAAATTCTGCTAAGTACTCTAGCTTAGATTTTTTCCTTCAAAATTTTGCTAAGTACATTCAAAACTCTTTACTCAAGTTCTCAAAATTCTGCTAGGTACTCTAGCTTAGAATTTTTAAAGCCTTCAAAATTTTGCAAAATACTCTAGCCTTTCAAAAGGTTCCTTTATTTTTTAAGACTTTAAAAATTTTTTTTACTCAAATTATGCTTTAAAAACTCTACTATGTATTTTTTCTAAGTAACCAAAACTTAAGTTTTTCAAAATACAAGTAAGATTTTTTCCCCACGAACTTTTGAAAAATCTAGGGGGAGATTCCCTCCAGGGGGAGGGATCAAAACTGTCATGTTTTGCTTAAACTTAACTTTTTGAACTAGGGTTGCCATAAATCAAAAAGGGGGAGATTGTTGGTGCAGAAATGCACCTAAGTCAAACCTGTGTTTTGATAATGGCAACATAGGTCAAAAGTTAAGTCTTTCTTGTTGTCTAACAAGTTTCTTGAGTGTACAGGAAAAGCCCTAGCGAAGGAATGCTAGGCTCTGGCGAAGGACTGCCAGAAAGGAAAAGACCTAGCAAAGGAATGCTGGGCACTGGCGAAGGACTGCCAGAATGGACAAGCCCTAGCGAAGGAATGCTAGGCCCTGGCGAAGGGCTGCCAGAAGTAAAGACCTAGCGAAGGACCGCTAGGCACCAAGCTAAGGGCCGCTTGGTACTCAAGACCTGGCGAAGGGCTGCCGGGCAAAAGTCCAACTGGAGGAGCCAGTTGGCACCAGGTAAATTCTCCCGAGAGGAGTAGGTGAGGACGCGTTTCCCTTGAGGGAACATTAGGCGTCGGTTCGACCTAGGGCTCCATTTTGGAGACCAAAGTCAGAACCAAGACAGCTAAGGCTGTATAAAATAATTATTGTTTTGTTGTGTTTTGGACTAACCCTTGATGCAGGACCAAAGGGACGTGTGTCTGCAACTCAGAGAGCCTCAAAGGAGTGAGGCAACAGCTGAGTAAGGCGCCCTAAGTGTCCAGGGCGCCCTCAAGGTGAACCAGAACCAAGCGAAGCAAAATAGGCTTCAGCTGCTTACTGGGCAAGGCGCCCTCAGCAGCGAAGGCGCCTTCGTCAGTGAAGGCGCCTTCAGCAGCCAAGGCGCCTTCAGCAGCCAAGGCGCCTCCAGCTCTCTCTGCGAAGCTTCAACTCAATCCAGCCGAGAAGACCGGGTCAACCAAGGCGCCCTCAGCGACCAGGGCGCCCCAGAGGTCAAACCTCATCCCTATTCCGGTGCGATAACTCTTGACCGAGCGAAGCACGGATCGGGTGACACGTGGCAGGGCGCCCTCGACGACCAGGGCGCCCCTAGGTGCTATAAATAGCACCCCTCGACCCCTAGCTTCAACACCGCTTTCATTCAACGCTTCCAAACGCTCTGACGACTACGCTCTGCTCCAGGAACTTCCCAACTCAAGTCCGAAGCGTCGTCGACCTCCCGCTGCACCGAAACTCGATCTACACCGGGAGTTGGTAAAACAGAGTGTAATTTTCTATTTACAGTCATTTTTGTAATCTTACTCTGTAACCGTTTTGCGCATTATAGAATTGCCCAAAGTAAACGGTCAACGACCGTGGGCCTTGGAGTAGGAGTCGACCCAGGCTCCGAACCAAGTAAACTACTGGTGTTTGCGTTGTTTGATTTTATTCCGCTGCGTAACTGCTCTTTCTTTTAAATCCGAACATTTTCCGATATTCACCCCCCCTCTATCGGTCTTTCTCGATCCAACAAGTGGTATCAGAGCGGGGAATTCAAACTTGGTGCAACCACCAGTTTGAAAATTTCGGATTTTTTATTTTCTCTCTCAATTTTTTCTCGTTAAAAATTTTTTTCCGTTCGAATTTTTCTTTCAAGGTTGGTGCAACACCCCTTGAAATCTATTTTTATTTATTCTTCCCACACTACTAATCCAAGACCAAGTCTTGGAATATTTTTTTGTTGTTTTTTTTGTTATTTGCTATTTCAGAGTAGTAACAAATGGCCATCCAAGAAGGCTTTAGCACCACCAGACCTCCACTTTTCAGTGGAGAAGACTTTCCTTACTAGAAAAGTCGAATGGAGGTCCACCTGAAAACTCAGGTGGATATGTGGATAATCATCCAGTCTGGACTGATGATTCCCACAAATGCTGAAGGCGTACCGCAAAACTACTCAGAGTGGGACACTGCCCTTAAACGCAAAATCGAAGCTGACGCCAAAGCAACTCAGACCCTCCAATGCGGACTAACGAAAGAGGAGCTGAACCGCGTAGGCCCTTTCAACAGTGCCAAGGAGCTATGGGGTAAACTGATCGAGCTCCACGAAGGAACTTCAGATACGAGGATCAGCAAACGGGATCTGCTACTGAACAAGCTCTTCACCATCAAGATGGCAGACAACGAGACAGCAGCCCAGCTCCATGCCAGAATCCAGGAATTGATGAACGGTCTTCACGCAATAGGTCACCAGGTTCAAAACCGTGATCTTATAAGGTATGCCCTAAACGCGTTCCCTAGGACCACCTTGTGGGCATCTATGGTAGATGCATACAAGGTCTCTAGGGATCTTTCAAAAATTAAGTTAGATGAGTTTAAATAATTAAACGTAACTATATTTATTTTTTCATAATTTAAATAAAAATATGCTCAAATTAAGGTTTGAATAACTCAAATCGAATTGGAATTCAAGTAATTTCAAATTATAATTCAATTCTACTCAAATCAATATTCCAACAACTTGAACCAAACTCGAGTTCAAATTTCATTTTCAACTGAGCTTGAGCCATAATTTTTTATATTTTCAAGATTTGAATAGAATTCGAATATCATATTTTTTAAGTTCGAACTCGAATATTAACATTTTTATATTCTTAACTCGTTCGGTTCATTTGTACCCTTACCCTAAATCCTAAACTCTATATCATCTAAATTACACACAAACCACTCAACTCCCTCTCTCTCTCCTTTTTTTTTTGGTTTCCTTTTGCATTGATTCAACGACAATTTACCAAAGGGCATACCTAAAAATTGGTATTTACCAAAAGACGTACCATGGTTTCATTGTTACCAAATAACGCACTTATTTTAGTGAACTTCCTCTTATACCCCTCCTGCCAAAGTACTGCATGTCATTCTCATTCTCTTTCTCTTTCTCATCTTAATAACGAATTCCGAACATTTGAAAAGATTTTTTCAGATTTTTTATTTTAAAATAATATATTATGGAATCGGATAAAAAACGTAAGATAAAAACTGAAAAAAATATTTCAATTAAAAAAATATCTCATCAACCGTGATTTTAAATATATACAGAGATCATTTTATATAAATTAGATGAGCGGAGATCATTTTTATATTTGATTAATATTAATTAATATATTAAATAATATTTAATTAATATATTAATATATAAACAAATTGAAATTAGAAAGGCCTGAAATCTTTTGATTTCAGGCCCACGAGATTTCAGGCCCAGCGTGGGCCTGAAATCAAAAGATTTCGGGCCCAACGTGGGCCTGAAATAAAATATTTCAGGCCCAGCGTGGGCCTGAAATAACTCAGGGCCTGAAATCAAATGATTTCAGGCCCTGCGTCGAATTGAAATTATGTGTTATGATAGGTTTTTTTACGTAGGTCTAAAACATAAAGAAACATCTCTTTATATATTTGAAATCACAATAAAAATCATTAAGAAAGACTACATTATGAGAGAAATTCTAATTAATATAAAATTAACATTATATCAAAAATGAATTATATATATATATATATATATATCTATTCTTTGAATAAATATGTCAAATATTATTTATTATATTAATTTAAATATTATATATTATATTAATATATTTATTTTAATATATTTTCATAGGAGGGCCTGAAGTCATCTGACTTCAGATGACTTCAGGCCCTGCGCAAATAATTAATTTAATAAAAATAATTAATTATAAAAAAAATCTTCTTTTGATTATTTTTGATGTCCAAATTTCTAATGATTATAAATTATGTTGTAATAGGAGTTTTCTAGGTCTATCAGTGGGTTTCGCTCAAAACCCACTGATATTTTTTTAGAAATCCAAATATGGGAGATCCATCAGTGGGTTTTACTCAAAACACACTGATGGAACTAAACTACACCTATTGCTTTGGGAAAAATAATAATTTGAGGTTTGGACACTTAAAATACATTCTCCTAACTCTACCCTAACTATTGATAATGTTTTTCAGAAATCCAGATATGGGAGGTCCATCAGTGGGTTTTACTCAAAACCCATTGATGGAATTAAATTACACCTATTGCTTTGGGAAAAATAATAATTTGAGGTTTGGACACTTAAAATACATTCTCCTAACTCTACCCTAACTATTGATAATGTTTTTCAGAAATCCAGATATGGGAGGTCCATCAGTGGGTTTTGTCCAAAACCCACTGATGGAAGAACTAAACTACACCTATTACTTTGAGAAAATTAATAATTTAATAATTTTTAAAAATATAAATAAATAATTTTTTTATATTTGATTAATATAAATTAATATATTTAATAATATTATTAAATATATTAATATATAAAAAAATAAAAAAAAAAGTTGATTTTTTTATTTCAGGCAACGTGAGCCTAAAATCAAAAGATTTCAGGCCCAGCGTGGGCCTGAAATAACTCAGGGCCTGAAATTAAATGATTTCAGGCCCTGCGTCGATTTGAAATCATGTGTTATGATAGGGTTTTTTACGTAGGTCTAAAATGTAAAGAAACATCTCTTTATATTTTTGAAATCACAATAAAAATCATTGAAAAAGACTACTTTACGAGAGAAATTCTAATTAATATAAAATGACCATTATATTATGTTATATATCTTAGGATATATGGTGTGAATGGAAAAGAAGTGGAGGGACTTTTAGTCCCACATTGTTACTTTCTCTTGAGTAGAAAGTGAGGAGGAGAATAAAAGGCCCCCTTGAGAGGGGGGGCTTTAGTCCCACATTGGGAGTTTAAGGCAAAATATTTGGTTTATATTGTATCACAAGCATGGTAGTTGTGAACAAATGCTAGGGGAGAGGCTCTCTCTCACGCGTGGGTGCGCAGGGGGGGTGCAAATCCAGGGCCCGGATTTGTACTGAACCAAGTGAACTCGTGTGCATGCACGACCCGCGCACGTCGAATGTCGGACCGGTCGGGGCAAAATTTGTCCAAGCAGATGAACCAAAGTTTTGCCAATTTGATTTTTGCTCGAATGTAACTGATGCATTAATTTTGTTTAATGCGAGATCAGTAACCCCCAGACGTTTGGATCTGGTCGGGTAAATGTCATTAAATGATGATTAATTCGTCATTTAATACTGCGAGGTCTGAGCCTATAAAAGGAGGCCGTGACCGAGAGCAAAGAAGAGACGCACAGGCAGAGACGCAGTGCGAAATTCTTCTCCACTCCACCTCGCTCCCGACCCCGCTGATAGCAGTCGGGTACCTCCTCAGTTCGCCACGAGCAACGAGTGCTCCGTTGTGCCCGTGGTCTGCTGTTGTATCCTGAGAGACGGAAGTCCATCTGAGCCTCGAAGCACCGCCGGAGGAGGACGAATCTGTTTCAAGGAAACTGCGCTGCGCAGGCCTCAGCAACTCCCCGGTCGGGAGATTTCACTCGGAGCTCACTCGGCCACTCGGGAGCTCACTCGGCCGCTCGGGAAACTTCATTCGGGAGCTCACTCGGCCGCTCGGGAAACGTCATTCGGGAGCTCACTCGGCCGCTCGGGAGATTTCACTCGGAGCTCACTCGGCCGCTCGGGAAACTTCATTCGGGAGCTCACTCGGCCACTCGGGAAACGTCATTCGGGAGCTCACTCGGCCGCTCGGGAGATTTCACTCGGATCTCACTCGGCCACTCGGGAAAACCTGCTCGGGTCGGGAGATTCCACTCGGACCTCACTCGGCCACTCGGATCTCACTCGGCAGCTTCGGTTTTCAACTCGGCCACTCAACAGAGATAAGTTGAAATTGTTTTTGTAATTTCAATTTAGTATAAAATCCTATTGCATTTTTCCCGAGTTGAAATGAGCCTCTCCCCTAGCATTTTTCCGAGATTTTATACTAAATTGAAATTACAAAAACAATTTCAACTTATCTCTGTTGAGTGGCCGAGTTGAAAACGAAGCTGCCGAGTGAGATCCAAGTGGCCGAGTGAGGTCCGAGTGGAATCTCCCGACCCGAGAGGTTTTCCCGAGTGGCCGAGTGAGATCCGAGTGAAATCTCCCAAGCGGCCGAGTGAGCTCCCGAATGACGTTTCCCGAGCGGCCGAGTGAGCTCCCGAATGACGTTTCCCGAGCGGCCGAGTGAGCTCCGAGTGAAATCTCCCGAGCGGCCGAGTGAGCTCCCGAATGACGTTTCCTGAGCGGCCGAGTGAGCTCCCGAATGAAGTTTCCCGAGCGGCCGAGTGAGCTCCCGAGTGGCCGAGTGAGCTCCGAGTGAAATCTCCCGACCGGGGAGTTGCTGAGGCCTGCGCAGCGCAGTTTCCTTGAAACAGATTCGTCCTCCTCCGGCGGTGCTTCGAGGCTCTGATGGACTTCCGTCTCTCAGGATACAACAGCAGACCACGGGCACAACGGAGCACTCGTTGCTCGTGGCGAACTGAGGAGGTACCCGACTGCTATCAGCGGGGTCGGGAGCGAGGTGGAGTGGAGAAGAATTTCGCACTGCGTCTCTGCCTGTGCGTCTCTTCTTTGCTCTCGGTCACGGCCTCCTTTTATAGGCTCAGACCTCGCAGTATTAAATTACGAATTAATCATCATTTAATGACATTTACCCGACCAGATCCAAACGTCTGGGGGTTACTGATCTCGCATTAAACAAAATTAATGCATCAGTTACATTCGAGCAAAAATCAAATTGGCAAAACTTTGGTTCATCTGCTTGGACAAATTTTGCCCCGACCGGTCCGACATTCGACGTGCGCGGGTCGTGCATGCACACGAGTTCACTTGGTTCAGTACAAATCCGGGCCCTGGATTTGCACCCCCCCTGCGCACCCACGCGTGAGAGAGAGCCTCTCCCCTAGCATTTGTTCACAACTACCATGCTTGTGATACAATATAAACCAAATATTTTGCCTTAAACTCCCAATGTGGGACTAAAGCCCCCCTTCAAGGGGGCCCTTTTATTCTCCTCCTCACTTTCTACTCAAGAGAAAGTAACAATGTGGGACTAAAAGTCCCTCCACCTCTTTTCCATTCACACCATATATCCTAAGATATATAACAATAACTAATACAATTATACATTTATAATAATTATAATTTTATAGTGCCTAAATATAATATTAATTAGTATTAATTAAAAAATAAGTAACAAGTATCATTCATAACTGTTATAATATTGTGTTAACTAATGTTGAAAATAAAATAAAAAAGAAAAATAAATTCGGAAAATAAAATATACTAACATGTCATGTGTTGCCCTTTGGATAATAAATGTACGTATTCCAATAAAAATGATCGTCATTCTGATTTTTACTCTTTTAATTTTCCCAACTAGATTTTCCAATAATATGTGATGTAATTGTAATAAAAAATGTAGCAATATTAACATGCACCAAAGCAGTAGACAATAAATATAAATGTAGGAATCTGATAAGAAAAACGCAGAGTTAGGGATAGTTATCCGGTTGAAGCGCCGGCGTGCCGACTGTCTTTAGAGAATTGATTGCCGCTCTACGGTGCAAAGGCTCCCGGCAAAACTCCCCCAAGATCCGACAACCACGCTGCGTTCGTAGGTGCACTCCAAAACGAACGCTGCCCTCGGAAACAACCTCAGATCGCACTAGCGACCTCGACCCCCCACCGGAAGGCCGCTGCCTGGGAAGAACCGCAACTCTATAACAGGAATGATAGCCGGCGAGCTTAGGAGTCCGGGCAAGGCCCGCCTCAAGAGACCGCCCAAAACCGCAAAACCCAGATCGACCGGAAGAAGGAAAGGCGAACGCTGCCTTTGGAGAAGAAAGGGCGCAGAGAGAGAAGGAGAGAAGAAAGCACAGTGAATTTCTGCTTCTTCCTCTTCTCCTTTTATAGATCCGAAGAGGCAAACCTTTGCCTCTTCTGTCTGAGGAAATGCGACCCGTGAAGAATCGCGTCGAGCGCCGCTGGGAAGGGAGGGCGCGGTTTCTCACAAAAAGGAATAATAAAAATAAATAAATAAAAGGAAAGAAATAATAAAACCAAACCAAATTGGTTTAGAATCAAACCGAACCGAAATCTGCAAAACCAAACTGGGCCACCCGCAAGCACGAGGCTCACAGGCTGGGGATTTGCACCCCCTCTGCGCGCGATAATCGCGTGCGTCGCGCCCGGTTTATGGATTTCCGACCCAGACCCCCTGAAACCACCTGGTTTGGGCTCAACCCGCGCATGCGTGTAGGTCCCCCTAAGCCATATAAGGCATTCCAACTCCAATAGCTTAGCAATGTGGGACTAAACTTCCTTCAATATAATTTGAAATTCTAAAGAAAACCAACAATCCCCCACAAATTTCAAATTATAATAAATAAATAAAACAGGTCTTGAGGCTTTGTCGTAATGAGCTTTCAGTGAAAATACCTTCTGGTTTGAATTTTCACCTAAGTAAACCAATCTTATTCACACAGGTTTGAAGTGAACTAAGTCTTGAACTTAAACCTTTAATATGTGAAAATCAATTGGCAACAACTCATCACAGGCGACGGTTGAATCCTTCTGGGTTGGTGCATTACGGCCATGCCACCGAATCTTGTTTCATAAGTGTTAAGGAGAGTTGCCCAGACCCCCCACACTGCGGCCTCACAGTTACACTTACATAGGTGAGTTCTCCAAGGATGTATTGCAAGCATCCTGTCATAAAGACCTCGAACTCATTAAGAGCCTTAAGCTCATCCTTACTAGCAGTCAAGCATCTATCCAGGGAAGAGACTTTGAGATTATATCTCAATCAAATTTATGCTTACGATTCACCCTTATAGCTTGTTTATACCACATTGAACCTACTTCTTGGGATCTCCAATCAGATAGGTTGGGTTGCCGCTATAGATGAAACCAGAATAGGCCTCAGTCCCATTCCCTTACTGGATCTCTTGATTTTCTCAGAATCAAGTCCTTTTGTGAGTGGATCAGCAATATTGTCTTTTGAACTTACAAAGTCCAAAGACACCACTCCGAGAGACACTAGCTCACGAACAGATTTCAATCTTATTCGTACATGTCTCTTCTGTTTTTTGTTATACTTGGAGCTTCTAATCTGAGCTATTGTTGTTTGATTATCACAGTTCACTGAAATAGGAGGTATTGGCTTCAAAATCAAGGGAATCTCAGTAAGAAGACCCTTAAGCCAATCAGCTTCAGTTACTGTGGTATCCAAAGCACACAATTCTGCCTCAGCTGTAGAACGGGATATGATCGTCTGTTTAACAGACCTCCAAGCAACTGCACCGCCTCCAAGTGTAAAAACATAGCCAGTAACGCCTTTACACTCAGCGGTGTCAGCTATCCAACTGGCATCACTATATCCCTCCAGGACTGCAGGGAACCTCCCATAGCATAAGCCCAAGGATATAGTACCCTTTAGGTATCTGAGTACTCTGTCTAATGCATCCCAATGTGTTCTGTCCGGACAGCTAGTAAACCTGCTCAATTTAGTTATAGCAAACGAAATATCAGGTCTAGAACAATTTGCCAAATACATTAGACTATCAATTATTTGGGAATATCTTATTGAGACACAGCCACGCCACTCTTATTCTTGTGGAGAGTCTTTGAAGGATCATAGGGTGTGACTACAGATTTTATGTGGCTATAGCCATATTTCTCTAACACTTTCTCAACATAGTGTGCATGAGAAATTGTTATTCCATCAGTTGAGTGAGTCAACTTCAGCCCTAAAATCACATCAGCACAACCCATATCCTTCATATCAAACTTACCACTTAAGAGAGCCTTGGTCTCGTTAATAATTGAAAGGTTAGATCCAAACAGTAAAATATCATCTACATATAAACATAAAATGATATATTTATCACCTTTCATTTTAGTATATACACATTTATCAGAGTCATTAATTTCAAAGCCAAATGATAGCATAGCTCTATCAAATTTTTCGTGTCATTGCTTTGGGGCTTGTTTCAAACCATAAAGAGATTTTACTAACTTACAGACTTTATTCTCACTTCCAGAAACTACATATCCCTCTGGCTGATCCATATATATCTCTTCTTCGAGATCTCCATTTAGAAATGCCGTTTTGACATCCATTTGATGGACCTCAAGATGATATATGGACGCCAGTGCTATCAATACTCGGATTGTAGTAATTCTAGTAACAGGGGAATAAGTGTCAAAATAGTCAATCCCTTTTTCTGTTTGAATCCCTTAGCAACCAGGCGGGCTTTGAACTTATCTACTGACCCATCAGGTTTTAACTTCCTCTTAAACACCCATTTACATCCAATACTGGTGCAACCAGGAGGCAAATCCACTAACTCCCAAGTGGCATTAAAGATAATAGAGTCCATTTCATTTTTAATGGCTTCTTTCCAGTGCTTAGCTTCAGGAGAAGCCATAGCATCTCTATATGACACAGGGTCACCTTCTATATTATAGGTGATAAAGTCTTGGCCTAAATCTTTAGACACACGTTGCCTCTTGCCCCTTCTCAATTCTGTACACTCACTAGATTCATCTAATCTAGAGTGACTTGAGGAAGGTACACCCACTAAGGATAATGGGACCTCTATGGAGGCAGTGTTATCTCTAGTAGGAGTACTAGAGATAGACTGAGGTGTTCTAGTCTTCATAGGAAATATATCCTCAAAAAATGTAGCATCACGAAGCTCAACAATAGTGTTTGCATCTATTCCAGAAATTTCTGATTTAATAATCAGAAACCTATATGCAGAACTATTCTGAGCATAACCCAAGAAGACACCATCTACAGTCTTCGGACCAAGTTTTTTCCTTTTATGTTCAAGTACTAGCACTTTCGCAAGGCACCCCCACACTTTTAGGTATTTCAAACTTGTCCTTCGACCTTTCCAAAGTTCATATGGGCTTTTATCCCTTGACTTCATAGGTACTCTATTTACACATGACAAGCAGTGTATAGAGCTTCCCCCCACAAGAAGTTTGGTAACCCAGAACTTCCTAACATGGAATTAATCATATCTTCAAGGGTTCGATTTTTGCGTTCTGCTACACCATTAGATTGAGGACTATATGGAGCAGTGACCTCATGAACTATACCTGAATCTTGACAGAATTTTTGAAACAGGTTTGAGGTGAACTCTCCACCCCTATCAGACCTTATCCTCTTAATGGTTTGGTTTGTTTGATTTTCAGCTTCAGATTTGAAAATTATAAATTTATCTAAAGCTTCATCTTTAGTTTTCAGCAAATAAACATAGCAATAACGAGAGTAATCATCAATGAAGGTAATGAAATACCTTTTATGGTCTCTCGTTATTAAACCGTTAAACTCACAACAGTCAGTATGAATTAATTCTAAAATATTAGAATTTCTATCAACTGATTTGAAGGGTTTACGGGGCTGTTTATATTGCACACAAACTTCACATTTTTTCTTATCATTTATGGCATGCTTAGGAATCATGTCAAGATTCATCATCCTTTTTATAGTTTGAAAATTAACATGTCCTAATCTATCATGCCACACATCATAAGACTCAATGTTATAAGAACAACCAATATCATTAATTTTATTAATAATCGTATTTTCAACATTGAGTTTAAATAAACCTTCATTAAGGTAACTCTTTCCAATAAAGGATCCTAAATGTAACAATACAACTTTATTACATTTGAAGTTTAGCTCATAACCAGCACGAACTAATTTTGACCCGCTAATCAAATTCCGTCGGACCGCTGGAACATGATGCACCTCATGCAGTGACAGGACCTTCCCTGAGGTAAATCTCAAGTCAACTCGTCCAATCCCTAACACTCTGGCTGCAGAATGATTCCCCATGGTTACGGAAGTGCCTTCAATTACCTGATAAGTAAGGAAGGCAGAGCGATCAGCACAACAGTGCACATTAGCACCTGTATCAACTAACCACTCATTGGGTTGATAAATCAAATTTAGTTCGGGGTTAATGGAAACGAACCCATTGCTGGTGCTAGTCACAACATTGACCTGCGCCTTGGTGTTGGGCACATTGCCTTGGTTCTTCTTCTTGTCCTTCCGTTCAGGACAGAATTTGGCAAAATGTCCGACTTGTCCACACGCCCAACACGGCCTAGTCTCATGCTTCTTCTGAACCTTTGGTTTGGGTTTCATTTTGTTTTTCATTTTTTGGTTTTTGAATTTGTTCTTGTCAGAAGAGACCACCACATTTGCCTTTGGAGCAAATTCCATAGGTATCCCCTTATCATCATCCTTATGTTGCTTCCGATGTTCTTCCTCGATATTTAAGGCAATCATTAAATCTTCAAGAGAGATTTTACCTCTCCTGTGTTTAACTGTCATGCCAAAATCTTCCCAACTTGGAGGCAACTTTTCGATGATAGACAAGACTTGAAGTTTCTCGGGTATCGGCATATCTCCCTCAGCAAGACCGTGAATCAAAATTTGAAATTCATGGGTCTGCTCAATGACAGATTTACCCTCAACCATTTTGAAGTTTAAGAACTTTCCCACGGTGTACTTCTCTAAACCAGAGTCCTCGGAGTTATATTTTTTATCCAAAGATTTCCATAACTCTTTGGCCGAGGTTGTAGAGCAGTACACATCAAATAGTGCGTCCGAGAGGGCAGACAGGATTCTCCCATGGCAGAGATAATCCCTCTGTTTAAACCTCTCGGTAGAAGCACTACGGGCAGGTTCTTCTTCATCAGTTGAAGGAGGATCTGATTCTATAACGGAGAAAAGCCCCAGCGTTGTAAGCCAAAATTTCATTCGTTGTTGCCAACGTTTGAAGTTTTGCCCGGAAAACCTCTCGGGTTTGGCGCTAGCCTCATCAGACCCCGACATTCTAACATTTAACATGTCTACTTAGGTACAATCAATTCTCTAAAATTGTAATAAAAAATGTAGCAATATTAACATGCACCAAAGAAGTAGACAATAAATATAGATGCAGGAATCTGATAAGAAAAACGCAGAGTTAGGGATAGTTATCCGGTTGAAGCGCCGGCGTGCCGACTGTCTTTAGAGAATTGATTGCCGCCCTACGGTGCAAAGGCTCCCGGCAAAACTCCCCCAAGATCCGACAACCACGCTGCGTTCGTAGGTGCACTCCAAAACGAACGCTGCCCTCGGAGACAACCTCAGATCGCACTAGGCGAAGCCTCAAGACCCAAAACCAAACCGACCGAAGAAGAAAGGCGAACGCTGCTAGAAGAAGGCGCAAAGAGAAGAAGAAGAAAGCACAGTGAATTTCTGCTTCTTTCTTTTATAGATCCGAAGAGGCAACCTTGCTCTCTGTCTAGAACGCGACCGGAATCGCCGCGCCCGGAACGCGTTCTCAAAAAAATAATAAAATAAATAAATAATAAAACCAAACCAAATTGGTTTAGAATCAAACCGAACCGAAATCTGCAAAACCAAACCGGGCCGCCCGCAAGCACGAGGCTCACAGGCTGGGGATTTGCACCCCCCCCCTGCGCGCGATAATCGCGTGCGTCGCGCCCGGTTTATGGATTTCAGGCCCAGACCCCCTGAAACCACCTGGTTTGGGCTGAACCCGCGCATGCGTGTAGGTCCCCCTAAGCCATCTAAGCATGGAAGGAATGCCTTGATATATAAGGCATTCCAACTCCAATAGCTTAGCAATATGGGACTAAACTTCCTTCAATATAATTTGAAATTCTAAAAAAACCAACAGTAATAAAAAGGGTTACTACTATTTTTCAATAATTTGTAAACAAAAAATTCCTAATTTTTGGACTTTACATGAGGATCTTGACACAAAAGCTTAGAGATAAAAAGTGGAGATTCAGTTAAAGTTCTTAATATTTGATTAAGTGAATCTTGTTTCTACCTTAAACTCCAGCTTTAGCTCTATTAATAGTATGTTGTACCTTAATACTTTTGTTCGAATTATTTAAGATTGCTACATGATATAATTCTATCAAACACTCAAAACATAATGTCTATCAGGGACATCGCAATTTGAGTGAATGATTAGGATGCATTTGAATCGGCTTCATGGCGAGAAGGGCAAAGATGAAGTTAATGGTAGGGAAAAAAGGTAGGGCTCTCTTGATGGTCTTACTTTTAAGGGGCCCTTAATGATCATGGCATTTACAAGGAAATGAAGGAAATCTTATGACGATAAGTAGTTGTTCACCCTTGTATGAGTAGAGACACGAGAACGGAAGATAACACAAAGGAAATAAGTCAAAACAAGATCACATACGACAGAAGACATGTATGGGCAAGTAAATCATGACTCAAATAGTTGACCCTTCATCCACTACCAGAATATATATCTTCTAATAGCTACAGAATTATTGCCGAAATTTAATTTCATCGTTATATAAAAGGATTTTAGTGATTGATTTAGATATCCATCCGCGAAATATCGAGTGATTTCTATAAATTTACATTTATCAACTAAATCCAAATTCGGTCACTATTTCCAACTGAATTCAAATTTATTCGGCATTTTCCGACTAAATCTTCGTTCAGTCGATAAATGTTAATTGAATTCTAATTCAGTCAGTAAATCTAAATTTAGACGATGAATTTCACCTAATTTCCCCAACTTGCCCCTTCCAATTTAATAAGATTTACCGACCTAATCCACATTCAGTCGGTAATTACCGACCGAATCCAAATTCAGTTGGTAATTTTGCCCTAACTTCCCCATCCCAACCCCTTTTCCTTTTCCTCGTGTTTTTCCCCCGGCTGCAGCTTCTCCTTCGACATGACTTCTCTGACTCCTCTCCCATTCCGATATGCTTCTCCGTCTCATCTCTCTTGGTCGGCTATGGCCGGCATGCTCACAGTTGCTTGGCAACGAACTTGGCTTGCCGCAGATGGCTTGCTCGCGACCCCTTGGCCGACTTGTTTAAGATGTAAATAATGCATGTTGTAGAGCAAAATTTAATTATTTAATTTTATTGCATGTATTAGATTTGAATGCTTTAGGATAAGCTTAATTTAAACTATAGATGCTTAGTTTTGTACTTATCTTAGTAATGTAAAAATTTTTTTTGTTATTAGAATAAAATGTACATAATCAAATCTTGAATTTATAATAGATTAAAAAATAGATTTATTTGAGATGAATATTTTGTTGGAGTTGAAGAATTTGTGAATTTTATTAAGAGTTATTTAGAATATATGAATAGTACTGAGTTACGATGTTCTTGTAATTATAGTAAATGTAACTGATGAAGACACTGTAAAAGTATATCTCTGTAAAAAAGGATTTGTTCCAATTACTACAATTGGTATTGTCACAACGAGCCTTATTTTTCGAATCCAATTGGAACTTTAGTTGCTTTTTCATCTAACATGACTACTCTAGGGGAAACATTATATAATGACAATGCAATGCAATAAATGGGCCACGATACAATGAATGCAATTGATTATTCTAATGTAGATGAAATACCAACATCGAAGTTCAGCAATTGTATTGTTGGAACCCGGATGGCTAGAGAGGAGGGGGTGAATATAGCCAAATAATTGGACTTAGACACTTATCGAATATCTGCACTTAGATTTGTTAGTAGCACAGCGGAAGTAGCAAGAACAGAGTATGCAGAAAAACAGAAAACGAAAGCAAACTAACACAACTAGCAAGATCGCTAACAAGGAGGGTTTACAAGGTTCCGGGATAACTTGCCCCTACTCCTTGGCGTGCCCGTAAGGTGGGCGATCCCTTGATCGTCGGCAGATCAAGCCCCGGTGAATACCGAATAGAAAGAAACCTCCTTCTCGGTGGAGAAACCTCTCCACAGCGTTTTAATCAAGGATATAGTTTTAAGCACAATGAAAAACAAGAAAGATCTTACTTAGTACCTAGCAAAGATAAGAACACAGCAAGCTTTTCCTGAGCTCCACCCAGCGACGATCTCACGCAAGAACCCTTTCCCCGTGTCTTCTCGCTGTCAGACTCAAAGCCTCTTGTTCCTTCCTCCAAGTGCTCAAGCAAGGGATGGTCGCTTCACTGATTACAATTGCTTGCTCAAGATGATGGGATCACAGAACACACAAGCAAGGATGTGGAGAACACAATCGCGCAGCAAGAACAAGCGAGAAAATCGTTTCGCAAACTCTTCTTCTCTGCTCTTCTCCACTACGCCTTTTGTTTATCCACTGAGCACAGGTGACACCATCTCACAGCAGCCTCCAGCTGCTTACCTGCCAACGCCAGCTACCACTGAGCTCTCCCTGGACTCCCTGAGCTTCCCTCAGCCAAGCTCCAGTCAGCAGCTCCAGTCTGCAGCTCCAGCCGTTGCAACCTGAGATGGAAAACGGACAAACCTGCTCCAAGGAAAGGCCACCTTTGACTCTCCTTGGGTGTTTGAATCCTTCCCTGTCACCTGCAGCTTAATCAGATCATTAGAGTAGTATATCAAACAGAAAATCAAGCATCAGAGATTAAGCGCAGAGAATCGGATACGTTCAGACGCGATCAGAGCGTCTGACAGTGCATTTTGAATTAAAGTGATCGGTCACCGGACCGATCAGAGAGCCTCCTGATCGGTCACCAGACCGATCAGGCTTGGTTCAGACCGATCAGGCTCTGTCCTGATCGGTCCCCAACGCTCAATCAGAAATCGTGATTTCTCTGGGACTCTCCTGGACCGATCACCAGACCGATCCCAGGTTGTGGATCGATCACCAGACCGATCCACCCCTTTGCTGGGCGATTTTTGAGCTTCGTAGTCCAAACCTCCTGATCGGTCGCCGGACCGATCAGGGAGCCTCCTGATCGGTCACCAGACCGATCAGGTCATGACCAGACCGATCAGGCTCCGTCTTGATCGATCATAGTGAGGAACTCGTGACGCTGGATCGTTCTCCAGAACGATCTGCACAGTGATCCAGATCGGTCACCAGACCGATCAGGAGCAGATCAGTAGAGGAACTCAACCTCACTGTGTGCTCCCTGATCGGTCACCAGACCGATCAGGATCCAAGCAGTGGGTGAAACGCATACTCCCTGATCGGTCACCAGACTGATCAGTCATCGCTGGATCGATCACCAGACCGATCCACGAAGGAGCACCGTGCCAACTCCCTGATCGATCACCAGACCGATCCAGGGGCTCCAACCTAGCCCTCCAAGCTAGGGTTTCATCCAACCTAGCCCTCCAAGCTAGGACCTGACCCTCCAAGCCAGGATTTTTCACCTAACCCTCCAGTTGGGACTTTTCACCTAACCCTCCAAGTTAGGACTTTTCACTTAGCCCTCCAAGCTAGAACTTTTCACCCAACCTTCCGAGTTAGAACTTTTCCACACCTAGCCCTCCAAGCTAGGACCTGACCCTCCAAGCCAGGATTTTTCACCTAACCCTCCAAGTTGGGACTTTTCACCTAACCCTCCAAGTTAGGACTTTTCACCTAGCCCTCCAAGCTAGGAATTTTCACCCAACCCTTCCGAATTAGGACTTTTCAACACCTAGCCCTCCAAGCTACGATTTTCCATACCTAACCCTCCAGGTTAGGATTTTCCAACACCTAGCCCTCCAAGCTAGGATTTTCCATAACATGCCTAATCCCTGATCAGGACTTAACCATAATCATAATCATCAACCTAAACTAAAATCGATGTCAACACCAAAACAATAATCAGGGTTAGACTGCATCAACAATCTCCCCTTTTTTATTGTTTGACAATCCGATCTTAAGTTTAGGGATTCTCAATCAATTTCTCAACTTTCAGAATCATAGGGGAATCAAGATCCTCCCCCTACAACATAATCATCCTAAACTTAACCAACCACACTCTCCCTCTTTGTCAAACACCGAAAAGGGTCTAGAGGGGCTGTTAAGTTTAACCATACTCCCCCTCAACCCTAGGGGTATCCCAAAACAACAAAGATTTAAATGAGTTATTTCGATAAACATATGAATACATATGACAAGAGTAGGGCATGGTAACACAAACATATGTATCATATGGGCAAGGCATCATAAGCAAAATCATAAGCATGCATAATAATATAGAATGAGGCATATAGGCAGATAGTAATCATGTGAGCACATATAAGCCAACATCCTAAACATGATAGGACAAATATAAAATACATGCAAAATATCAGATGCATCATAATGCAGAATCTAGTCATAGTCAAGCGCATAAACAATAATCCAGACAAACAAGTAGATGCATATCCACGCATCAAAGTCAACATCACGCCATAACAGGCAAGAGTCAGGACGGACAGATCCGTCAAATAGTCTGAAATCACCAAACAAGCAGAGAGTACAGTCAATCGTCAGCGGGGGGATCAGCCTGCATAGGGTCGTCTATCGTGTCATCATCAACAACAAAGGACCCAGGTGCAATACTACCTAAGGGCGCATCTCCAGGAAATGTGTGGCGACGCCACTCATCGTACCAAGTCTGCTACAGCGAGCGGACCCCGGAAACATCAGACTCCACTGAAGTCAGTCGGCGATCAATGGATCGGAACTGTGAGCAGACCTCCTCGCGATAAATCTCCCGCAGATGGAAATCATGCTGGATGGTCAGGTCCAGCTTTGACAGCTGCCAGCGCAGATCTGGCTCGGGCTCATCGTAGTAATCAGCAGCAGCAGCAGGAGCCTCATGGGGTGCAGCAGCATCGGCTGGCGCCTGAAAATGTGGTCCTCCCCCAGGTAGGTCACCGAGTCCTCTCCCATCCTTCCAAACCAAGGCCCGATCGCGCTCTCGAATAATGATGCCGGACTTGGCAAATGCCCGCCGGCCAAGCCGACAATCCTGTCGGACCATAGGCACTGTCCTGCCTTTGGTGACATCAACACCTACTGATATGAGCTAATCGGTGATGACATGACCAAATGGCATGTAGACTTTGCGGCGGCTTGGCTCTCTATAAGATAGAATCGATTGAAAAATAGTTTGCATGATATCAAAATCCATTCGGCGGTGCATGTCGTAGAGCATAAGGCAGTGATAGGGTCGTATCTCAGTTAAAGGTTTGGAAGTGATCGGTAGGATACAATTTGTGATAATCTTGAACAAGATGTAATCATTGGGAGAGAGACGAAGTACTGCAAAGGTAGGAAAATCAGGACCCAACTCATCGAGACCTACCGGGCGGGGATGACCAAAGAAATACTGATAGATGCCATCAGGAGTAACATCCGCAAAAGGGCCAATAGAGGGTCAGGAAGCTCGGGATAGATCGAATACAGGTTGGGTGATCGGCGACCACCCAGATACTCCGCGAGAATGTCATAGGAGAAATCAAGGTTCCGCTTGGCGACCCGAGTAATGAACTCAAAGCCCCCCTGAGGTCCCTGCTGAAGATTGTTGTAAAATTCGGAGACAATGTCATAATTGATAGTTCTCTCCAGAGAGAGGAGAAAGCCAAGGTTGTAAAAAGTGACTATCTCCATGGCTGACGGACAGTGCTCGGTCAGAAAAGGGACATTAATTGAACGGCAGGGAAGCAACTTGAAGGTGCGGGATTGAAATGCCTGTTCACAGGCAGCATTAGGAAACCGAGAACTGGAGGAAGGCTGTGGCCTTCGAGTGGGTGCTGATGAGGAAGGGGTTTTGCCCCTCGAGCTACCCTCCAGTGGTTCCTTTCCCTTAGATGATTTTCTAAAGAATGGAATAGATCATGCACATAGGTTAAGTCAATTGAGCAAGAGTGATTTGATCATAAGAACAGGGATTAATCAAGGACCCAAGATTCAATCACAGGAGAAATAATCAAGTAAGCATAAGGTAGAATTGATCAAAGTTAGGACATGGCAAAGGTGGGTCACGGCGAAAACAAGAGGTCACGGCACAACATAAGAACACCAAAATAAAAACCATGATTAGCGCATATACATATACTATGAACTGATTTGCAAGGGAAACTAAGTCAAAAACTCACATTGGTGCCATTGATGGTGATCTAAGATGATCTTGAAAGTTGGAAGAAGAAGCTTGCGCAAGAGGAACACAAACCCCTTCACCAAGAGAGAAACTCGCAGGAGGAGAGAAAAGCTTGTAGGAACTCTTCTTAGGATCGCACACGCAGAAGCTCACTCGAGGAGGAAGAAGGAGATGAGGAAGGCTCTCGCACGGGATGCAAGGGGCGCAAGAGGGAGTTTTCGGCGCTAGGGTTCGGCAATGAGAGGTTTTGGAGGAGTTAATCGGTTGGTGGATCGGTCCACCAACCCGACTTTAATGTGATTGAACGGATCACCGTTCGATCTGAGAGCGTCCAGACCGATCAGGCTCTGGCCTGATCGGACTGGCCCGGCCCTGATCGGTCGGGTGACTGATCAGGCAGGCTCCTGATCGATCGGATGATCGATCAGGAAGCAATCAGTAGGGTCGGATGATATTCGGGAAGCCCTCCTGATCGGTCTCTGGACCGATCACGATAAGGTGCCAAATCGGTCCGGGGACCGATCTAGGCAAGCACAGAATGGTTGGACAAAAATTTCGTTAAGTCTCTGTGACCCCTCTGATCGGTTTGTGGACCGATCACAACAGGAGGGAGCCAGATCGGTCCGGGGACCAATCAGCCCTATGCCTGATCGGTCCAGTGACCGATCAGGGTTCCTGAAATTCCCTGATACGATCTGAAACTTTCAGTTTCAGTCATTTACTCGATTTTTGAGGGGATCTGATGAATGATGTCGAACTTGGAAGTGATCCCTTCACTAAAATTGATCCCTAAACAAGGATCAAAGGTCCTTATGGTTCAACAATCACATTGCTCCACCCAAGTGGAGTCAAACTCAATCAACAATCATTCAATCAAGGTTCAAACAAGATTGTGCCAAATTCAAGTTTCCAATCTAGTTTCCTTGATTGGAATGTCCAAGTATGATCATGAAGCCAAATACACATATGTTATGCATTGGTTTTCCCCATACTTGGTCACCGAAGTGATTTTTATCTCGTCATCTTAATTTCTCAAGGGATGCATTGACATCTTGAGAAATTGAGTTGATCCTAGCATCTCACCCCATATCTAGCAAACAAAAACGTTTTAATAAACCTTATAGTTTGTGTGAGATGTCCCCAAAGTTACCCAATTGTTTCCCAACAATTAGAACTTATCATGAAGGGTTTTGAATGCATTTTGAAAACTATGAAGTGCGACACATTCCCAACTCCCTTCTTAAGAAGCTAAACTCATTTTCGGGGAGTGGTTTAGTGAAAATGTCAGCGAGGTTTGACTTGGACTCTACATGTGAGAGTACAATATCTCCCCTAGCGACATGATCCCTAATGAAGTGGTGACGTACTTCAATATGTTTGGTCCTAGAATGATGGACTGGATTCTTGGTTAGATTAATTGTGCTAATGTTGTCACACAACACTTGCACACTTTTGTAACTTAATCCATAGTCCTCTAGAGTGTGGATCATCCACAACAATTGTGATACGCTCTCTCCCATGGCGATATATTCTGCCTCGGTCGTGGAGAGAGCAACACAATGTTGCTTCCGACTTGACCAACTAACTAAAGATGATCCTAGAAATTGGCAACCCCCACTTATGCTTTTCCGATCCAACTTACATCCAGCGTAGTCGGAATCGGTATAGCCAATTAAGTCAAAAAGATTCGGTACGGGGGTACCAAAGACTGACTCCAATTGTGCCTTTAAGATATCTCAAAATCCTCTTAACAGCGATTAAGTGAGATTCCTTGGCACAAACTTGATACCTAGCGCACATACCCACAGCGAAAAGAATATCAGGTCGACTAACTGTGAGGTATAGCAAACTACCTATCATGCTCCGATATTGAGTCAAATCAACAGGTTTACCACTCTCATCATTGTCTAACCTTGTGTTTGTAGCCATGGGAGTAGTTACCTATTTTGAATCACTCATATTGAATTTACGGAGCATTTCTTATGTGTATTTCGATTGGTGCACATGGATCTCATCTCGGGTTTGTTTGATTTCAAGTCCAAGGAAGAAAGTCAACTCTCCCACTAGACTCATTTCAAATTCATTTTCCATGTGTCCAATGAATTCATTTAAATAACCCTTGTTGTTTGAGCCACAAATTATGTCATCGACATATACTTGGGCTACAAAAATATTGTCACCATCTCTCCGTAGAAATAGTGTAGGGTCTATATGGCCTCTAACGAAACCCTTTTCAATTAGGAATGCCCACAACCGCTCATACCAAGCTCGGGGTGCTTGTTTAAGGCTATAGAGTGCCTTTTTGAGCTTGAACACGTGGTTTGGAAATTCGGTACTCTCAAACCCCGGAGGTTGTTCAACATAGACCTCTTCTCTAATTAAACCATTTAGAAAGGCCGATTTGACATCCATTTGATATAACTTGAAGCCTCGATGTGCTGCAAATGCAAGCATCAATCAGATGGATTCTAATCGTACCACGGGAGCATAAGTCTCATCATAATCAAGGCCTTCAACTTGACTGTAGCCCTTGACTACTAAGCGTGTCTTGTTTCTAATGATTTCTCCCTTATGATTTAATTTATTCTTGAAGACCCATTTGGTTCCAATGATGGTGGTCTTCTTAGGTCTAGGGACTAAGTCCCAAACTTGACTCCTTTCAAATTGACCTAGTTCATCTTGCATTGTAATGATCCAATCGGGATCATTTAATGCTTCATCAATTTTTCTAGGTTCAATTTCAGAAATTAAAGCAACTTCATTAGCCTCATTCCGGAAGAATGATTTAGTTCTAACCCCATGATGGATGTCTCCAACAATTTGGTCTTGGGGATGACTAGAGGCTAATCTAATTTGCCTAGGTGTTGGTGGTGCTTCTTGAATGAGTTCACTAGACACAAGCTCAGCCTCAGGATCCGGCTGATCTATGAATTGTCTAGGCTAACCGTCATCGGATTCATCACCATCAACAACATTTGGAGTTTCATTCAAACTTAGTCTCCTAAGTTCGAGTTGAACCTCATCTTCTGATTGACCATTGACTTTTGGAATTTCTTCAAAGACAACATCAGAAGATTCTTCAACTAATCTAGACTTCTTATTGTAGACTCGATAGACTTTGCTAACTAGAGAATACCCGACTAGTATCCCTTCATCAGATTTTGCCGTGAACTTTCCAAGGTGATCCTTGGTGTTTAGGATAAACACCGTACAACCAAACACCCTAAGATGTTTAACCGTAGGTGGTTTCCCAAACCAAAGTTCATGGGGAGTCTTTCCTAAGAACCTATGGATGAGGACTCGGTTTTGAACATAGCAAGCTGTATTTACAACTTCAGCCCATAAGTAACTCGGTAGTGAGTACTCATTAAGCATGCTTCGTGCAACCTCTTGTAAAACACGGTTCTTCCTCTCTACAACACCATTTTGTTGTGGTGTTCTAGGAGTGGAGAACTCATGTCTATACCCTCTATCTTGACAGAATTCTAAAAATCGTTGGTTTTGAAATTCACCTCCATGATCACTCCTAATTGTCTTAATAGTTGATGATTTTTCATTTTCAACCCTTCTACAAAAAGAAATGAAAACATCTAAGGTTTGGTCCTTATATTTTAGAAAATAAGTCCATGTATATCTAGTAAAGTCATCAATGATAACAAGACAATATCTACTTCCATTCAATGATATGATAGTGCTACAATCAAATAGATCCATGTGAAGTAAATCTAAAGCAGTAGATGTACTTACAGCTCTTTTACCTTTATGTGAAGATTTTGTTTGCTTACCCATTTGACATGCATCACAAAGTTTGTCCTTTTCATGCAAGCCACGAACTAATCCCTTGTTGGCCAACTTCCGGATGTTCTTCTGTTAACATGTGCTAGCCTCCGGTACCAAAGGGTGGACTCCTCTTCTTTCGACATGAAACACTTAGCAAAAGCATTAGTAGCACTTTTAAATGAAACTTGATAAATATTGTCTACTCTTGTTCCTACTAGTACCGAGTCCAAGGTGTCATGTTGTCTAACTAGACATTGACTTGGTTGAAAATTAATTGTGTAACCCGTGTCACACAATTGACTGACACTTAGGAGATTAAATGTCATCCCCTTGACTAGAAGGACATTTGAGATTCTAAGACATTCGGATATTTGAATGTCTCCTATTCCTATGACCTTAAGGCTACCATTGTTGCCAAATGAAACATTACCTCTACTTTTCTTGTGAAGTGTGGTAAACAATGATCTATCCCCGGTCATGTGTTTGGAGAACCCACTATCAACGAACCAAGTTGATAGATGCTCCCCCTCAATCATAACCTACACAATTCGAAAAATAGAAGTTTTAGGTACCCAAACCTTGGGACCTAAAGCACCTACTAAACAAGTCTTAGGCACCCATGCCTTGACAACTTTCTTTTGGACTCTAGGTGTCTTAGACTGTCTCATATTAGTCCTAGACATAAGAGACATGAATGAAGGTTCTTTGGGTCGGTAACCAATACCGACCCTATTGTAGACTGCCCTTTGGGCATTCAAGATCATGTCTAGGGTCTTAGAGCTAGTTGAGAACTTCTCAAGAATATTCTTGAGTCTCTCAACTTCACTCTTTAATGATTTGTTTTTTCCTTCTAGCAATTCATCATGCAAATCATCTACATCCTCAACCTTAGAGGATTTCAAATGTTCAACCTCAAGTTTTAATGACTTAATCTCATCCTCTAACATTTCAACATGCAAATCATCAATGTTATCATCCCTAGATAATTTCAATTGATCAATTTCTAATTGCAATGCTTTAACCTTATTTTTCGACTTCTTTAACATATTGGTTAAACATGCAATTGCTCTATAACACTTTTCAAGTTCAGGAGAAGTTACCTCTTCATCATCCGAAGATGATGAAGCCGCGTTTGAGGAGTTGGAAGATTCATCACTGCTCTCTTGATCTCCCAATGCCATGAGTGCCACATGCCTTGTGCTCTTCTCCTCCTTCTCTTCATCGGATGAGCTTGAAGAGGATTCATCCCAAGTGGCCTTCAAGGCCTTCTTCTTCTTCTTGGATTTGTCTTCTTTCTTTTTGGATTTCTCCTTCTTCTTCTTTAGCATTGGGCATTCACTCTTGAAGTTCCCTATCCTACCACACTCAAAGCAAGATACATTAGTCTTATCAACTTTAGCTTCACTAGGGTTACCTTTACTGTAACGACCCGGAAAATTCTCTTAATATTTTCTTAAAATATTGAGCAAGTCTAGATAATTTTTCGAGGGGCCCAGAAATAATTATGTAAAATTGGGCCTAGAAATCCATGTTTTCTCATTTAAATTGAGAAAACTAAGTACTAATGAACTTTAAATGGGCTCCAAAAATAGGTATTAATTAGGGAAAAATTAATATAAATTAGGTAAAATTAATATAAATATAAAAGAATTTTATTCAAGAATATTAGCATAATTATGGGTGATTTTAGGGGGGGGATTTTCGGAATTATAAAAAAATAATAAAATAAATGAAATAAAAAAAAATAAAAATAAATGTGCATGAGCCAAGGATTGAACCTTGGACCTCTTGTACAACCATGTCAGGTTTAACCAACTCACCTAGCAAGGATTTCTTATGAGTAATTGAAGTGGAGGATAGTTAAGAGGTAAAAGGAGGTGAAGAGTCATGGAGAGGCTCTTCATTTGCCTCCTTGATGGGTTATAATGAGAGGAGTTTTGGGAGTTACTTATTCTCTCAATCAAGTGCATTTCCTCTCCACTTCATTCCTCATCTTGCCGAGCACCAAAGGGAGGAGTGCCTTGGAGAAAACTTCACAAGAGGTCTCATTTCTCAAGATCTCAAGTTCCTACAAGGTGACAAGGATTAGTTGTGGTCAAGAGATACCAAGTCCTCTTCCTTCTCCTCTTTCAAGGTTCGAAAAATCAAGAAAACTAAGGTAAGACTCCCTCACCTGTGGTATAATAGTTACCAATGATTTCCATGATTTTTGGCATGATATATGGGTTAGTTTCGGATTTAATGTTGAAGGGAAACAAAATCAAGGTTCCTATGTTCAAAGGTTTCGGCCAGCATGTTTTAAGGGTCCATAATTATGCTAAAAATCATGATAATATTATTTGATGTTCCCTTATGATGTTTAGAAGTTAATTTTAATTTTTGGGGATTTTTGGAGTAATCTAGGACACCCTAGAGTTTCGGCCAACATGAAGGAAGCAAAACCCAGAACTTTAAGTTCAAGGGTTTCGGCCAGCATGTTTTAAAGGTCTAAAAATATGTTATAAATCATGATAATGTTATTTAGTGTTCCCTTATGATGTTTAGAAGTTAAGTATAATTTTTGGGAATTTTTGGAGTACTCTAGGACACCCTAGAGTTTCGGCCAACATGAAGAAAGCAAAACCCAGAACTTTAAGTTCAAGGGTTTCGGCCAGCATGTTTTAAAGGTCTAAAAATATGTTAAAAATCATGATAATGTTATTTAATGTTCCCTTATGATTCTTAGACATTAAGTATAATTTTTGGGAATTTTTGGGATACCCTAGAGGCCCCATATGTCTCGGCCAACATGAAAGAAGCAAAACCCAGAACCTTAAGTTCAAGGGTTTCGGCCACCATGTTTTAAATGTCTAAAAATATGTTAAAAATCATGATAATGTTATTTAATGTTCCCTTATGATGTTTAACATTAAGTATAATTTTTGGGAATTTTTGGGATACCCTAGAGGCCCCATATGTCTCGGCCAACATGAAAGAAGCAAAACCCAGAACCTTAAGTTCAATGGTTTCGGACACCATGTTTTAAATGTCTAAAATATGTTAAAAATCATGATAATGTTATGTAATGTTCCCTTATGATGTTTAGACATTAAGTATAATTTTTGGGAATTTTTGGGATACTCTAGAGGCCCCATATGTCTCGGCCAACATGAAAGAAGCAAAACCCAGAACCTTAAGTTCAAGGGTTTCGGCCACCATGTTTTAAATGTCTAAAAATATGTTAAAAATCATGATAATGTTATTTAATGTTCCCTTATGATGTTTAGACATTAAGTATAATTTTTGGGAATTTTTGGAGTACCCTAGGACACTCTAGGGTTTCGGCCAATATGGAAGGGACAAAACCAAGGTCCCTATGTTTATGGGTTTCGGCCACCATGATTTAAATGTCTATAAATATGTTAAAAATCATGATAATGTTATTTAATGTTCCCTGATGATGTTTAGAAGTTAAGTATAAATTTTGGGAATTTTTGGAACACCCTATAGGCCTCATATGGTTCGGCCAACCCCAAGGACCCAAGGGTTAGGGTTGAGTCTTTGACTTCAACTTATGTTTATGTGTTGCCATGATATAAGGATGATGGATGGTGATTGTGTGAATTTTCACATGGCCATGGGACTTCATAAGTTTTGGCCAATAAGGGTTAATAGGATAAGAGTTAAGATTTATTCCAAGTAAGGGTCCCAATGGCCCTATGGTAAGATGTGATTTATGTTTATGAATGATATGCTATGTTATGAATGATATGCCATGCTTACGAATGATATGCCATGTTTATGAATGATATGCCATGGTTATACATGATATGCTATGCTTATGAATGATATGCCATGTTATGAATGATATGCCATGTTTACGAATGATATGCCATGTTTATGAATGATATGCCATGGTTATGCATGATAAGAATGATGTTACGACAAGTATGTTATGATCATGTTCATGATAAGAATGATGTCATGATAAGTATGCTATGAATGTCTTATGAATGATGAAACATGCAAAGTATTTTACTTTATGAATGGGCTTGTACCGGACCCAAGTATGGGTCCAAGGGATGGGCACCTTAAGAACGCCCCGGTTCTGGACTACCGGAGCTGTCCACGGTTCTGGCACTACCGAAGCTGTGCAACAGGGATGGGCTCCTTAAGAAGCGCCTCGGTTCGGGGACTACCGATTATGCTGTCCTTACCCTAGTAGGTCGGGGCTAGCTACCTTGGATTTACTAGGGATGCGCGCTATGATGTATGTATGTGGTACAAGCCGGGGACCCAAATGTTATGATGATGATGTTTAAGCATTTTCAAAGTATGTTTTAAAAGTTAAGCATCCCTATGTATATGCATTCCACCCATGCATTCATACATGTTATGCATTATGTTATGATAATGACGTGTTATGCTTATGCTCCATGTTAAAAGATATGTATGAGAATGAATGATCCATGTTATGATTATGGTAAGAAGATGCTCTTATGATATGTTAGAATGTATGCCTATGTTTATGCCATATAGGTTGGTTTATATCTTATGTTTATATTCATGCCATGTATGATGCCATGCTAGGAAAGTTTATTAAGTTATGTTCATGCCATGTATGATGCCATGCTAGGAAAGTTTATTAAGTTATGTTCATGCCATGTATGATGTCATGCTAGGAAAGTTATTAAGTTATGTTCATGCCATGTATGATGCCATGCTTAGAATGTTTAATTATGTTTATGCCTATGTTTATACTTTAGGCTATGATAAGAATGTTTAATTAGATTTATGCCTATGTTTATGCTTTATGCTATGATAGAAATGTTTATGATGCTTATGTTCCATATGCTTATGAATGAATGACGAATGATTTTTGTGAGTAGGAAAGAGTCTTACTAAGCCTGTGTGCTTATAGTTTTCTTTCCTTATACCGCAGATCATGCAAGGGGATAACGAGGAAGCAGCAGGAGGGCCTGAAGTATGTGTGTGTTGGTGACTTGGCCCATGAAATCGAATGTGTTAACCGTTTATGCTAAGAACTTTATTTTTGCTACCTATATGCTCGAATAGTGACTTATGGAACTTTATGATAAGATGTCCAGTATGATATGATATGAACCTTATGGTATGATGTTAAGCATGTTATGATATGATGTTAAGCATGATGTTCATATGTGAAGTTCCATGTCATTATAATAGGGATGGTAGTAGGGGCATGTATATGTAAGGCTTAAGTTATTCCGCTGCAGTATGATGTTACATGCCTTAAGTATGTTAGCGTAACGCCGCTTTAGGGGGAAAAAAAAAGCGGGCGTTACAGGTTGGTATCAGAGCCGTTACCATCTCACTACACACACATCAAGCCCTCTCCTGCAGCTTCCAAGTAAGTACCTTTAAGTGTATTTTATGTTCTATTATGGTTCTAGAATGATGATACCTATGACTATAGAATATGCAAGTATGAACGATATTGATGATGAAAAGTACGTTACGATAAGTAACGACGAATGATGCTTTATCTTATTTTAGGAAGTAGATATTCAGAACAAGATAGGAGTAGCAAAATACTGAGGTTGATCCTACTTGTATTTGGTGAAGGGGAACATGGCTAGAAGACAGAGTCACCGACTTAATGAGGCAACCCCATCGCCTGACTTGATGGAATTAGTGACTCAACTTCAGCGTCAGGTCAGCGAGCAGCAGCAGACCATTAACACCTTGATGAATCAACAGGAAAATTCCACTACCCCACCAGTGAATCAGACTGCTATACCTGTGGCCCCTACTGTTACGCACACTCCTCCACCGGGCTCAACCACTGTGGCACGACAGGAAGCTTATTTGATCCAGTGGTTAAGGCTGAAACCGGAGAATTTCTCGGGTGCTGGCGAACCTTGGGACGCCCAGGCATGGTTCAAGACGATGGAAAGTACCTTAGAGCTGCTGGACTGGCCTGAGCATGAGAAGATCAAGTGTGCGTCATTCTGCCTGTCTGGAGATGCCAGGATGTGGTGGGAAAGGGTTAAGGCCAAGAGACAAGTGGACCAGATGGCATGGACAGATTTTGAATCAGAGTTCTTCGAAGAGTTCTTCAACATGCGAGTTACGAACAAACACTATGACGAATTCACGGAATTCCGGCAGGGCGATCTCTCGGTCAACGAGGCCGTGAAGAAATTTAATCGACTGGCTCGACTGTGCCCTGAGTTGGTCGTACTGAGAAAGAGAGGGTCCGACTTATGCTAAGGATGTTGCGGCCTGAAATAGCTCTGAATGTGGCTGGCGGAGTTAACAGACCTCAGACCGCCGAGGAACTGTTCAGTAGTGCCCTACTCACTGAGCACTATCTGAACAATATCAAACAGCAACGGAAGGCGATGAATGAAAGAGGACAGAAGTCCCAGAGCAACCACGCTAGCGAGAAGGGGGATCAGGGTGGAAAACGGAAGCCATGGAACAACTCTCAAGGGGGCCCAGCAAATAAGCAGACCAAGTTTCCACCATGCGCGACATGCGGGAAGAACCACTCCGGGGAATCCCGCAAGGGTACGAACCGGTGTTTCACCTGTGGTGTGGAAGGACATATGGCGGCTCACTGTCCACCAAGAATCAGTCCCTTCCCCAACCACTGGCTCAATACCAGGGCGCACCAGCGAAGTTGCACTATTTGCCAACCGAATTGGAAGGGACCCCGATGTTGGAGGCCTCCCCAACAATGACAAATGCCAGGGTTTTCTCGGTTACCAAGGAAGACGCTGCGGAAGCTTCTACGGTTGTCACAGGTCAGATACTTATTTCCAGTCAGTATGCTACTGTACTATTTGATACTGGGGCAACGCACTCGTTCATTTCGGTACCCTTTACCAAGAAGATGGATAGGTTTCCGCAAGTGTTAGACGGCAAGTTCTTAACGACCCTACCCTCGGGGGAAATAATGACATCCACTCATGTGCTGTGTGCGGTGCCGGTCAGAATTGCAGGAAGGGAACTTTACTGCGATCTGATAGTACTCGACATGAAAGATTATGATGTTATAATAGGAATGGATTTCCTGGGTAAATACGGTGCTTCTATTGAGTGCCGTAAACGAAAGGTGGTCTTTCGACCAGAGGCAAGTTCTATGTTCGAATTTATTGGAGAGCCAAGGAAAAGGACCAGGAAATGTTTATCAACTCTTCAAGCACAGAGGATGTTAGAGCAAGGATGTACTGGATTTCTAGCATATGTAGTTGATGCCAGTCAAGTGAAGAATCAGAAGCTGGCAGATGTCCGGGTGGTGTGTGACTACCCAGGGGTTTTCCCAGAGGAATTACCAGGATTAGCTCCTGATAGAGAAGTGGAATTTGAGATTGAATTAATTCCTGGTACTAACCCGATCTCCAAGGCACCTTACCGGATGGCGCCGGCTGAATTAAAGGAACTTCAGGAACAGCTACAGGAGTTGCTGGATAAGGGATTTATTCGCCCTAGCCATTCCCCCTGGGGAGCTCCGGTACTATTTGTGAAGAAGAAAGATGGATCTATGCGAATGTGCATAGATTATCGAGCACTGAACAATGTAACTATCAAGAACAGGTATCCTCTTCCGAGGATAGATGACCTGTTTGACCAATTAAAGGGAGCCACTGTTTTCTCCAAGATTGATTTGAGGTCTGGGTATCATCAAGTTAGAGTAAAACAGGAGGATATTCCAAAGACTGCTTTCCGAACGAGGTACGGGCACTTTGAATTTGTCGTTATGCCTTTTGGCGTGACGAATGCCCCTGCTATGTTTATGGACCTGATGAATCGGGTGTTCTCGTCGTTCCTCGACAAATTTGTGATCGTCTTCATCGACGATATTCTTATTTATCCGAGGACCCAAGAAGAGCACGCTGAGCACCTGAAGAAAGTGTTAGAGATTCTTGGGGAAAAGCAACTATATGCGAAATTTTCCAAATGTGAGTTCTGGCTCGACCAAGTGGGCTTTTGGGGCCATATTATCTCTAAAGACGGAGTTATGGTGGATCCAATGAAGGTTGAAGCGGTGAATGACTGGGGCCGGCCGAAGAACGCCAGCGAGATCAGAAGTTTTCTTGGATTGGCAGGCTATTATAGAAAATTTGTGGAGGATTTCTCGAGGATTGCAGCCCCTTTAACAGCTCTCACCCGGAAGGACAAGAAGTATGAATGGACGGAAGACTGTGAAAAGAGTTTTTGGAACTAAAAAGGAGACTCACAAGTGCACCCATCCTTACCCTTCCAGAAGGTAATCAGGTTTTTGACATATACAGCGATGCCTCCAGATTAGGACTTGGAGCTGTACTTATGCAGAGTGGGAAGGTTATTGCCTATGCCTCTAGACAACTCAAGGAATATGAACAGAATTACCCCACTCATGATCTGGAATTGGCCGCGGTGGTCTTCGCTCTTAAGATATGGAGACATTATCTGTACGGAGCACAGTGTCGAATTTATACAGACCATCAGAGTCTACGATATTTCTTCACTCAGAAAGATCTGAATATGAGACAACGCCGATGACTTGAGTTGGTAAAGGACTATGACTGTGAGATCCTCTATCATCCAGGGAAGGCAAACAAAGTGGCCGATGCACTCAGCCGGAAGTCAAGTGCCACCTTGATGTCCATATCTAAATTACCCCGACCACTTGAGCGAGAAATTATGAATTTTGGGGTCGAGGTCATCTCCGGGCGACTTTCCACCATGACAATATCACCCGCACTGTTTGAGGATATATTGGAAAAACAAGATGGCGATCTAAGTCTGCAGAAAATAAAACAGGAGATCTTGGAAGGAAAGGGCGATGGCTTTCATATCGCAAAAGGGGGGTATTATACCTTAGGGATCATTTATCTATCCCTAATGATCCGGAGCTTCGGAGGAAAATACTGACGGAAGCTCACGAGACCCCTTATTCGATGCATCCCGGATCCACCAAGATGTATCAAGATCTGAAGGAGAAGTTCTGGTGGTCCGGTATGAAGAGGGATGTGGCTCAGCATGTTAGCACTTGCATGACCTGTCAGCAAGTAAAGGCGGAACACCAGCGACCCGGAGGAGTTCTGCAGCCACTAGCGATTCCGGAGTGGAAATGGGAAGACATCTCTATGGATTTCATTTCAGGGCTTCCCAGGACTGCTAATGGATATGACGCAATATGGGTGATTGTGGATAGACTGACCAAGTCTGCTCATTTCTTGGCAATCAAGATGACTGATTCGATTGAGCAACTGGCTCGACTATATGTTAAGGAAAGGAATCAGATATGATTGATACCTGGCTCGACTATATGTTAAGGAAGTAATCAGACTTCATGGAGTTCCCAAGACCATTATCTCAGATAGGGATGGTCGTTTTACTTCGCATTTTTGGGAATGCGTTCAGAAGTCTCTCGGCACCAAATTGCGATTTAGCACCGCCTTCCATCCGCAGACTGACGGGCAAACTGAACGGGTGAATCAAGTATTAGAGGATATGTTGAGGGCTTGTGCCCTGGATTTCAAGGGAAGTTGGTGTCGATATCTATGCTTGGCGGAATTCGCTTACAACAATAGCTACCAAGCTACTATAGGAATGACACCTTATGAAGCCTTGTATGGCAGGAGATGTAGATCTCCGATATGTTGGTACGAGAGTGGGGAAAAGAAGGAGATGGGGCTCGCAACGGATGTTATTGACAGCGCCACCCGAGCTATTCAAAATATTCGACAACGGATAGAAACAGCTCAGAGCCGGCAGAAGAGTTATGCTGACGTCCGGCGCAGACCCTTGGAATTTAATGTTGGAGATTTGGTATTTCTTAAAGTGGCTCCTATGAAAGGGGTGACAAGATTTGGGAAGAAAGGAAAGCTGAGTCCGAGATATGTGGGGCCATACTTAATTCTGAAAAGAGTTGGTAAGGTGGCATATGAGTTGGAGCTGCCTCCAGAGATGTCAGCTATCCATAACGTATTCCACGTATCCCTGCTTAAAAAGTGTATCCCGAATATGGACCGAGTGGTCGAGCCGCAGATAGTACAAGTACAAGAGGACCTAAGTTATGAGAGCAGACCCATCCAGATTTTGGATAGGGAAGTCAAGAAGCTGAGGAATAAGGAGGTACCGCTAGTCAAGATCTTATGGCGAAGCCAGCGGTTCGAGGAAGCTACCTGGGAACGCGAGGACGAAATGAGGCACAAGTACCCAGAATTATTCTAAGTTCGAGGACGAACTTTCAAGAGGTATGGGGGATTGTAACGACCCGGAAAATTCTCTTAATATTTTCTTAAAATATTGAGCAAGTCTAGATAATTTTCCGAGGGGCCCAGAAATAATTATGTAAAATTGGGCCTAGAAATCCATGTTTTCTCATTTAAATTTAGAAAACTAAGTACTAATGAACTTTAAATGGGCTCCAAAAATAGGTATTAATTAGGGAAAAATTAATATAAATTAGGTAAAATTAATATAAATATAAAAGAATTTTATTCAGGAATATTAGCATAATTATGGGTGATTTTAGGGGGGGATTTTCGGAATTAAAAAAAAAATAAAATAAATGAAATAAAAAAAATAAAAATAAAAATAAATGTGCATGAGCCAAGGATTGAACCTTGAAGCTCTTGTACAACCATGTAATGCTTAACCAACTCACCTAGCAAGGAATTCTTATGAGTAATTGAAGTGGAGGATAGTTAAGAGGTAAAAGGAGGTGAAGAGTCATGGAGAGGCTCTTCATTTGCCTCCTTGATGGGTTATAATGAGAGGAGTTTTGGGAGTTACTTATTCTCTCAATCAAGTGCATTTCCTCTCCACTTCATTCCTCATCTTGCCGAGCACCAAAGGGAGGAGTGCCTTGGAGAAAACTTCACAAGAGGTCTCATTTCTCAAGATCTCAAGTTCCTACAAGGTGACAAGGATTAGTTGTGGTCAAGAGATACCAAGTCCTCTTCCTTCTCCTCTTTCAAGGTTCGAAAAATCAAGAAAACTAAGGTAAGACTCCCTCACCTATGGTATAATAGTTACCAATGATTTCCATGATTTTTGGCATGATATATGGGTTAGTTTCGGATTTAATGTTGAAGGGAAACAAAATCAAGGTTCCTATGTTCAAAGGTTTCGGCCAGCATGTTTTAAGGGTCCATAATTATGCTAAAAATCATGATAATATTATTGATGTTCCCTTATGATGTTTAGAAGTTAATTGTAATTTTTGGGGATTTTTGGAGTACTCTAGGACACCCTAGAGTTTCGGCCAACATGAAGGAAGAAAAACCCAGAACTTTAAGTTCAAGGGTTTCGGCCAGCATGTTTTAAAGGTCTAAAAATATGTTATAAATCATGATAATGTTATTTAGTGTTCCCTTATGATTTTTAGAAGTTAAGTATAATTTTTGGGAATTTTTGGAGTACTCTAGGACACCCTAGAGTTTCGGCCAACATGAAGAAAGCAAAACCCAGAACTTTAAGTTCAAGGGTTTCGGCCAGCATGTTTTAAAGGTCTAAAAATATTTTAAAAATAATGATAAAGTTATTTAATGTTCCCTTATGATTCTTAGACATTAAGTATAATTTTTGAGAATTTTTGGGATAGCCTAGAGGCCCCATATGTCTCGGCCAACATGAAAGAAGAAAAACCCAGAACCTTAAGTTCAAGGGTTTCGGCCACCATGTTTTAAATGTCTAAAAATATGTTATAAATCATGATAATGTTATTTAATGTTCCCTTATGATGTTTATACATTAATTATAATTTTTGGAATTTTTGGGATACCCTAGAGGCCCCATATGTCTCGGCCAACATGAAAGAAGCAAAACCCAGAACCTTAAGTTCAAGGGTTTCGGCCACCATGTTTTAAATGTATAAAAATATGTTAAAAATCATGATAATGTTATTTAATGTTCCCTTATGATGTTTAGACATTAAGTATAATTTTTGGGAATTTTTGGGATACCCTAGAGGCCCCATATGTCTCGGCCAACATGAAAGAAGCAAAACCCAGAACCTTAAGTTCAAGGGTTTCGGCCACCATGTTTTAAATGTATAAAAATATGTTAAAAATCATGATAATGTTATTTAATGTTCCCTTATGATTTTAGACATTAAGTATAATTTTTGGGAATTTTTGGGATAACCTAGAGGCCCCATATGTCTCGGCCAACATGAAAGAAGCAAAACCCAGAACCTTAAGTTCAAGGGTTTCGGCCACCATGTTTTAAATGTCTAGAAATATGTTAAAAATCATGATAATGTTATTTAGTGTTCCCTTATGATGTTTAGAAGTTAAGTGAAATTTTTGGGAATTTTTGGAGTACCCTAGGACACTCTAGGGTTTCGGCCAATATGGAAGGGACAAAACCAAGGTCCCTATGTTTATGGGTTTCGGCCACCATGATTTAAATGTCTATAAATATTTTAAAAATCATGATAATGTTATTTAATGTTCCCTGATGATGTTTAGAAGTTAAGTATAAATTTTGGGAATTTTTGGAACACCCTATAGGCCTCATATGGTTCGGCCAACCCCAAGGACCCAAGGGTTAGGGTTGAGTCTTTGACTTCAACTTATGTTTATGTGTTGCCATGATATAAGGATGATGGATGGTGATTGTGTGAATTTTCACATGGCCATGGGACTTCATAAGTTTCGGCCAATAAGGGTTAATAGTATAAGAGTTAAGATTTATTCCAAGTAAGGGTCCCAATGGCCCTATGGTAAGATGTGATTTATGTTTATGAATGATATGCTATGTTATGAATGATATGCCATGCTTACGAATGATATGCCATGTTTATGAATGATATGCCATGGTTATACATGATATGCTATGCTTATGAATGATATGTCATGTTATGAATGATATGCCATGTTTACGAATGATATGTCATGTTTATGAATGATATGCCATGGTTATGCATGATAAGAATGATGTTACGACAAGTATGTTATGATCATGTTCATGATAAGAATGATGCCATGATTAGTATGCTATGAATGTCTTATGAATGATGAAACATGCAAAGTATTTTACTTTATGAATGGGCTTGTACCGGACCCAAGTATGGGTCCAAGGGATGGGCACCTTAAGAACGCCCCGGTTCTGGACTACCGGAGCTGTCCACGGTTCTGGCACTACCGAAGCTGTGCAACAGGGATGGGCTCCTTAAGAAGCGCCTCGGTTCGGAGACTACCGATTATGCTGTCCTTACCCTAGTAGGTCGGGGCTAGCTACCTTGGATTTACTAGGGATGCGCGCTATGTTGTATGTATGTGGTACAAGCCGGGGACCCCAAATGTTATGATGATGATGTTTAAGCATTTTCAAAGTATGTTTTAAATGTTAAGCATCCCTATGTATATGCATTCCACCCATGCATTCATACATGTTATGTATTATGTTATGATAATGACGTGTTATGCTTATGCTCCATGTTAAAAGATATGTATGAGAATGAATGATCCATGTTATGATTATGATAAGAAGATGCTCTTATGATATGTTAGAATGTATGCCTATGTTTATGCCATATAGGTTGGTTTATATCTTATGTTTATATTCATGCCATGTATGATGTCATGCTAGGAAAGTTTATTAAGTTATGTTCATGCCATGTATGATGTCATGCTAGGAAAGTTATTAAATTATGTTCATGCCATGTATGATGTCATGCTTAGAATGTTTAATTATGTTTATGCCTATGTTTATACTTTAGGCTATGATAAGAATGTTTAATTAGATTTATGCCTATGTTTATGCTTTATGCTATGATAGAAATGTTTATGATGCTTATGTTCCATATGCTTATGAATGAATGACGAATGATTTTTGTGAGTAGGAAAGAGTCTTACTAAGCCTGTGTGCTTATAGTCTTCTTTCCTTATACCGCAGATCATGCAAGGGGATAATGAGGAAGCAGCAGGAGGGCCTGAAGTATGTGTGTGTTGGTGACTTGGCCCATGAAATCGAATGTGTTAACTGTTTATGCTAAGAACTTTATTTTTGCTACCTATATGCTCGAATAGTGACTTATGGAACTTTATGATAAGATGTCCAGTATGATATGATATGAACCTTATGGTATGATGTTAAGCATGTTATGATATGATGTTAAGCATGATGTTCATATGTGAAGTTCCATGTCATTATAATAGGGATGGTAGTAGGGGCATGTATATGTAAGGCTTAAGTTATTCCGCTGCAGTATGATGTTACATGCCTTAAGTATGTTAGCGTAACGCCGCTTTAGGGAAAAAAAAAAGCGGGCGTTACATTTACCCTTGGAGCGTCGACCCCTTCTCATCATTTTTCTCACAAAATTTGCCATCTCGGAGGAAGAAGACCCGCTGCCATCTTCCTCGGATTCGGAAGACGATGAAGATGAAGAGACTTCCTTCTCCTTCTTCTTCTTGTTGGATCGGTCCCCTGCAACTAAGGCAATCCCCTTCTCCTTGGGGCCTTTGTTAGCCATTTTATGCAATTCCATTTCACAAAACAAGTCATCTAACTTAACAATTGGTAAATCCTTGGAAACTTTGTAGGCATCCACCATGGATGACCACAAAGCATTCCTTGGAAATGCTTTTAGCACATACCTCACAAGGTCGCGATTCTCGACCTTTTCATCAATCGAATGAAGCCCATTGAGGACCTCCTTGAACCGGCTATGTAACTCACTTACCGTTTCATTCTCCTTCATGGAGAGATTTTGAAGTTGGCTGAGGAATAAGTCCCTCTTGGCGATTCTTGAATCTCGAGTGCCCTCATGGAGTTCGATGAGCTTGTTTCACAAGTCTTTTACACTTGTGAATGGACCAACCTTGATGAGTTGGTCTTTGTTCATGCCACATTGTAGAGTGACGACCGCCTTCTCGTCGGCTTCACTGTTTCGAGTTTGTTCGGCCGTCCACCGCCAAGACTCAAGTTCTTTGCCTTCATCATCCTTTGGAGGGGTGAAGCCCTCCTTCACCGCGAACCAAGTATTGATGTCCATTTTCAAGTAATATTCCATCTTTGATCTCCAATATTGAAAGTCAGCGCCATCAAAGAAAGGTGGTCGGGTGGTGGAGAAACCTTCTCTCAAAGCCATGGATGATAGCTCTCGGTTGTTAATCTGTAAAAACAGAGCCCCAAGCTCTGATATCACTTGTTGGAACCCGGATGGCTAGAGAGGGGGGGGGTGAATATAGCCAAATACTTGGACTTAGACACTTATCGAATCTCTGCACTTAGATTTGTTAGTAGCACAGCGGAAGTAGCAAGAACAGAGTATGCAGAAAAACAGAAAACGAAAGCAAACTAACACAACTAGCAAGATCGCTAACAAGGAGGGTTTACAAGGTTCGGGGATAACTTGCCCCTATTCCTTGGTGTGCCCGTAAGGTGGGCGATCCCTTGATCGTCAGCAGATCAAGCCTCGGTGAACACCGGATAGAAAGCAACCTCCTTCTCGGTGGAGAAACCTCTCCACAGCGTTTCAATCAAGGATATAGTTTTAAGCACAATGAAACACAAGAAAGATCTTACTTAGCACTTAGCAAAGACAAGAACACAGCAAGCTTTTCCCGAGCTCCACCCAGCGACGATCTCACGCAAGAACCCTTTCCCCGTGTCTTCTCGCTGTCGGACTAAAACCCTCTTGTTCCTTCCTCCAAGTGCTCAAGCAAGGGATGGTCGCTTCACTGATTACAATTGCTTGCCCAAGATGATGGGATCATAGAACACACAAGCAAGGATGTGGAGAACACAATCGCGCAGCAAGAACAAGCCAGAAAATCGTTTCGCAAACTCTTCTTCTCTGCTCTTCTCCACTACACCTTTTGTTTCTCCACTGAGAACAGGTGACACCATCTCACAGCAGCCTCCAGCTGCTTATCTGCCAACGCCAGCTACCACTGAGCTCTCCCTGGACTCCCTGAGCTTCCCTCAGCCAAGCTCCAGTCAGCAGCTCCAGTCAGCAGCTCCAGCCGTTGCAACCTGAGATGGAAAACGGACAAACCTGCTCCAAGAAAAGGCCACCTTGACTGTCCTTGGGTGTTTGAATCCTTCCCTGTCACCTGGAGCTTAATCAGATCATTAGAGTAGTATATCAAACAGAAAATCAAGTATCAGAGATTAAGTGCAGAGAATCGGATACGTTCAGACGCGATCAGAGCGTCTGACAGTGCATTTTGAATTAAAGTGATCGGTCACCGGACCGATCAGAGAGCCTCCTGATCGGTCACCAGACCGATCAGGCTTGGTTCAGACCGATCAGGCTCCGTCCTGATCGATCCCCAACGCTCAATCAGAAATCGCGATTTCTCTGGGCCTCTCCTGAACCGATCACCAGACCGATCCCAGGTTGTGGATCGATCACCAGACCGATCCACCCCTTTGCTGGGCAATTTCTGAGCTTTGCAGTCCAAACCTCCTGATCGGTCACCGGACTGATCAGGGAGCCTCCTGATCGGTCACCAGACCGATCAGGTCATGACCAGACCGATCAGGCTCCGTCCTGATATATCATAGTGAGGAACTCGCGACGCTGGATCGTTCTCCAGAACGATCTGCACAGTGATCCAGATCGGTCACTAGACCGATCAAGAGCAGATCAGCAGGGGAACTCAACCTCACTGTGTGCTCCCTGATCGGTCACCAAACCGATCAGGAGCCAAGCAGTGGGTGAAATGCATACTCCCTGATCGGTCACCAGACCGATCAGTCATCGCTAGATCGGTCACCAGACCGATCCACGAAGGAGCATCGTGCCAACTCCCTGATCGATCACCAGACCGATCTAGGGGCTCCAACCTATCCCTCCAAGCTAGGGTTTCATCCAACCTAGCCCTCTAAGCTAGGACCTGACCCTCCAAACCAGGATTTTTCACCTAACCCTCCAGTTGGGACTTTTCACCTAACCCTCCAAGTTAGAACTTTTCACCTAGCCCTCCAAGCTAGGACTTTTCACCCAACCTTCCGAGTTAGAACTTTTCCACACCTAGACCTCCAAGCTAGGACCTAACCCCCCCAAGCTAGGATTTTTCACCTAACCCTCCAAGTTGGGACTTTTCACCTAACCCTCCAAGTTAGGACTTTTCACCTAGCCCTCCAAGCTAGGAATTTTCACCCAACCCTTTGAATTAGGACTTTTCAACACCTAGCACTCCAAGCTAGGATTTTCCATACCTAACCCTCTAGGTTAGGATTTTTTAACACCTAGCCTTCCAAGCTAGGATTTTTCATAACATGCCTAATCCCCGATCAGGACTTAACCATAATCATAATCATCAACCTAAACTAAAATCGATGTCAACACCAAAAAAACAATCAGGGTTAGACTGCATCGATAGAGGGGGGTGAATCGATAGAGGGGGGTGAATATCGATCGTTAAATTTTCGAAAATAACGAGAGTAATTGCGTAGCGAAAAAAGCAAAAATAATCGCTAACACTTTTTGTTTTTACTTGGTTCGGAATCGCATTCGGCTCCTACTCCAAGGCCCACAGTCCTTGACCATTTATGATGAACAATTCTATATTTTCGTAAAAGTGTTTACAAATTGAGTACATATATAGAATTTTAAAAGAATTACAACACTTTAAAAAAATAAACTTTTACCGACGACCGGAGAAGTTGGAAGTTTGGAGTAGCGGGTCGTCGTTGGCGCTTAAGTCGTGTGTACGGAGCTTGTCGAAGCGTAGTGCTTGAACGAAAGTGTTGAAAGCAATTGATGTGGAAACCTTGGGGGTGAACCCCCTTTTATAGTGTTAACAGGTGCGCCTGTGTTGAGGGGGGCGCCTGACATGTGGCCTGTCCTGCGAGAACTCCAATCCGTAGACTTGGCCAGCGATTATCCCCTCAACCAGGGCACCTGAGTTAACTGGGGCGCCTGTGTTAACACAGGCGCCTCAATGACTTGGTCCTGAGGCTTGCGTGGCAGTTTGCTTCGAATGGCTGGAATCCCTCTTTGGCTGGGGCGCCTGTCTCAACACAGGCACCTAGCCCAGTGAGGCGCCTCACTCCATTGAGGCACCTGAATGCAGAATCCTTCATTCCTTCGTTCCTACAATCAGGGTTAGTTCCAAAACACAAGAAGCATATAAATGATAAGATAAACATGTTTTACAGCCTGAGCTGTCTTGGTTTTGACTTTGGGCTTCCTAATGGAACCTAGGTCAAACCGACGCCTAATGTTCCCTCCTACGGGGAATGGGTCCTCACCTACTCCTCTCGTGAGAATTTACCTGTTTGCCAACCGGTTCCTCCGGTTGGACTTTTGCCCAATCCCCGGGATCAGGTCTTAGTGCCCAGCTTTACTCACCAGGTCTTCGATGCCTAACCCTCGGCCAGGACTTAGTGCGCAGCTTTACTCACCAGGTCTTCGGTACCCAGCCCTCGGCCAGGACTTAGTGCCCAGCTTTACTCACCAGGAGTACCCAACCTTATGTCAGGACTTAGTTGCCCAGCCCACGACCAGGACTTAGTGCCTAGTGTACCTAGGACTTTTCCTGCACACTTGATTAGCCTGGTTAGATCACAACTAGACCTTAACTTCTGAACCCTTTGACATTATCAAAACACAGGTTTGACTTTGGTGCTTCCGGCACCAACAATCTCTCCCTTTTTGATTTATGGCAATACAGTTCAAAAAGTTAAGTTAAAAACATTTTATAGCACATCTAACAAGCAAGATTATCTTAAAAAAACTGAAAAAAATTTTCAATTATCTCCCCCTGAAATAAACATTCTCCCCCTCAAACAAGCATTTAGTTTTTGTAAAACTTCTAAGTGCTTTTAAGTTTGACTAAGTGTTTTGCAAAAACATTTTTACCAAAAAATTTTTTTTACACTTAGACAATATTCACTTAGACAAGTTTTGCAAGCCTAAATTTTTGGTTTTTTTAAAAAAACTTTTACTTACAAGGCTTTGCAAAAAGAAATTAAAAAAATTTAATCAAAATTTTAAAAGGGTTTCAATTTTTGCACACTTAGAAAGATTTCGCTTAAGAACAGTTTGTGCAAAAAAACATTTTACTTAAACTAAAAATCTCTTTAAAGCATTTTTAAACAGGTTTTCGCAAAGATTTGTTCTCTATGAAAAAACTTTACTTGGAAACATTTGCCAAAAAATTCCAAAAGGTTTTTGCTCAGACAAACTTTGTTTACTAAGGAAAATTTTATATAGAAAATACTCTTCAAAAATTTGAAGTACTTGAAAAACTTTGAAGCACTTAAAAAATTTGAAGCACTTAGAAAAATTTTTTGAAGCACATAGAAAATATTTTTTAAGCACTTAGAAAATTTTTTGAAGCACTTAGACATTTTACTTTACTTTTTGAAAAAGAGATAAAAATTTAAAAAAATTTCTCTCTCTTTTCTCCTTTCTCTCCCCCTTTGCCATATATAAAAAAAATTGATAACAACTATTGCATGTTAATTTTGAATTTGAGCTAGTTAAAAAAATTTTGAAGTTCATTTTGAACCAACTCTAGTGAATTCAAGCAAGAAAATGACCAACCCACTTAATCTAGTCTTGTCAAATTCGGGTGTCAAAAGGTTTCATAAAGTGTTCTTAATGAAAAAAACTTGTGAGTGAAAGATCCCACTAAATTGAATTTGATCTATGAATCTCACCAACAAAACTTCTTTCCTTTGCAAAGTATTTAGTATAATTTTTGAAAAACATATCATTTTTGACAAAACAATTTCAAAAACCTTCCTTTTTAAAAAGGACTAAATATTGGATAAGAATTAAGTACTTAAATTGTACCTAAAAAAATTATACTTTGAAAAGTATTGTGCACTTGGAAACTTTTAATTTGAACTTAATATTGCCAAAAAAATCATTTAGAAAAGGAATTTCACCAAAAAAATATGCACCCCTTTTTTAAAAAACATTTCCACTTAGCCAAATATAGTGTACTTTGAAAAATATTGTGCAAAAACTTACATTTTGAAAGATATTTTACACTTCAACCATCAGTACTTTGAAAAATATTGGAAACAATATTGTACTTAGTATCAAAAACAATTTCTACTTTGAAAAATATATTGTACTTAACATATATTGGCATTTTGAGAAATATTTGTACTTTGAGAAATATATGTGCTTTGATAAATATTTATGCTTTGAAAAATATTTATACTTTGAAAACTATTAGTATTTTGAAAACTATTACTACTTTTGAAAACACAATATTTTACTTGACTTGGTTTCTTTCCCAGTCTGACACATTCCTAGGAAACCTTGTTAAGGACATTTTCTTAAGTGTCCTAGAAATTTTCTAAACTCAAGTAAATATTATTTAAAAAGTGATTTTAAAAAAATAGGGTTTTGAAAGTGATTTTTACTAAAATGAGTTTAAAATGATAGTAATTTGAAAGAGAAATTACTTAGTTTCAATAGATTTTGAAAATACAGTGTATGAAAATATATTATTTTGAAATGTTCAATAATTCTTTTAATTTGACCTCCTCCTAAACTTGACATAGTCCTCGGAAGCTTGTTGACTACAAGTACTCTTCCTCTGAGTCTTTAGGGTTTGGTTCAGACCAAAAGAATTTTCAAAAACTAATTGTCAGAAAAATTTTCGAAAAATAATTGTCAAAAAGTTTTCTTTTTGGCTTAGACTCCCCCTAAATTTGACACATCCTAGGAGTCCTTGTAGATCATGAAGAAGACTTCCTCTGTGTCTTTAGGGTTTATCAAAATTAAAAGAACAATTTTGAATGACCTTTTGAGTATGATAATTTTCAAGGAGATAATTTTTGAAAACACAATTTGAAATGATAGCACAGTTTTAAAAAAAATATTTTAAAATGATGATAATTGTTTAAAGAGATAGTGATATAACAAGGTTTTTGAACCAATTTTTGAAAACCTTATTTTAAGATGAGAATAAGTTTTAGAGCATAAGGTTTTTGAAAAATCTGAATTTTTCGAAAAAAAACTCCCCCTGTATCAGACATCGTCTGACTCTATCTAAGTGCCTTAAGGGACTTCAGTGTTGATCAGGTTTGACTGTGTTTACTAGGTTTGACCAATCAATAATTGACCCAATTAGGTCCTAGATCTTAGTATAATTCAATCAAGACTTAGTTTGATGAGTTAATTTTTGAAAACAAATAAAATTCAATTTTTGAAAAAATGTTCAGTGGAAAACATGTAGAGTTAATTTAGAATTAATTTTGGGAAAAAATTGAGTTGATTTTGAAAAAGTATTGAACTACATTATTAGGTCCTAGATATCTCACCCAGTTCTAACATGACAAAACAGGTTACCTTATCTGTTTTGTGAGATATTTTATCTTTATCTTCGAATTAGTGTTAAATCTAAGATTTAATCAAAACTTGTGTTAGATTCAAATTTATCAAATAGTAAATTGAATTTGAGTTTCGATAATTGACTTCCAGGTCTTGGCGAGGCATAGAGGCCTTCTTTGGTCGTAGCCTTATTGGAGCAACAACCCTTTCCTTGACAAAGCCTTTCACCAAAAATTCATTTTCAAATCACTTCTTAAAAAATTTTGGTCTAACTAGTTTAGGTTTCGGATCGGTAGCTTCGGCTAGTTCCACCAGACTAAACAGACCGAGTAGGGTACGCCTTACTCCACTTGACCTTATTAGAAAGGCTTCCCTAACATACTATCATCTCACCTCCACTTAACACTAGGTTGTTCAAGTTTTAAGTAACTCTTTAGTCCTTAAACTAATCAATCCTAATTCTAAGCAAAATAATAAAAAAATTAAAAAAAACAACATACAATTAAAGAAAACAATTATCTAAGTAAGGTCACAATTGGAGTAATACTCCGAATTTTTGAAATCAGCAAGATTATGAATTAAATTTTCTAGTATACTGACCTTATGTTTTAGGGTTTCATTTTCTTGTTTCAATTTTCTAAAATTTGCCTTAATTAATTTATATGAATCAATCACATTATTCAAGGTAAATACTGGATTTTTAAATACTGTAAATTTACCTTTGTCGATTGTTTGTCCGACATTCTTGGGAACTCTTTTTATTGTAGACGGTGAAGACCAACTCTTACGAGTGAGACACTAGTCTTGGTAATGCCCTCTTTTCCTGCATTTATAACATACTATATGACTGTTAGATTTTAAATCTACAATATTACCTTTTGATTTCTTTTTGGAGGTCTCCCCCTTGATTTTAGCCATCTTTCTTTTGCTTGATTGTTTTCTTCAGCATTTTGTAGTGGTCGCGAGCCAACCGGACCAGTTTCCGACAATCCCCTTCTTCGTCGTTAGATTCTGAGTCTGAGTCGGACTCAGGTACTGGTTGAGGCCTCTTTTGTATTTCTCTTGGAGTTTTCCCTGCAATGGAAACTCTACCTTCCTCGACCATTGTAGTATCATCTTGATTATTTAACCTTAATTCAGAAAATGATTCAAAATTAGTTACCGATTTTGTCTCGGAAAACTCATCTTCTGACTCTGGTTCGATTTTGAAGTCAGGTACGGATTCTATCTCATCTTCTGATCCAAAGTCAATTTCGACATCGGGCGCCGAGTCTGTCTCAGCTACTTGTGCTTGAGCCGAGAATGCAAAATAACTTACCTGATCTTCTTCTTCATCGTCCGAATCCTTATATCGGAGCTCTCTTCGTGTAGGTTGATTAGCTTCTCCCACATCTCTTTGGCAGAGTTAAAGGATCCGACCCACTTCAATTCTTCTTTGGTCAGGCCGCATTGTAAGATTATTGTTGTCTTAGCATCAGTCTCGATCATCCTTAGAGTTGGTTCGTCCAATTTGTCCCAGGTGATTGATGTTCGATCTTTTGTGGGGAATGTGAACTTAGGTGGGATTCCATTAGACTTTTCCAAGATATGAAATCCTCGCCAGAGAATAGGGGCGGACGGGCACTATTCCATTCTTGATTGGCCATTGAATATAAACCTCGTACACAAAAGAAATAACAAAAATGTACCAAGACTTCGTCTTGGATTAGTAGTGCAGGAGAGAGAAAAAAGCTAGCTCAAAAGGTGTTGCATGAATTTTGAGGTAAAATAATAATAAAATAATAAAAAATTTATGACAAATTTTTTGAAAATGTTGGCTTTATCAATTCTGATTAATGGTTAAAAAAATAAGAATTCAATGTTGAAGAAAGAAAATTTGCTCGAATTAAGGTAGCATGACTTTCGAGAAAAATATTAAAATAATAAAAAAGTTTCTGACAAATTTTTAAAAAATTGATCGTTATATCAATTCTGACGTATGGTGAAAAAATAAGAATTCATAATTGAAAAAGGCGAAAAATATTATTTATATAAAATAAAAAGTGAAAAATCAGAAAAAATACTCAACTGGTGGTTGGGTGAATATCGATCGTTAAATTTTCAGAAATAAGGAGAGTAATTGCGCAGCGGAAAAAGCAAAAATAATCGCTAACACTTTTTGTTTTTACTTGGTTCGGAGTCGTAGTCGGCTCCTACTCTAAGGCTCACGGTCCTTGACCGTTTACGACGGGCAATTCTATATTTTCGAAAAAGTGTTTACAAATTGAGTACAAATATAGAATTTGAAAAGAATTACAGCACTTTAAAAAAATGAACTTTTACCGACGACGGGAGAAGTTGGAAGTTCGGAGCAGCAGGTCGTCATTGGTGCTTAAGTCGGGAGGACGGAGCTTGTCGGAGCGTAGTGCTTGAACGAAAGTGTTGAAAGCAATTGATGTGGAAGCCTTGGGGGTGAACCCCCTTTTATATTGTTAACAGGGGCGCCTGTGTTGAGGGGGGCGCCTGACATGTGGCCTGTCCTGTGAGAACTCCAATCTGCAGACTTGGCCAGCGCTTATCCCCTCAACCAGGGCACCTGAGTTAACTGGGCCACCTGTGTTAACACAGGCGCCTCAATGACTTGGTCCTGAGGCTTGCGTGGCAGTTTGCTTCGAATGATTGGAATCCCTCTTTGGCTGGGGCGTCTGTCTCAACACAGGCGCCTAGCCCAGTGAGGCGCCTCACTCCATTGAGGCGCCTGAATGCAGAAACCTTCATTTCTTTGTTCCTGCAATCAGGGTTAGTTTCAAAACACAAGAAGCATATCAATGATAAGATTAAACCATGTTTTATAGCCTGAGCTGTCTTGGTTCTGACTTTGGGCTTCCCAAATGGAACCCTAGGTCGAACCGACGCCTAATATTCCCTCCTACGGGGAACGGGTCCTCAGCTACTTCTCTCGTGAGAATTTACCTGTTTGCCAACCGGTTCCTCCGGTTGTACTTTTGCCAAATCCCCCGGATTAGGTCTTAGTGCCCTACTTTACTCACCAGGTCTTCGGTGCCCAGCCCTCGGTCAGGACTTAGTGCCCAGCTTTACTCGCTAGGACTTAGTGCCTAGTGTACCTAGGACTTTTCCTGCACACTTGATTAGCCTGGTTAGATCACAACGAGACCTTAACTTTTGAACCCTTTGCCATTATCAAAACACATGCTTGACTTTGGTGCTTCCGGCACCAACAATTACATATCACACCCCCAGAGACACATGCTTACTCAAAAATCGGGGAGCATCTCCCCTGTACGGCGGACAAGTTGGGACATATAATACATCATACCACATCAATATAGCTCAGCCACATACGGCTGGCATCACAGTAGTAAGAAAATCCACAATCACGCAGTTAATAGCTTTAGATAAATTTAAATTAGAAGAGAGGAGAGTCCGAATACCCAAAAGATACGAACATAGCAAACCAACAAGATATAAATAAAAGTCTGCTAATAAAAGTCTGCTAGGACGATACCGGATAAATAAATAAAATACGAATCTCACAAAGTGCAGAAAATAAATCAACTAAAACCAAATACGTAAACAACTCAATACCGGGGAACTGACAACTGGATCCTCTCCTGGCTCCAAGAAATGCAACTACTTGTTATCTGAAACAAAAAGAAGAAGCAGGGGTGGTGAGTCCGAGCAGACTTAGCGGGTATATGAATAGATAATAACATGGCAAAATCAAGCTGTAATAAGTAGAGAAAACAACAGGTACAGTCTCTAAGGGATATAAGAGTACCTAAACCAATAAAACAACCATAAAATAACATGGTATAATGCCGAATAACAACTAAGCATATACGAAAAACCTCATGATATCACAATATCAAAACATACATGTATGTCAACCAAATGCAGCAAACATAGCTCATATAAATGCAGTAACCACAAGAAAATGCATAAATGCAATATATGCATATGATGCAATGACATGTGTCACCCCTGACACTAGTCAAGTCGCCAACACATCCCATCTATGTGACCGAGTGGGTAGGGCTGTGACAACTGTACGCACTTTAACAAATACCACTAATAGATGTGGTTGAGTGGACAGGATGCTAGGGAGCCAACTACTCCAAACACCGAGAATAAAGGGGGAGCTATCAACAGCTCTAGTATCCCTCGAAAATAACAGCGAGAGTGTCACTGCTTGCCTACAGCTGCAACATGTGTGGCATAACAGGACAGTTGCTCGAACTCTAGCAACTACCACGACAACAAGTGGTTGAGTAAACAGAGCAACTAAATGACTAACGACGGCTTAATCAAATGAAAGCCAATAGTCGTTAGTATGCACCGGTCCAAGTATGGTGCATGCTACAAGATGCGCGAATAACCGGAAATCAATGATGCAAAAAAATGTAACAAGTATCAATGATTTAGCGATACAACCAACCAAGTATCGAAAACCAACAATTATGCATTTACACTACTAGGTAGGATATTTCTAATGCCAAATAAACCTAATTGTGTTTAATGAACCTCTAAATACTCGTATACAAGCGGTACTTTACAGAACAAAAATTCAATGGAAGACTGTACGGATATGAAATTTCGAATAACTCGAAGATCAACGAAGAAAGGTATCAATGGGGACAATAAATAATCAACGACAAATAACAAGGTCAAGCAACCTATTTAGACATAAACAACCATGCTTTAAGATAAAAGAACTACACGAGAACAAAGGAGAAGTACCCGCCTTTTATGTAGAACGTATACGAGAAGACCTTCCACAATCAACCAAACGAGTCCGAATCAAGGTCCTGTATTGAGGATAAAGTTTAACTATTAATAGAATTATATAATTAGCTAAACTGCAATCAAATAAAAATTTAGAATAAATCCTCATTACTACATCCGTTTAATTAAATCGTAAACGACAGTTGATTTTCTCTAACCCAATCATTAAGATTAAGTACATTAGGTTAGATCCCACATTTAAACCCAGGGAACTACTATTATTACTAACCCTAATCTTCCAAACTAATCACTAAATTTCCTTTAATTAATCTAACTAACTTTGATTAATTAACCAATGATTATTCTAATTAATCAATGTAATCTAGGTCAAACTCAATTAATTAGACCACTCACAATTAATCCAATTATTCATTATAGCTTACAAACCAAAACAATAGCTAACTAAAAACCAAACAGAACTACTATTACATTTCAAACCACCCTACTGCTCGTTCTTGACCGTGGGAGCAACAACACTGAAGTTGTGCAAGCTAGAAACCCAACACAAACACATAATATCCCATAATGCATTCGGTTTAACCCTATCCCCCAAGCAAGCCATACCTCAATCTTGCACCTCGTCCAATCCAAACAAATCCCAGCTAGCCTCCCACAGATCAACTACAACCTAGAACCGAAATCCTCAAACCAACCCCTACAGAAATCAATAGTTAGGGCTATCCAATTCCACAATGAATTCCAACAAAAATCCAACCCTTACCTTGATTTCGGCCGGAGAGAAAAACCAAGGACGGAAAGCAAAACAAGGCGTCGCTTCCTTGACTCACGGCAACGGCGTCGGCTAGGGTCTCGCGTGAGGGAAGGTGGTTGTCGGCTTGTTCGCGCGAGGAGAAGAGGAAGGAGAAGGAGATGAAGAATAGGTGCGGCAGCGGTTAGGGTTCCACGCGAGGAAGAAGGGCTGAAGGAGGAAGAAGAAGTAGGGCTCGGCAGGGGCTGGCTCGCTACAGCATCAACATTGGGGCAAAGAGGAATCGAGGAGAAGAAACTGAATTTTGGGAGGTTTTTAGGGCTTTTAAATGTTTTTGGCAATTTTATAAAAAGCTCCTCCTTGTTTGGAGAATTTCAACTAGGCCCTTAAATTTCAAAATTTTCCTTTTCAACTCTTAAATTTCCAATATTTAACATTCTCCCCCATTAACAAATAATTTGGTCCCCAAATTTCGTTAACAACCCGCAACAAATACTAGTCAACCCCAACATGTACTAATCTACGGCAACAGGTATTAACACCTCAAATATAATATAAATACTGAATAAAAACATACCATATGCACCTCAAGTAAATAGTTGAGGGTAGCGAGCTCTGATCGTATCCTCGAGCTCTCAAGTAGATTCCTCATCAGAGTGGTGTTGCCAACCAACTTTGGCTAACCGAACTTTCTTGTTCCTCAACCGATGCTCCTTGCGGTCCAGAATCCGCATAGGCACCTCCTTATGTCGCATCTGGCTGAAGTGTGACCGACACCTCCGATAACACATGTGCAGGATCTGGTATATATTGTTGGTGCAGACAGCACCCAAGTCGAACCTGTGTTTTGATAAATGGCAAAGGGTTCAAAAGTTAAGATGTTATGTTGATCTAACATGCTAATTGAGTGTGCAGATTAAAGTCCTAGCAAAGGACTGCTAGGCACCTAGCGAAGGACTGCTAGGCACTGAAACCCTAAGTCTTGGCGACGGGTTGCTGGGCACCTAGCGAAGGGCTGCTAGGAGTCGAAGATCTAGCGAAGGACTGCTAGGCACCAGGTGAAGGACTGCTTGGAACCGAAGACCTGGCGAAGGACTGCTGGACACCAGGCGAAGGACTGTTTGGTACTGAAGACCTAGCGAAGGACAGCTAGGCACCTGGCGAAGGACTTCTGGGCAAAAGTCCAACCGGTGGAGCCGGTTGGCAATAAGTAAATTCTCCTGAGAGGAGTAGGTGAGGACGCGTTTCCCCGTCGAAAGAACAGTAGGTGTCGGTTCGACCTAGGGCTCAATTTTGGAGACCCAAAGTCAGAACCAAAACAGCTAAGGCTGTATAATCATAACATATTCTTGTTTTATTGTATTTGCAACTAACCCTGGATGCAGGACCAAAGGAACGAGTCTCTGCAGCTCAGAATGCCTCAAGGGAGAGAGGCAACAGCTGAGTAGGGCGCCCCGGAGGTCCCGGGCGCCCCAAGGTCAAGGCAAAGTAGTAAACAAAAAAGCGCTTCAAAGGCTTACTGGCCAGGGCGCCCCCTGTGCCTCGGGTGTCCCCAACGTCCCGGGCGCCCCCAGTGCCCAGGGCGCCCTAGGTTCAAGCCAACGAAGTGAACCGGCTGAGAAGCCAGCAAACCAAGTTAACCGGGGCGCCCCTAGCGTCCCGGGCGCCCCCACAGTCAAACCTCAGCCCTACTCGAGCTGGATAAGGTCTGACCGAGATTGTTGTGGATCGAAGGCCACGTAGAGGGCGCCCCCAACGTCCAGGGTGCCCCCAGGACTGCTATAAATAGCCCTCGACCCCCAAGGCTTCTCAACACAACTTTCCAACGCCAATACGCTCTTCTACTGAAGCGCTCTGCTCCAAAAACCTCCCATCTCGAGATTCCAGCGCCTACGACAACTCTCTGCTCAGAAGTACAATCCACACCGGGAGTCGGTAACAAAAGAGCGTAATTTTTAATTCCCAGTTTACAACTGTAATATCTCTCTGTAAACTTTTGCGCACATATAGAATTGCCCGCAGTAAACGGCCAACGACCGTGGGCCTTGGAGTAGGAGCCGACCGCAACTCCAAACCAAGTAAAATCGCCTGTGTTTGGTTAGTGTGTTTCTCTATTTTCCGCTGCTTATTCTCTTTACGAATCCGAAAACGTTTTACGATATTCACCCCCCCTCTATTGTTCTTCTCGATCCAACATATATTTCCTCAGCATGGAAACATGAAACACGTCGTGAACTCCAACCAAAGACGGTGGTAATGCTAGACGATAAGCTACTGCTCCAATTCGCTCCAAAATCTGGAAAGGCCCAATGTAGCGTGGAGCTATCTTACCTCGCAACCCAAACCTCTTCACCCCTTTCGTGGGTGACACTCGTAAGAACACGTGATTGCTCATGGAGAACTCCAAGGGTCTGCGTCTCCGATCTGCATAACTCTTGTGATGATCCTGAGCCTCTGATAGCTTGCGTCTGATAATACGGACTAGCTCCGCGTCATGCTGAATACTCTGAGGTCCTAGCAGCTGAGATTCCCCAACCTCCTCCCAGAGGGTGGGTGTCCTGCATGCTCTACCATACAATCTGGTCTGCTGTGGTCCCCAGATCCACATTGAAAACAATGAGCCCCACCAGTAGTAGACCTCCGAGTTTGTTGAGAACCCTGCGACAATTCTGCTAAAAAACGTTTAGACTTCTGGGGTCGAGACTGAGGCTCAGAAGTCCCCTGCATACTCTGACTCCTGCTACTGCGCTTTTGTCCAACAATCTGTTGTTTTTGTGTCCCTGCTGAACCCTGAGTTGTCTGCTTTCCTTTCTTCTTATCACCATGCAGCTGATGCTGGATCATCTCGATGTGTAGAGCCCGATCTAGAGTCTCTCAATAAGAAGTAGGAGTTCATCCAGACATACGTAACTGGATATATCCAGCTAGGCCCAGCGTGAACTGTGTCATCCGTATCCTCTATAGCTACCAACTGAGGACCAAACTCGGCTAGGCGATTGAATTCTACCTCATACTCCATAACTGAGCGATCTCCCTGATGAAGAGCAAGAAACTCCTGCCGTCGGGCCGTACGAAACGCAGCAGGATAATATTTGCCCTCAAAAGCTTCGCAAAAAGAAACCCAAGAAATTGGTCGTCCACCAATAATATTCTTCTGCATATTCCACCAAGTGACGGCATGATCTCGAAGATGATATGTAGTCAACTCCACATTCTCTATGTCTGTGAGGCTCATATAGCTGAAGGTGCCCTCCAATGTCTCCAACTAGGCACAAGCAGCATATGGATCTAGTTCTCCATGGAACAGTGTGAACCGACCCTTCACAAACGGTGCGAACAACAGAATCCGAGCTCTGTCCAGAAGCCAACCCGCTTGGGCAGGGGGTACCACCGATGGCACTCCAGGAATTGCCACTAGTGGCACTGATGGACCTGCCTCTGATGGTATGACTGGAACTCATGTCGGGTAACGAGAAGGTACTCTCAGGGGTGGAGGTCTCATCTCACCCAAAGGGTCCTGGTGAACTGATCCCCGACCAGTCGGCTCCATTCTGGTGGGCCTCTCAACCTCCTGATTCATGTCTCCCTCGACCTCCTCTGGCCTCCCCCATGATCGTCGTCCACGACCACTAGCACAGGGAGGAGACAACTCAATATGATGAGGCATATTTGTTAACAAAACCAAAACGCATTATTTAGATATAATTTTATCTAAATTTAAAACCAACTTACTTCTTGTTTGCCGGGAGAGATCTCGTCGTTGCCAAGTCCCAAAACACAACCATGTCAAGAAAATAACTCTGCAAAAATACAACCAACTCCGTAAAATACAGATAGACCTCGAAAAACTACTTCGTAAACCTACAGACACCAAAACATCGCAAAACCTGGCTATGATACCAAAAATTGTCACGCCACCAGAGGCACATGCTTACTCGAAAATCGGGCAGCATCTCCCCTGTACGGCAGACAAGTTGGGACATATAATACATCACACCACATCAATATAGCTCAGCCACATACGGCTGGCATCACAGTAGTAAGAAAATCCACAACCACGCAGTTAATAGCTTTAGATAAATTTAAATTAGCAGAGAGGAGAATCCGAATACCCAAAAGATACGAACATAGCAAACCAACAAGATATAAATAAAAGTCTGCTAATAAAAGTCTGCTAGGACGATACCGGATAAATAAATAAAATGCGAAACTCACAAAGTGCAGAAAATAAAGCAACTAAAACAAAATACGGAAACAACTCAACGCCGGGGGACTAGCAACTGGATCCTCTCCAGGCTCCAAGAAATGCAACTACTTGCTATCTGAAACAAAAAGAAGAAGTAGGGGTGTGAGTCCGGGCGGACTCAGCGGGTATATGAATAGACAATAGCATGGCAAAATCAAGCTGTAATAAGTAGAGAAAACAACAGGTACAGTCTCTAAGGGATATAAGAGTACCTAAACCTATAAAACATCTGTAAAATAATATGGTATAAAGCCGAATAACAACTAAGCATGTACGAAAAATCTCATGATATCACAATATCAAAACATACATGCATGTCAACCAAATGCAGCAACCACAAGAAAATACATAAATGTAATATATCCATATGATGCAATGACATGTGTCACCCTTGACTCCAGTCAAGCCGCCAACACATCCCATCTATGTGACTGAGTGGGTAGGGCTGTAACAATTGTATGTACTCCAACAAATACTATTAATACATGTGGTTGAGTGGACAGGATGCTGGGGAGCCAATTGCTCCAAACGCCGAGAATAATGGGGGAGCTATCAACATCTTTAGTATCCCTCGAAAACAACGGTGAGGGTGTCACTGCCTGCCTACAGCTGCAACATGTGTGACATAACAGGACAGTTGCTCGCACTCTAGCAACTACCACGACAACAAGTGGTTGAGTAAACAGAGCAACTAAATGACTAACGACGGCTTAAGCAAATGAAAGTCGATAGTCATTAGTATGTAACGGTGCTGGTATGGTGCATGCTACAAGATGCACGAATAACCAAAAATCAACGATGCAACAAAATTCAACAAGTATCAATGATGCAGCGATACAACCAACCAAGTATCAAAAATCAACGATTATACATCTACACTACTAGGTAGGATATTTCTAATGTCAAATAAACCTAATTGTGTTTAATGAACCTCTAAGTACTCGCATACAAGCGATACTTTACAGAACAAAAATTCAACGGAAGACTGTACGGATACGAAATTTTGAAAACTTGAAGATCAATGAAGAAAGGTACCAATGGCGACAATAAACAATCAACGGCAAAGAACAAGGTCAAGCAACTTATTTAGACATAAACAATCGTGCTTTAAGATAAAAGAAGTACACAAGTACAAAGGAGGAGTACCCGCCTTTGTGTAGAACGTATACGAGAAGACCTTCCACAATCAACCAAACGAGTCCGAATCAAGGTCCTGTATTGAGGATAAAGTTTAACTATTAATAGAATTATATAATTAGCTAAACTGCAATTAAATAAAAATTTAGAATAAATCCTCATTACTACATCCATTTAATTAAATCGTAAATGACAGTTGATTTCCTCTAACCCAATCATTAAGATTAAGTACATTAGGTTAGATCCCACATTTAAACCCAGGGAACTACTATTATTACCAACCCCAATCTTCCAATCTAATCACTAAAGTTCCTTTAATTAATCTAACTAACTTTGATTAATTAACCAATGATTATTCTAATTAATCAATGTAATCTAGGTCGAACTCAATTAATTTGACTACTCACAATTAATCCAATTATTCATTATAGCTTACAAACCAAAACAATAGCTAACTAAAAACCAAACAGAACTACTATTACATTTCAAACCACCCTACCGCTCGTTCTTGGTCGTGGGAGCAACAAACACAGAAGTTGTGCAATCTAGAAACCCAACGCAAACACAAAACATCCCATAATTCATTCGGTTTAACCCTATCCCCCAAGCAAGCTATACCTCAATCTGTTGGTGCAGACAGCACCCAAGTCAAACCTGTGTTTTGATAAATGGCAAAGGGTTCAAAAGTTAAGTCTTATTTATTTTCTAACATGTTACTCAAGTGTGCAGGAAAAGCCCTAGCGAAGGACTGCTAGGCAACTGGCAAAGGAATGCTAGGAGACAAAGCCCTAGCGAAGGACTGCTAGGCAACTAGCGAAGGGCTGCTAGTCACCAAGTCCTAGTGAAGGACTGCTAGGCAACTAGCGAAGGGCTGCTAGTCACCAAGTCCTAGTGAAGGACTACTAGGCAACTAGCGAAGGGCTGCTAGTCATCAAGACCTAGCGAAGGAATGCTAGGCACCAGGAGAAGGACAGCCTGGTATTGAAGTCCTGGCAAAGGACTGCTGGGCAAAAGTCCAACCAGAGGAGCCGGTTGGCGACAGGTAAACTCTCCTGAGAGGAGTAGGTGAGGACGCGTTCTCCGTTGAGGGAACAGTAGGCGTCGGTTCGACCTAGCGTTCCATTTTGGAAACCCAAAGTCAGAACCAAGATAGCTAAGGCTGTATAAAACTAACAACTTACTGCTTTATGTCGTTTTCGGACTAACCCTGGATGCAGGACCAAAGGAACGAGTGTCTGCAGCTCAGAGAGCCTCAAAGGTGTGAGGCAGCAGCTGAGTAGGGCGCCCTGAGTGTCCCGGGCGCCCCCAAGGTGAACATAAAATAAATGAAGCAAAAGGAGCTTCGGCTGAATACTGGTCGGGGCGCCCCCAGCAGCTAGGGCGCCCCCAGCAACCAGGACGCCCCGAACGCCCAGGGCACCCCCAGCCACCAGGGCGCCCCGCGCCTGAAGTCAGCGATGAGGATAAGCCTCATCCAGCCGATACTCCCGCTGAAAAGGTCAGCCAGGGCGCTCTCATCTTGTCGGGCGCCCCCGTCAAGGACTTATCCTGATTTTGAAGGGATAACTCGCTGACCATGAAGTGAGCGGATCACAGGCCACGTGGAGGGCGCCCTCAGAACCCTATAAAAGGCCCTCGACCCCTCAAGCCTGACAACAACATCTTCCAACACGGTTACGTTCTTCTGCTCCTACGCGTCGCTCCAATAACCTTCCAACTCGACACGAAAGCGCCGACGACGTCCCTCTGCTCCGAGAAACATCCGATATCGGACGTCGGTAACGAAGAACTGATTTTTCATTTCTGTTATACTATTAGTGTACTACAATTGTAAACTTTTGTAAGGATCTTTGCGCGATTATAGAATTGCCCTCAGTAAACGGTCAACGACCGTGGGCCTCGGAGTAGGAGTCAACCTAGGCTCCGAACCAAGTTAAACTCCCTGTGTTTGCGATTGTTCTTATTCCGCTGCGTACTTACTCTAATTCTTCTCCGAAAATTTTTAACGATATTTACCCCCCTCTATCGTGTCTCTCGATCCAACAAGTGGTATCAGAGCCAGGTCGCTCTTCACTGGACTAACCGCCGGAAGAAGCACGAGCTAGAGCCATGATCCAGATTTAACCATGTGTGTTAAGCCTTGAATAATGGATGTGTGGGCTCCCGTGTCTTGATCAAGAGGACCAGACACCAGGCAAAGAAGTCCTAGTTATGGCTAGGCGGTGAAGTCCTAGTAGGTCGGGTGGACCGAGGGGCAGAAAGTCCTGGTGGGTTGAGGATCGGACATCAAACGGAAAGGGTTCCGCTTGAGGGGGGCTTGTGTCCTTTGTTTGAGGGGGGGATTGTTTGGGTTGCAAGGTTGCAAACATAGTCCCACATCGAAAACACATGGGAAAGATCATAGGCTTATAAGGGAAAAAGATATCTCCATTGGTATGAGGCCTTTTGGGAGAGCCCAAGAGCAAAACCATGAGGGCTTAGGCCCAAAGTGGACAATATCATACCATTGTGGAGATATCTAAATTTCTTTTGGTCCTAACAATTAAAACTGATTTGATTGAGTTCATATCTTGAATTGGTTCAGTACAAGCAAATTATGCAGTTCATTTTTTATGCAATCTGTATGTTTGCTATATTTCTTTATTTTTGATATATGGCAAAGGGGGAGAGATAGAAAAGGAGAGAGTTTAAATCTTTTTCAAAATTCAAAATTCAATTTAATTCAAAATTCAATTTTGTTTCAAAAATCAAAACTCTATCATTTATTCAAAAAGACCTTCTAAGCTTTCAAAGTTTTTCTAACATATAAGCTTTCAAAGTTTTTCTAACTTCTAAGCTTTCAAAATTTTTCTAACTTCTAAGCTTTGAAAACCTTCTATGTACTTTAGAGACTCAAGTTTTTTTCAAAATTGTTCTAAGTACTTTAGAGACTCAAGTTTTTTTCAAAATTGTTCTAAGTACTTTAGAGACTCAAGTTTTCAAAATTGTTCTAAGTACTTTAGAGACTCAAGTTTTAAATCCTACTAAAGTACTTTAAACTTAAAAGTTTTCAAAACTATCTGAGTACTTTAAAACTTAAGGCTTCAAAAGTTTTCAAACTTAAGTTTTCAAAATTTTTAAAGTACTTAAGCTTTCAAAATTTCTCTAAGTATTTAAACTTAAGTTTAAGTTTTGTATAAATTTTCCAAAAGTACACAACCAAAATTATTTTTGGAAAATTTGACTCTAAAGTTTCTGTTAAAAAGTATAAGGAAAATCCATCTTTAGACTTAAAACTTATTTTCAAAAACCACACGAATTTTTGAAAAATTAAGGGGGAGATTCCTTCCAGGGGGAGGGAACTAAACTAGTATATCATCTGCTATGATTAACTTAACTTTTTGAATCGGGTTCCCATAAATCAAAAAGGGGGAGATTGTTGGTGCAGACAGCACCCAAGTCAAACCTGTGTTTTGATAATGGCAAAGGGTTCAAAAGTTAAGTCTTATTTGTTTTCTAACATGTTACTCAAGTGTGCAGGAAAAGCCCTAGCGAAGGACTGCTAGGCAACTGGCAAAGGAATGCCAGGAGACAAAGCCCTAGCGAAGGACTGCTAGGCAACTAGCGAAGGGCTGCTAGTCACCAAGTCCTAGTGAAGGACTGCTAGGCAACTAGCGAAGGGCTGCTAGTCACCAAGTCCTAGTGAAGGACTGCTAGGCAACTAGCGAAGGGATGCTAGTCACCAAGCCCTAGTGAAGGACTACTAGGCAACTAGCGAAGGGCTGCTAGTCATCAAGACCTAGCGAAGGAATGCTAGGCACCAGGCGAAGAACAGCCTGGTACTGAAGTCCTGGCAAAGGACTGCTAGGCAAAAGTCCAACCAGAGGAGCTGGTTGGCGATAGGTAAACTCTCCTGAGAGGAGTAGGTGAGGACGCGTTCTCCGTTGAGAGAACAGTAGGCGTCGGTTCGACCTAAGGTTCCATTTTGGAAACCCAAAGTTAGAACCAAGACAGCTAAGGCTGTATAAAACTAACAACTTACTGCTTTATGTTGTTTTCGGACTAACCCTGGATGCAGGACCAAAGGAACGAGTGTCTGCAGCTCAGAGAGCCTCAAAGGAGTGAGGCAGCAGCTGAGTAGGGCGCCCTGAGTGTCCCGGGCGCCCCCAAGATGAACATAAAACAAATGAAGCAAAAGGAGCTTCGGCTGAATACTGGCCAGGGCGCCCCCAGCAGCTAGGGCGCCCCCAGCACCCAGGGCGCCCCGAACGCCCAGGGCGCCCCGAACGCCCAGGGCGCCCCTAGCCACCAGGGCGCCCCGCGCCTGAAGTCAGCGATGAGGATAAGCCTCATCCAGCCGATACTCCCGCTGAAAAGGTCAGCCAGGGCGCCCTCAGCTTGTCGGGCGCCCCCGTCAAGGACTTATCCTGATTTTGAAGGGATAACTCGCTGACCATGAAGTGAGCGGATCACAGGCCACGTGGAGGGCGCCCCCGTGCTCCCAGGCGCCCTCAAAACCCTATAAAAGGCCCTCGACCCCTCAAGCCTGACAACAACATCTTCCAACACGGTTACGTTCTTCTGCTCCTGCACATCGCTCTAGAAACCTTCCAACTCGACACGAAAGCGCCGACGACGTCGCTCTGCTCCGAGAAACATCCGATATCGGATGTCGGTAACGAAGAACTGATTTTTCATTTCTGTTATACTATTACTGTACTACAATTGTAAACTTTTGAAAGAATCTTTGCGCAATTATAGAATTGCCCTCAGTAAATGGTTAACGACCGTGGGCCTTGGAGTAGGAGTCGACCCAGGCTCCGAACCATGTTAAACTCCCTGTGTTTGCGATTGTTCTTATTCCGCTGCGTACTTACTCTAATTCTTCTCCGAAAATTTTTAACGATATTCACCCCCCTCTAACGTGTCTCTCGATCCAACACAATCTTGCGCCTCGTCCAATCCAAACAAATCCCAGCTAGCCTCCCACAGATCGACTACAACCCATAACCAAAATCCTCAAACCAAACCCTACATAAATCAACAGTTAGGGCTATCCAATTCCACAATGAATTCCAACAAAAATCCAACCCTTACCTTGATTTCGGCCGGAGAGAAAAACCAAGGACGGAAAGCAAAACAAGGCGGCGCTTCCTTGACTCACGGCAACTACATCGGCTAGGGTCTCACGCGAGGGAAGGCGGTTACCGGCTTGTTCGCGCGAGAAGAAGAGGAAGGAGAAGGAGATGAAGACTAGGCGCGGCGGTGGTTAGGGTTCCACGCGAGGAAGAAGGGCTGAAGGAGGAAGAAGAAGTAGGGCTCGGCGGGGGCTGGCTCGCTGTTGCATCGGCGTCGGGGCAAAGAGGAATTGGGGAGAAGAAACTGTTTGGGAGGTTTTTAGGGCTTTTAAATGTTTTTGATAGTTTTACAAAAAGCCCCTCCTTGTTTGGAGAATTTCAACTAAGCCCTTAAATTTCAAAATTTTCCTTTTCAACCCTTAAATTTCCAATATTTAACATTACAACATAACATCATTTCTTAAAATGATATTACGATGACATTTGTCAATTGATATTAGAGCTGCTCCTTGCTGATCACCTAATGACGGATAGACTTTAACGCTTGTATGTATCTGCTGCAATAACATGGTATAATGTGTCATCCTTGTGACTCCCTTGCATGGAAACATCTTGATACAATATTTCTCTCCTTTGTAATAGAACTACGTAATGTGAGATTGAGGTTTTCTGAAAATGAATTTCAATAATTTGGTCAGTCGGGACAGCAATATTCATCTCTTGGCCAGTTATAATAACACTATACAACTTACTATCGTGGATGCGCATGAATGACGAATTCATATTCCTTACTATACTTACTTCAGGTTCAACAAATTTGAAAGAGAAGATAGATATTTTTTTGTAACCTCTGATTGCCGAACTGAATGAATTATGGAATGTTGGCTTGGAGACATATAATGTTTGCCCGAGGTTGGAAAACCCTCGTTAATCATTTTTTCGGAGACATATAATGTTGCAAGTAAAATTAATTTTACATTACATGCTACCTTATTATGACCATCAGCGATTTTTCAGCACATTTAATTGTCGGGATGGAGCACGACTAGTAAATTAGCATGCCCACATTGCATGACAGAGTCTGATGCATTTTCATTACCTTATAGTGGAAACATATCTTGGTTTGATAATCACCGCAGGGTAGAGCAGGAGTGTAAACTTATAAAAATTTGGAATATTGTGCAAAATTGTATAGAGACCACCTATACAATTTGCGAAAGAAGGGAATGAGGCCAGGTATTGTATCAGACGAAATCTGGACTGCATGGACTGCCACCTACGTGGAGATAGGTGGAGGGCAAATTCTATAGCTGTTAAATTAAATAGAAGAGCCCGCTGGCCATATATCCGGATCCAAGTCTCTTGTAGAGCATGTCATCGATTTGGTATGTTTAATTTAAAGTTGTATAAGCAAATTAGAATTTATTATCGAATTTGTATAAATATGATATTACTTATTTTGGTATGAAGGAATGTGCTCTATAGAGACCTCCCATTTATCGGGAGACATTTAACTAGATTTACAAAAAACAGTGATGACACATTTGTCAATTCTTAATCCCGGGCTATAGACATACGAATATTAACTTTATTTAGTAGTTGTTAACATATATTAATCATATACTTTTCTTCACACAGAAGGAAATGACTAATAGAGTGGCCTAAACATCTGTACCACCAGTAGAGGAAGGGGAGCCATAGGGTTTATTTACTGATGTGATAAATGACATTTATTATGTTGTTGTCGGTGGAAGAACAAAAAACTCCACTCTCTATGACCTTGGTTCATAAGCCAAAGCAATATTTGATCGTTTGAGGATGTCTAAGGGTCATCCTAGTTCTTCATTTACTGAGATAGAGTCACTTTGATCAGAAAATCAAGATCTAAAGATCACGACAATGGAGACGAGGATGACCGAAAGGGAGGCGAGGATTTCTGAAAGGGATGCGAGAAATGATGTTGTCTTGGCAGAGATGTGAGTAGTTATTGCTCAATTTACCCAATCACAATATCGTTTTGAGTCATAGGAGACTCAAGACCAACAGGATCCCGCTGAGTAGTATCTTTATGAGGTAAGCTCAACTATAACTTAGTTTTTTTATCACTTATAAAACATGCAAAATATATTTAGTTGGTTTGTTGTTATAATATGCTATATATCACCACCATCAGATATCCAAAATATTATTCAGATATTTTTACATATAAATTTAGTTATACATTTATATTTTTAATGTATTTACGTTCATTATTAATTTTTGAATCAATTTGTCTCACACGATTCTAATACTAATTTATCATATTTTATTTTCTATAGGATCTAATAGTACTATTTATAGGTGACAAAATGTGATTCGCTCGCCCCCGCCAACCCATCCCACGACCAACAGAGAAGGTAAATCATGAGGGCTACTAGCCCGAATGTTGTCGCTAGCGTGTGGGGAGGGCAGACACACTAGCTTTGCCAGGTTTTGACCCCCAGACCTCAAGGTGGCAACATCCACGTACTAACCATCAGTCTATCCTGTGAGAATGATAACATTATTTTATATGAGATTATGGACATGGTTTGTATGTATCGTTATTGGATAGTTTATTGTGTGATCCTGGCCTAGCTCACGTGCTACTCGGTCGGCCAGCCTGGCACCACTTGAGGCCAAGTCGGACCCACCGCGTGCGAGCATACTGGTACGGAAGGCAGGGTAAGGATCCCAGGGCTCACTCGGCCCGAGGTACCCGATTGAGCGGGTAGCAAGGCGCGCTCCGACCCGAGTCCCAAAACTGGACACCGAGTGTCCAACCCTGTCCAACACCCAAGACACCTTTTATTGTGGTCCTAAGCACAAGGTCCCGACGGCCGAGCCTAGAACCTTCTAGTCACACCTCACAGAGCCCTAGTCGGTGTTCTCTCGGTAACTTAATCATGTGACTTGAGATTAGGTGGATTGATCATAGCCGAGTGCTCCCTGACTCGGAGAGTGTCGTGCATCACTCGGAGATATTACTTACGAGACCCGATGTCACTCGGGTCAGCCGGTCGGCGATCTACCTCAGATATGTCCTTTTCCTTATGACTTCCACTCCCTGACAACGTACTTACGACCGTGGTATGGGGGTCGGCGCCAGCCTTACCTGTTTATAGCACCCATTATGGATATCCCGCTGACTATGTACTTCTGTCTACCCGGGCACCCCGCACCACACTGCCATTCGCTATGTCAGGTTGATCAGCGCCAATCGGCGCCATCCTATGAGGTGACAGTGCCCATAACCCTATCTCATTCAGGTATAGAAGGATGGCTGGCGTAGACAGGAGTTGTCAGCTCCCTCGGCTATATAAGCCCCTCCACTCTTCATTTCGCACATACGAGCAATAGTGTTTTTCCACGGTTCCTTTGTCTTTGCCTTCTTACTCTATTCTCGCGAAGACTGACTTGACCGTCGGAGGGCCTTACCGAGGACTTTTTTCGACGAGTTTGCTAACGGTCCTTTTCTTGCAGATCGAAGCCAGCCTCAGCGGTACTCGGTCCACTTCACTCTTGGTAGTGCACCTCACTCGGCGATAGGATCAAATTTGGCGCTAGAAGGAGGGACTTTCTGCCTGATCGGGAGTGCACAATAGAAGATCCCAATTGAGTGATGGTGACCGTTACACCCGAGGAGTACGAGCTCTTGCTGGCCTCCCGGGCTCAGAAAACCCCTCAGAGGCCTTCACAGGCCGGCACCCCGGCAACCAGATTTCCTGAGTCGTCTACGCTTGGCCACTCACGAGGTCGGGGAAAGGTTGGCCGACCCGAAGGGGGTTCGGTTCCCTTCCCTGCCGCATTTTATCGAGGTCAGGACGACGAGATTGATTCAATTCCAGCCGAGGCATCTGCATCCAACCAGACACACAGGTCATGGCTGGATAAGGGAAAAGTGCTATGATGTATACTAAAAGCCTTGCTTTTATGAACATCTACATTTTGAAAGAGAATCACATGATCACTGTTTGCATATTTATTATTTTAAGTGCATAATGTCTAATACTTTACATTGTAGATAACATAGTGTGCGGTGTCACACAGAAGATCATATTATCAGTTCCTTGTAGAGTATAAGAAGAGGCTCACAACCTAGATAGTCTTGGACAAACCATTGGCATGGTTATAATGTAATTTGGTATTAGTTTATCTTGACCATAGAATTTCACTAGTAAACTTTGTGTGTATTGAGCATGACCGATATTGAGATGATTTAATTTATAGTGACTATATAATTGAATCAGACTTCAGATATTATGGAGTACATGCTCTTAATCCCGATATAATAATGGACACATGTAATTAATATTTATTTCTTTGATTTACCAATAGGCGAGATTTTTTTGTTAAATCGATAGGCCTGGTAAGTTGGGAAATAATATTAATTACATGGTGTGCCATTGATTATAGAAGGAAATCGTGTCTTGGTGAGTCAGGCTGATGATGTCCCCTTGAGGAGCTCATAAAGTTCATCATGTTAAATCCTGCAGGTGGACTTGATCTCACATGATGATAAGGTTGAGTGGTACTACTCATGGAGTTAGATGTTGATTAATTAAATTGTCAGTAATTTAATTAATTAACGGGCATTCGATATCTTAAACACGGGGAGAATTTGGTACTCATAATATGTGGAGCCCATATTTAAATATGGGGGTTGGTGAGGTAGATCAATGGTGATCCTCTAGTGGAATGGATCATCATTAATGGATCGAGCCTTGATCCATTGGGTGGCCAAAACCCAACTCCTCCTCATGGTCCCTATTGTAGCCCTATATATACCTCATGGAGTCATGAGACTAAGGCATCTAACACACAACAAACCCAAAGGCTTTTCTCTTCTCTCCCTCTCCTTCTCTCTCCTAGGGCAACCGGCGGCAAGAAAGGAGAGTTCCATCTCTTCTTTCTTCTCTCTTCTCTTCTCTTGGATGGTGGCACAAGGAAGAAGAGGATCTTTCTCTTCTCTTCTCTTGGCCAGTGCAATCTTGAGAAGGAGAGGAAGGGAGAGCCGGCGGCAAGGGGGAGTTGGTGGTGCTTGGCGCCGACGGTGAGGAAGGAAGTGGTGGTCGGTTAGGGTTGGTGAAGAAGAGGTTTCTTTTCTACTTCTTCATCTTCCTTTTATTCCTCTTCTCTGCTACTTTGTGGCTGGCACATCTTGGAGGCTTGAAGTGGCCAGCGGCACAAAGGGAGGAGAGGAGATTGGTGGTTGGCGGCAACCCTAGAGGCTAGGGTTCTTGGCGCAAGGAAGAGGAAAGAAGAGGAGGTTTTGCTTGTGCCTTGGTGACATCGGTTCTTGGTAGATCATCGCCCACACGACATCCAAGAAGAGGTGGGGGCATACAGTAGAAGATCGCGAGGTAAACAAGAGGTATAACCTTTTATTTTGGTTCCTTTCATTGATTTTGGTCCATTATCATATATTATTTCATATGTATGATAATTGTTTGATTATTGTTCAATATTTTATGTTGATAATAATCATGGACCCCGATGATAAACATAAAAACTGGCGATTCACTCATCGTCTATTCCGCGGCTAATTGGTTGGACGAGATTGATTGCTAGAACAACACGTTTGTTCAAGCGGTCGCTCGAATCAGTTAGCACGATGATGAGACGGTCATTTAGGAAATTGTTCTCCATTCAAATTGAAAAATTTTAATCCATGGACATGGAGAGGTTTCCCATGTGTGACCCGGAATCTAGGAACCAACAATTGGTATCAGAGCCCATGGTTTTCGATATTTGTGTTTTGGATTCGGTTACATTTTTACACTTATCATATATTTTATTTTGTCGGATAATAGTAGGATGTGCATAAGCTAACTCTTTGGTTGCAGGCATGAGATCCGACTATTATAGCTAAATATGTGTGTATGTGATTGTGTGTGCATGTGTGCAATATTATTTGAATCCTCAGGATTGACAAGGATAAATTTGGTATTTAATTTTTGTAATTAAATACGGTGATTGTTTAGCCATGCATTTTGATTTACTTTCGCTCTAGACTTGTTGTACACTCCTTTGTGGAGTACAGAATCGATGGATGTAAATTAAAATAATATTTTATCTCGGCTCGGAGATCCCTTCATGGTGGCTTGCGCATGGTATAGGGAGGAACAGATGAGGTGGCGACACGACTGGAGGCATATTGTGTTGATGCAGTCTGACCCTGATTGTTGTTTTGGTGTTGACACCGATTTAAGATTAGGTTAATAAGATGAGTCAGGCTAAAGTCCTAGTCGGGGACTGGGCACGACTCCCGGTGATTGAAGCCGGGGTACGGAAACCCCGGTGAGTGAAGTCGGGTCCTAGTAAGTGAAGCCGAGTGATTGAAACCCCGATGAGTGAAGCCGGGTCCTGATGAGTGAAGTCGGGTGATTGAAACCCCGATGAGTGAAGCCGGGTCCCGGTGAGTGAAGACAGGAGACTGAAATCCCGGTGAGTGAAGCCGGATCCCGGTGAGTGAAGTCGGGTGATGAAAATCCTGGTGAGTGAAGCCGGGTCCTGGTGAGTGAAGCCAGGTGATGGAAATCCCGGTGAGTGAAGCCAGGTGACTAAAACCCTGGTGAGTGAAGCCAGGTCCTAGCGAGGGAAGCTAGGTTGGACAAAGTCCCGGTGAGTGAAGCCGGGCACGAAGTCTTAGTCCGGGGGACTGAGCATTGAGTGTACTGATCGAAGAGGGCACGTGAGCTCTTTCCCTGGGACTAGAATGAGTCAGAGAAGGCTAGGGAGCATGTTCTCTGGACTTAGGGTTGAATTGGTCGAAGATGGATTGGTCTGGAGACCGATCAGGGAGTTGGCACAAACTCCCTATTGTGGATCGGTCTGGTGACCGATCCAGGGAAGTTTGATAGTTCTGGTGAATGATCAGAAAGAGAACAGAATCTTTCTGTTTGGCTCCTGATCGTTCTGGAGAACGATCAGGGAGAGAACAGAATGCTTCTGTTTGGTCTCTGATCATTCTGGTGAACGATCAGAGAAGCGACAGTAGGTTTTTGGAGAAACCCTTGATCCGTCACCATGATCGATCAAAGGCCTCCTGGACCGATCAGAATAGGTCCTAATCGGTCCAGAGGTGGCATGATCAGTCACTGTGACCGATCAGGACACACCCTGATCGGTCAGGTGACCGATCAGGCCAAGGATTCACACAAAGCTGGAGTTTTCTCCAGCAATGTGGTGGATCGGTCACTGTGACCGATCCACATCCCTGATCGGCCAATGTGACCGATCAGGGAGTCACTGGATCGATTAGGAGCTTACTTGATCGATCAGGAGCTTACTTGATCGATCAGGGACTTTACGGATCGGTCTGGTGACCGATCAGTGTCTGATAACTTTAATTCAAATCCGCTGTCAGACTTCTGATTTCCCTCTGATCACGTCTGTTTTCTCTGCTATTTCTCTGATTCACTTTTGATTTGCTATGCTAAATATCTGTTAAGTGTGCAGGTAATGCAAGGATGATTCAAACATTGGAGGAGGGTCAACTGGAGACTTTCTCTCCGTCAGGTTTGGCTGTTTTCTCTTCTCATGTTACAAAGGCTTCTGGCGCGGGCTGGCAACGGCTGGAAAATCTGACGACTGACCTGGGGCTCGGCTGAAGAGGGTTCAGGGAGTCCATAAGAGGTCAGTGGTAGCTGAGGTTGTTACAGACGAGCTGGTGAGTAGCTGGTGAGCTGCAGAGACGCGCCTGATGACCTGGCGATGGGCAGAGGCTTAAGTGTTGGCTAGCAAAGAAGCCTCGGCAATCACTCTGAACATTGAAGCAACTCTCGTATACACTGATACTCTTGAGCTTTAAAGCTTCTGCAACTTGAGCACCTTGAATCAGAGGAGAGCTTTGCGAGTCCATCAGCAAGCAGACACGAAGAGCGAGGAGATCTTGCGTGAGAGTTGTGCTGGATTGAGCTCGGTGAAGTGTTTCTTTATGTGTGTTCATTGTGCTCTGTAAGATTCTTTATCTCTGTGTTTTTATTTCATATCATTCTGTTGAGACTTGTTGTGGAGAGGTTTCTCCACCGAGAAGGAGGCGTTTGATATCTGGATTTCCGAGGCATGATCTGCCGACGATCAAGGGATCGCCCACCTTACGGGCACGCCAAGGAGTAGGGGCAAGTTATCCCCGAACCTTGTACATCCTCGTGTTAGAGTTTGTGATTTTCTGTTTATTTCTGTTTTTGCATGTTTGCGCCCGCTACTAACCTGACTACAGGGAACTCAAAAGAGTCAAAAGTTTGTGTCTGGCTACATTCACCCCCCCTCTTTAGCCATCCAAGTTCCAACAAGCAGTATCAGAGCAAGGAGGTCTATTCAACGGACTAACACCCGAGAGCTTACAACAATAGCCTTGAGGGAAGGTTTCAGCACCAACCGACCACCTTTCTTCGACGGGGCTGATTTCCAATACTGGAGATTGCGAATGGAGTATTATCTCAAGACGGACATAGGTATGTGGTTCTCGGTAAAGGAGGGGTTCACCCCTCTGAAAGACGCTGAGGGAAAGGAGCTTGACTCCTCAAGATGGTCGGCTGAGCAAACCCGGAAAGGAGAAGCCGATGCAAAAGTGGTGGTCACCTTGCAGTGCGGGATGACCAAGGACCAGTTGATAAAAGTTGGTCCATTCACAAGTGTCAAGGACCTTTGGAATAAGCTTATCGAACTCCATGAAGGCACCCGGGACTCAAGGATAGCCAAGAGGGACCTTTTCCTCAACCAACTTCAAAATCTCACCATGAAGGAGTCCGAAATGGTAAGTAAACTCCATGGACGATTCAAAGAGATATTGAACGGCTTACACTCCATTGATGAAAAGGTCGAGAACCGCGACCTTGTGAGGTATGTTCTAAAAGTCTTTCCGAGGAATGCCTTGTGGTCATCCATGGTGGATGCCTACAAGGTATCAAGGACTTGTCAATTGTTAAAATAGATGACTTGTTTTGTGAAATGGAGCTACATGAAATTGCTAACAAAGGCCCCAAGGAGAAGGGGATTGCACTTGTGGCAGGTGACAAGATCAAGAAGAAGAAGGAGAAGGAGGTCTCATCTTCTTCGTCCGAGTCCGAGGAGGATGGAAGCGAGTCCTCATCATCCGAGATGACTAACTTCGTAAGAAGGATGATAAGGAAGAGCCGACGCTACAAAGGAAAAGGTAAACCTAGTGAAGTTAAAGTTGATAAGATTAATGTCACATGTTTTGAATGTAGCAAGAAAGGACATTACAAGAGTGAATGTCCGAAACTAAAGAAGAAGGAGGAGAAATCGAAAAAGAAGAAGAAGGCCTTGAAGGGCACATGGGATGAATCTTCTTCCAGTTCATCCAAAGAAGAAAAGGAGGAGAAGAGCACTCGCCATGTAGCTCTCATGGCCATTGATGATGTGGAGAGCTGTGACGAAGCTATGGACTCCTCGACTGCGGCTTCATCATCTTCGGATGATGAAGAGGTAGTTTCTCCTGAATTAGACAAATGTTATAGGACTATTGCATGCTTAACCGAATTGTTAAAGAAGTCTAAAGAAAAAGTTAAGTCATTAAAAGTAGAAGTAGAACAACTAAAATCCTCTAAGGATGAGGATCTTGATGACTTGCATGTTGAAGTTCTAGAAGATGAAAACAAACCTTGAAGAGTGAGGTTGAGAAACTCAAGAGTCTTCTTGAGAAATTCTCAACTAGCTCCAAGACTTTGGACATGATTCTAAACGCTCAAAGAGCAGTTTACAACAAGGCCGGTATAGGTTACCGACCTAAAGAACCATCCTTTGTGTCATTGATGTCTAGGACCCATGTTAGATCACCTAAGATGTCTAGAGTTCAAAAGAAAGTGATCAAGGCATGGGTGCCTAAGTCATGCATTGTAGGTGTTTTAGGTCCCAAGATTTGGGTATCTAAATCTTCTATTTTTCGTATTGTGTAGGCTTTGATTGAGGGGGAGCATCTATCAACTTGGTTCGTTGATAGTGGGTGCTCCAAACATATGACCAGGGATAGATCTTTGTTCACTACCCTACAAAGCAAAAGTAGAGGTAATGTATCTTTTGGTAACAATGGTAGCCTTAAGGTTGTAGGGATAGGAGACATTCAAATATCCGAATGTCTTAGAATTAAGAATGTTCTTCTAGTCAAGGGGATGACTTTCAATCTCCTAAGTGTCAGTCAATTGTGTGATGCCGGTTACACAATTGAATTTCATCCAAGTCAATGTCTAGTTAGACAAAATGACACACTTAACACAGTACTAGTAGGCACAAGGATAGATAATATTTATCAAGTTTCATTTAAAAGTGTTATTAATGCTTCTATTAAGTGTTTCATGTCAAAAGAAGATGAGTTGACACTTTGGCACCGGAGATTAGCACATGTGAACATGAAGAACATCAGAAAATTGGCCAACAAAGGACTTGTTCGTGGCTTACCAAGCATCAAGTACGAAAAGGAAAAGCTGCGTGATGCGTGTCAAATGGGTAAGCAAACGAAATCTTCTCACAAAGGTAAAAGCGCTATAAGTACTTCTACCGCTTTGGATTTACTACACATGGATCTGTTTGACTGTAGTACTATAATATCTTTGAATGGTAGTAGGTATTGCTTTGTGATTATTGATGACTATACTAGATATACTTGGACCTACTTTCTAAAACATAAGGATCAAACTCTAGATGTTTTTATTTCATTTTGTAGAAGAATTGAAAATGAAAAATCAACAACAATTAAAACAATTAGGCGTGATCATGGAGGAGAATTTCAAAACCAAAGATTTATAGAATTTTGTCAAGAGAGAGGATATAGACATGAGTTCTCCACACCTAGAATACCACAACAAAATGGTATTGTAGAGAGAAAGAACCGAGTCTTATAAGAGGTTGCACGAAGTATGCTCAATGAGTACTCTTTACCATGTTACTTATGGGCTGAAACTGTGAACACAGCTTGCTATGTGCAAAACCGAGTCCTTATTCATAGATTTTTAGGGAAGACTCCTCACGAACTTTGGTTTGGAAAACCACCTACAGTTAAACATCTTTGGGTGTTTAGGTGTAAGGTATTTATTCTAAACACCAAGGACCATCTTGGAAAGTTTACAACGAAAGCTGATGAAGGGATACTGGTCGGGTACTCCCTTGTCAGCAAAGCTTACCGAGTCTACAATAAAAAATCTAGATTGGTTGAAGAATCTTCTGATGTCGTTTTTGAGGAGATCCCAAAAGCGATTGATCAATCAGAAGATGTAGAAGGAGTTCAATTCGAACTTAGGAAACTAGGTTTGGATGAGAGTCCGGGTGTTAGAGATGGTGAATCTGATGACGGTGAGCCTAGACAACATGTAGCTCAGCCGGACCCTGAGGCTGAGCCTGTGTCTAGTGACACCATCCAAGAAGCACCTCCAACACCAAGGCAAACTAGGTTAGCCTCTAGTCATCCCCAAGACCAAATTGTTGGAGATATCCATCATGGGGTTAGAACTAGATCATTCTTTAGGAATGAGGCTAATGAAGTTGCCTTAATATCAGAAATTGAACCTAGGAAAATTGGCAAGGCATTGCATGATCCCGATTGGATCATTGCTATGTAAGACGAATTAGGTCAATTTGAGAGAAGCCAAGTTTGGGATATAGTCCCTAGTCCTAAGAAGACCACCATTATGATAGATCGTTTCCGGTACGCTAGAGGGGGTGAATAGCGATTTTCGAACCCCTTTGTTCCTACACGGTTAGTTGCACAGCGGAATATACAATAAAACAAAACTAACAATGAAGAACAACGCTAACAAATCGAATTTACTTGGTATCCACCCCGGACGGGTGACTAATCCAAGAATCCATCGGTGGATCAATCCCCGGATAACCTCCGGCTAGCCCTCGTCGCTCCTTGTGGGTGGAGAAACCTCGCCACAAACTCAAACAAAGCATTGAGCACAAAGACTACTATCTTGCCTTTAACCAAGACAAGATTCATAAAGAATCTCAGCCACCACGAAGTCATCTTTAAATAGGACTCAGGCTGAAACCCTCGCCACCAGTCGACTGCTCCCAGGGTAGTCGACTGGTGCCATTGAAATTTGACTGTTGCAACTCCCAACGTTCGAATTTCAGCCAACTCACCAGCCACCTACCAGTCGACTGCTCCCAGAGCAGTCGACTGGTCCCTAGCCAGAACCCTTCTGTGAGTTCCATCAGTCGACTGCCCTCAGGCTAGTCGACTGGTCTCCTCACCCACCTAAGGTTTACCCTTCCCGAGTACATTCCACTCCGCACTCAAACCCTAGGATTTCCCGAGTACAATCACACAACACTCGTACTCTCACGACTCGACTGACTCCTCCTCCGCAGCCTCGACTGTTGCCTTCACGCCCTCTTCATTTTTGGCTCCCGTCCCTCGGATGCACGCAAGCCTCCATCTTGCCTCCATGCCATCCTTCACGCATGCCTCGAAGTCCGCACTCATCAACTCATCGTCCCTGCTCTCCAAGGTCCCTCAGGTGTACACAAGCCTCCAACTTATCTCCATGCCACCCTTCACCGTACCGAGGCCGTCCAGCCAAGTCCATATGTGTAACCTGTACAACCTGCACACTCAACATACACATATAAGAACACAAGGGTAAACCTAACTTAAACCCTTTGCCCAAACATCAAAGCACTTGGTCACTCCGGACCACAGATTGCCTCAACACATTATTGGAACCAAATGAGACTTCAAAAATAAATTGAACCATAAGGGAGAAATCATAAGAAACAAGGCACGCTTAGTAGCCAAAGGCTATAGTCAAGTTGAAGGCCTTAATTACGATGAGACCTATGCTCCCGTGACACGATTAGAATCCATTCAGTTGATGCTTGCATTTGCAGCACATAGAGGATTCAAACTCTATCAAATGGATGTTAAATCGGCTTTCTTAAATGGTTTCATAAGAGAAGAGGTCTATGTTGAACAACCTCCGGGGTTTGAGAATTTTGAATTTCCAAACCATGTGTTCAAGCTCAAGAAGGCTCTTTACGGCCTAAAACAAGCACCTCGGGCTTGGTATGAGCGGTTGTCGATATTTCTCATTGAAAAAGGCTTCGTGAGAGGACAAATTGACCCTACACTATTTCTACGAAGAGATAGTGACAATATCTTTTAGCCCAAGTATATGTCGATGACATAATTTGTGGCTCCATCAACAAGGGTTATTTAAATGAGTTTATTGGGCACATGGAGAGTGAATTCGAGATGAATCTAGTGGGAGAATTGACTTTCTTCCTTGGGCTCGAAATCAAACAAACTCAAGACGGAATCCATGTGCATCAATCCAAATACACTCAAGAGATGCTCAAGAAATTTAATATGAGTGACTCTAAAGAGGTAACCACTCCCATGGCGACAAACACAAGATTAGACAATGATGAGAGTGGGAAGCCCATTAACCTAACCCAATATCGGAGTATGATAGGTAGTTTGCTATACCTCACAGCTAGTCGCCCTGATATTATTTTTGCTGTGGGTATGTGCGCTAGATACCAAATCTGTGACAAGGAATCTCACTTGATTGTCGTTAAGAGAATTTTGAGATACCTTAAGGGCACAATTGGAGTCGGTCTTTGGTACCCCCATACCGAGTCATTTGACTTGATTGGCTATACCGATTCTGACTATGTTGGGTGCAAGTTGGATCCGAAGAGCACAAGTGGGGGTTGCTAATTCTTAGGATCATCATTGGTAAGTTGGTCAAGTTAGAAGCAACATTGTGTTGCTCTCTCCACGACCAAGACAGAATATATCGCCATGGGAGAGAGTGTATCACAATTGTTGTGAATGATACACACACTAGAGGACTATGGATTATCCTACAAGGGTGTGCAAGTGTTGTGTGACAACATAAGCACGATAAACCTTACAAAAAATCCAGTCCATCATTCAAGAACCAAGCACATTGAAATGCGTCACCACTTCATTAGGGATCATGTTGCTAGAGGAGATATTGTACTCTTGCATGTGGAGTCAAAATCGAACCTAACAGACATTTTCACTAAACCACTCCCCGAAGATGAATTTAGTTTCTTAAGGAGGGAGTTGGGAATGTGCCGTGCTTCATAGGATTGAAAGAAAAAAAACCCTTCATGATCATTTCAAATTGTTGGGCAACAATTATTGGGCAACTTGGGGACATCTCACAAACACTATAAGGTTTAACAAAATATTTTTGTTTGCTAGACATAGGGTGAGATTCTAGGATCAACCTAATTATTCAAAATGTTCATGCATCCCTTGAGGAATTAGGTTGACGAGACAAAAATCATTAAGTTGACCAAGTATGGGGAAAACCAATGCATAATACATGTGTATTTGGTTCCAAGATCATACTTGGACATTCCAATCAAGGAAACATGATTGGAAATTTGTTTTTGGTACAAACTAGATTTCATGTGGTTGAACATTCTATGTGAAGTTGATTTCAAAATGGTTGGAGCAATTGAGTTGTTAAATCCATAAGGACTCTTGATTCTTGTTAAGGGTCAACTCTAGTCAAGAGAACACCTCTAGGATCAATAAACTTACATCTGATCGTATCAGATTTTGAATGGAGGTTGAAACGAAAGCTTCTGAAAAGTATCAAGACAATTTCTGATACCTGATCGGTCCACCGACCGATCAGGAGTAGGGATGATCGGTCCATAGACCGATCAGTGAGCTCACAAAGTCTGTCCGATTCTGCTCGGTCCCTGATCGATCCGCAAACCGATCAGGTGTAGGACCGGTGCCATCGATAGAGAGGGGGGGTGAATATCGACCGTTCAAATATTTCGGAAACTTCGTAAGACTTTCGATTGTCGTTCTAGACTCAGAGCGTTAGTGCAGTGGAAAAGTAAAGCAGAACGAAAATAAACAGACACAGGGACACTGTGGGATTTTTACTTGGTTCCCAACCCCCCAGGGTCAGTACATCCAAGGCCTATGCACGGGAACGCCCGTCCACTATTGGTCTCCTTCCCAGACTTTCTGGAGGCGGTGAAACTCGACTTACAGTGCAAGTTTACAATCAAAAGATAAATAAAATTAAGTGCGAAATTAAATAAAAGCAAACCAACAAGACAAAGTCTGAAGCTCGGCCGATCTGGACCTCCGAAGTGCCGCGCACTTCCTCCTGGAGCCTCCCGGTCGTAGTGCCTCATCTCTAGCATGTTGTCGTCGGTCAGAATGCTTGGAATCGCTCTTGGATGTTGTTGTTGAAGCAGAGGGGTCGAAACCCCTTATATAGGCCTCCTGGGGGCGCCCCAATAAACCCGGTCAAACCTTATCCCTGCGTCGACCTCGGCGCAGCTGATAAAACCTTTGACCAGGGCACCCCGGACCTCCTGGGTGCCCTCATGAGGGCTTATCTGTGTTTCGGACTTGAAACCGCCAAAACAGCTTTAAACCCGGGCGCCCCGGACGCTCCGGGCGCCCTGCTTGACACCTATTCTGCCTACTTCACCATAACACTGCATTTGCTCTTTGGCTGGGGGCGCCCCCACTGTTGGGGGCGCCCTGGATGCATGGGGGCGCCCCCACTGCTGGGGGCACCCTGCTTCAAGGCTGGCAGCCACTTGCTTTGTCTTCCTATCATGGTACCTGCAAGATACACAAATATAAAGCACATATGCATATAATATTAGCCTTAAGGACTTGGTTCGGACTTCGGATCTCCACGAAATCCTAGGTCGAACCGGCACAAGTTCCCATCCCCGAGAACTTGCCCTTCACCTACTCCTTTCAGGAGATAGTTGCCACCCAGTCCTTCAGGTGGACTTTTGCTTAGCTTCCGATACCTCCGGACCTCGAGACGCCCAAACCCTGACCCGTCTCTACTCCTGTCCTTAGTCATCGCTCAGCTAAGTTGCTCAGTCCCTTGGACTAAGACTTCATTACCTAGCAGTCCTTCGCCAACTGCCTAGCAGTCCTTCGCCAGGTCTTCATTCCCTAGCAGTCCTTCGCCAGGGGCCTAGCAGTCCTTCGCTAGGTCTTCTATTCCTAGCAGCCCTTCGCTAGGTGCCTAGCAATACTTTGCTAGGTCTTCTATGCCTAGCAGCCCTTCGCTAGGTGCCTAGCAGCCCTTCACTAGGTCTTCTATGCCTAGCAGCCCTTCGCTAGGTGCCCAGCAGCCCTTCGCTGGGACTTAGGGTTTCGATGCCTAGATTAACTAAGACTTTTCTTCAGCTTAGTTTACTTCTCCTTTGTTCCCCTTTGTCTGTTCATTGTATCACTGACTTAAGTGTATTGTCAAACATTAAAACACTAAAAGGAGAACATCATTGATGCAACTTGCACCAACAATCTCCCCCTTTTTGATGTTTGACAATAACTTAAGTTAGATTGGTTTGAAGGGGCTAACTTACTATCCTTGGGGACAAAATGATATAGGTTTTGAAACTACATTTTTGATCTTTGGGGAAAAATTGTTCTAACTTAAGCACACCTCTCCCCCTTTGTCATACATCAAAAAAAAACAAAAGAAAATACTTGCAACAATATTGAAAACCTTTGGTTCTTTTTGAAAATACTTAGTGCAAAATTTTTGAAACAGATGCTATGTACTTTTGAAATATTATGTAATATAAGTATCTTTGAAAAATGTATTGAATTTTTGAAAAATTAAGTACTTTTGGAAAATGCATAATTTTTGAAAGAATGCTATTTTGGAAAATATAAGTATTATGCATATTTTGCAAGTGCTAAGTATTTTTGAAAAAGATGAAACTTTGAAAAATTTAAGTGATTTTTGAAACATAATATTTTACTTGACTAGGTTTCTTTTCCAGTCTGACACAATCCTAGGAAACCTTGTTGACCACAAAGACATTTTCCTAAGTGTCATGGAAATTCTTCAAACTCAAGTAAATATTAATAGAATTTTGCAAAAAAAAAATGATAGTACTTTTGAAAATATATGCTAGTGGAAAAATGTGTAAACTTTTGAAGACCTAATATTTTACTTGACTTGGTTTATTTTCCAGTCTGACACCATCCTGGGAAACCTTGTTGACTACAAGGACATTTCCTAAGTGTCCTGGAAATTCTCCAACCCAAGTAAACATTATTTCAAAAAATAATTTCATAAGTCACACAAATTCTAACAAATAGAATAATAGTATTTTGAAAGACTTAGATCTTTAGCAAAAGTTGGCAGATATGAAAACATGTTATTAAATAATTCTTTTAATTTGACCTCCCCCTAAACTTGACTCAGTCCTGGGAAGTTTGTTGACCACAAGTACTCTTCCTCTGAGTCTTAAGGTTTGATTCAGATTAAGAAGAAATATTTAACAAAAAAAATGAATAATTACCAAAATAACTTTTCTGAATTTCTTCTTTTGACTCAGAGTCCCCCTAAATTTGACACATCCTAGGAGTCCTTGAAAATCATGAAGTGGACATTTCTCTGTGTCTTTAGGGTTTTTCAAAGTCAAAGAAATAGGTAAATTTTTGAACATATAATTTTTACAACATAAACCCCTTTTTGAAAACACAAGTAATAATGATTTAAAGCACAGTTTTCGAAAAGTATTTTTCAAATGATAGTAATGTTTAAAGTGCAATTTTGAAAACCATTTCAAAAACAATGAAAAGCACTTTCCCCTGTACCCGATACCGTTTGACTCTATCTAAGTGCTTTAAGGAACTTTAGTGTTGTCCTAAGAGGCTTGTGTCTAATTGAGTGAGTCAAACAATTTTTTGAAAGAATATAATTTTTGAAAGCATATATTGTATTGGCAATCAACAAGCATGAAATCCATACAAACATTATTATGTTGAAGCACTATTTTGAAAATATATTTTTAGGAAAATATTCTAACAATTTTGAAAAATATTTTTGAAAAATATTTTTCAATTCATTAGTCCTTAACATCTCACTCATTTTAGATGTGTCAATACAACAAGCATGGTTGCCTTATAGGTATATTGTGAGATGCTTGAATTATTTTTCTTAATTTATTATTAACTCTAAGATTTAATTGAAGTTTGTGTTAGATTTGAATTTGACAAGAAGTAACTTGAATTTGAATTTCAAAAATTGGCTTCCAGGTCTTGACGAGGCACTAGGCCTTCTTTGGCCGTAGCCTTATTGGATCATCAACCCTTTCCTTGACAAACACTTTTAATGAAATTTCATTTTCAAAATTACTTTTTGAAAAATTCTGGTCTAACTAGTTTGGGTCTTGGATCGGTAGCTTCGGCTAGTTTCACTAGTCTAAAGAGACCAAGTATACTTGATCTTATTAAAATTGGCTTCCCTAACGTACTATCATCTCACCGCCACCCAATACTAGGTTGATCAAGTTTCAAATATTCTTTTTCCTATAACCGTTCTAATATATGCATAAACTTTAAATATGAATGACATGTCAAGAAATAGCAAATGCATGACATGACACTTATGCATGAGTCAAAGAAGTCCAAAGTATTTTATTTAAGTTTCTAAAAATGTATCAAATTCCCGATTTGATACATGTCGTGTAAACCCGCGAATATGCCAACCTACTTTAACATATTTAATGTTATTAATTTTAATTGTTACAGTTTGGGTAAAATTTTATTTCAGTTTGAGTTTAAGTTATTTAAGATTTTAGTTGGATTCAGGTTACTTAAGTATTAATTGATGTTGAATTAGTTAGAATTAATTTAAGTTTGAATGGATTAGGATTTAAATTGAATTTAATTAGAATTTTAATTTAATTTGAATTTAATTTAATTTTAATTTTAATTTAATTTGAATTTAATATGAGTTTAATTTAATTTGAATTTAATTTTAATTTGAATTTAATTTAATTTGAATTTAATTTTAATTAGAATTTAATTTAACTTGAATTTAATTTAATTTTAATTTGAATTTAATTTAATTTGAATTTAATTTAATTTGAATTTAATTTAATTTGAATTTAATTTAATTTGAATTTAATTTAATTTAATTTAATTTAATTTTAATTTAATTTAATTTTAATTTTAATTTAATTTAATTTAATTTTAATTTAATTTAATTTTAATTTGAGTTTAATTCGAACTTAATTAAGATTTAATTCGAATAAGAATAATTAAGATTTAATTCGAATTTGAATAATTAAGATTTAATTCGAATTTGAATAATTAAGATTTAATTCGAATTTGAATAATTAAGATTTAATTCGAATTTGAATAATTAAGATTTAATTAATTTTGAATTTGAATAATTAAGATTTAATTCGAATAATTATGGTTGAAATGATTAATTATAATTGTGGATTTAAATTCATCATTTTCATTATTTCAAATATTTCTTCTTCATATTTATCTATCTTTTCAGGTTTTTCTAGTAATTTTGATTTATTTGAATTTTTGTAATTTTTATTGGCTATGGCCTTTATCTTAGAAAATTCTATCTCCTCTTCAACATTAGATCTTTCAATGTCCTCGACATAGGTGGAGTAATTTGGGCCACTAATTAAGGTTTTGTAATAATCTTCAATATTTTCTATGATTAAGTTATTATCTAGGAGAATTTCATCTTCGAATTTATCCTCAGAATTATCCTCAGACATATCTTCAATATTTTCAAGAAATTCAAAATTAATTTCTTGATTATCCTTAAAGTTTTCAAATTAATTTCTGGATTATCCTTAAGATTTTCAGAATTAATTTCTGGATTATCCTTAAGGTTTTCAAATTTGAATTCGGAATTATCCTTAGGATTTTCGAGTTTGAATTCCGAATTATCCTTAGGATTTTCGAGTTTGAATTCCGAATTATCCTTAATTTTAATTTTATCTGAATTAAAATTTTCAGAATTAATTTTATCAGAATTAAAATTTTCAGAATTAATTTTATCAGAATTAAAATTATCAGAATTAATTTTATGATAATTTATTTTAGAAATTTCTGAATTGATATTCTGAATTAAACAATTAATTTCTGATATTTTAGTCATATTCACATTTTGTAATTTATCATGCAAAATATTAATTTTACTATGCAGTAAATCTAATTTATCAGAAAAATTAACTACTTTATCACAAGGCAGTGCAGGAAATTTAAAGATTTTTGGAACATAAATCTTCCGTACCTTTGCCAGACATTTGTTCTTGTAGTGTCCGGATTTTCCACACTTGAAGCATTGTACGTGATCCTTGATTTTCCGGACTCCTGGCGCTGGTACCTCCTTTGCCGCTGGTGGTGTAGATCAAGTCTTACGAGTAGGGCACTGATTTTTATAGTGCCCTCTCTCCTGCATGTGAAACAAATAATATGCAATTTAAAATTAGACATTAAAAAAAAACCTGATTCACCCCTGGGCTCCCCCTCAACTCCTGGCGTCGTTGCTCCGTCGGCGGTTAGTCCGGTGAAGAGCGGCTCGGCTCTGATACCAATTGTAGGACCGGTGTCGTCGATAGAGGGGGGGTGAATATCGACCGTTCAAATATTTCGGAAACTTTGTAAGACTTTCGATTGTCGTTCTGGACTCAGAGCGTTAGTGCACGGAAAAGTAAAGCAGAACGAAAATAAATAGATACAGGGACACTGTGAGATTTTTACTTGGTTCCCGACACCTACTCCTTTCAGGAGACGGTTGCCACCCAGTCCTTCGGGTGGACTTTTGCTTAGCTTCCGATACCTCCGGACCTCGAGACGCCCAAACCCTGACCCGTCTCTACTCTTGTCCTTAGTCATCGCTCATCTAAGTTGGTCAGTCCCTTGGACCAAGACTTCATTACCTAGCAGTCCTTCGCCAGGTGCCTAGCAGCCCTTCGCTAGGTCTTCTATTCCTAGCAGCCCTTCGCTAGGTGCCTAGCAGCCCTTCGCTAGGTCTTCTATGACTAGCAGCCCTTCGCTAGGTGCCTAGCAGCCCTTCGCTAGGTCTTCTATGCCTAGCAGCCCTTCGCTAGGTCTTAAGGTTTCGATACCTAGCAGCCCTTCGCTAGGTGCCCAGCAACCCTTTGCTAGGTCTTAGGGTTTCGATACCTAGCAGCCCTTCGCTAGGTGCCCAGCAGCCCTTCACTAGGTCTTAGGGTTTCGATACCTAGCAGCCCTTCGCTAGGTGCCCAGCAGCCCTTCGCTGGGACTTAGGGTTTCGATGCCTAGATTAACTAGGACTTTTCTTCAGCTTAGTTTACTTCTCCTTTGCTCCCCTTTGTCTATTCATTGTATCACTGACTTAAGTGTATTGTCAAACATTAAAACACTTAAAGGAGAACATCATTAATGCAACTCACCAACATCAGGGACCTCCTTGATCGGTCATAGTGACCGATCAGGAGTTGGCCTGATCGGTCATAGTGACCGATGACCTATCAAGAAATTCTGCGAGAAATCCATAGAAATCTTCTGTCTCGGATTTGTTTGGTCCACTGACCGATCAGATGTGGGCTAATTGGTCCACGGACCAATCAGAAGGTTCACAGAACCTTTCTGTTCGACCCGTGATCGATCAGCAGACCAATCAGGGACTTCCCTGATCGGTCACCGGACCGATCAAAACTCAGCCAGACCGATCAGGAGGTTCCCTGATCGGTCTGGGCATCCAAGGATCGGACAGTGGATCCGATCTACCGCATTAACTTCGGATGGTGGATTGGTCCACCAACCTATTAAATTCATCTACTCTTACATCTCCAACCCTAGCCGCCCGAACCTCTCTTCTTCCCTTGCCTACGTGAGAGCTTTTCCTCCATTCTTGGTGAGTTCGCGCTCCTGAACTCTTGTCTCCGCAAGTTGCTGAGTTCATTTCCTGCCCAAGTTCTTTCTTCCTGCGCGAGTTTTTTGAAACCTTCTCTTGCGAGCAGCGATCTGTGGACCTTCTTTGCGCGATTAGTAAGGTCGCAAGCTTTTTCATTTGCGCCACTTGTGTGTTCTTCTCAGACAACTCATCCCAACATCTTGCGCAAGTTCTTGTGGAGCATTTTGTGTGTTTCTCTCAACCAACTCAACTGCTCAAGTTGTGTATTTCTCTCTTCATGGCTCCCAAGTAAGCTTGATTTAGGGGTTTTCCTTTCTTTTTGTTACATAATTTTGTGATTTTTAGCCTAATCATAATGTTTCATCGTGTGGTGTGTTTGCCATGACCATTTCCGTGACCTTAATCACACTTAATCAATTCCTTTTCGTGTGTGCCCTTGCTTATATTGTTTTCTGATCAAACTTCTTGTGTGCCCTTAACTTCACTGATCGATTCCAATATGTTGTCGTGACCTTTTATCAAACATTAGGAAATCTTCGAAGGGGAAGGCTCCTGCGGAGGGAACCTCGAGGTCAAAAGCCCCCTCATCCTCTTCTAGGCCTCAACCATCCTCAAGTTCACGCTTCCCCAATGCCTTATTCGACCAATATTTCCAAAATCGTACTTTCAAACTCCTTCCCTGTCGATCTGTGGACAGATCGTTTATATACGAACACTGTCCATCAGTACAACAGATCATAGAGTATTATGAATTGGAATCGATACTTTTTCTTGAGCGGGAAATCAATATTGATTTGGTTTCAGAATTCTATAACAACCTTGTTAGTGACGGTGGTAGGGGGTATACCACCCGAGTCGCCCGAACCAATCTCAATTTTAATTTACCCGTTTTCTCTGAATACCTAGCTTGTTGACGGTCGGATAATAAAATTCCGATCTACCCTTGTCTTCCAAATCCTATACCAGCTCCTTTCGATGAAGTCACTCTTGATTCGATCTACGAGTACTTTTTCGGTCACCCCAAGTCGGATGGTCTCGATGAGCTTGCTAGTGACTTTCCTACTTTTGCTGCTCTGCGATTATCCCCAGTTGATTATATCCTCTTTAAGATTATCACCAACTGCCTTCTGCCAATTACTTCAAAACCCCTAGCTGAGATCCGTCCTTATCACTGTGTGATGCTCTATGGGATGCATCGGCAGCTAGACTTTGACATCATGACGATCATCTATTTTTCCATCACCTCCTATAGTCATCTCGAGCGTCGCACGGTTTACATGCCTTTCGAACACATTATTACTGACTGGCTCCAGTCTGTCGGTATAGATGTGTCCAAGGGCAGGATTGTGCCGATGGTTCGGCAAGACTGCAAACTTGGGAAACGCACGTTTGCCAAGTCTGGCATTATTTTCGGACCTCAGGGCCTTATGTGGAAGGATGGGAGGGGTTTAGGAGAGTTACCACGGGCAGCCCACATTCAAATACCAGTAGCTCCGGTTGTACATCAGGATGCGCCAGTTGTAGTGGCAGACGAGTACGAGGCAGACCCTGATCTCCGTTGGCAGATCGCAGAGCTGGAGCAAGCTATGCAGCATGATTTTCATGTGTCAGAGCTCTGGCGGCAGGGGATTGAGTCCGAGGTTTCTTGGTTACATGCCGGTCAGCAGACCTTCCAGTCTGACATTTCTGGGTGGCGTGCCAGTCAGGAGGCGTTTCAGACTATGATGCATACCGAGCAGCAGGCGATGTTCGCGGAGTGGGGTGCTTGGATGGCGGGGCATCCGCCACAGCCTGCATTTCCTGGATTTGCGCCATGTAGCAGCACTGCTCTGGGGAGCTTCCTCTCTGTCGATGACACATCATACGACCCGATGCAGTCTGATGACCCCCCAGCTCAGGATTGATTATATTTGTTGTATTCTATTCCATGGCTCTACGTGTATGACATTATGATTCTACCTATGACTGCTATCCTATGATTTTGCTATCTATGTTCCTGTTCATATGATGCATATGATTATCCTGTCTTGCTATCTTTATTTCATACGCTTTTCATATGCTTTCCAATTAATTACCTTTGTTTGTCTTGGGGAGACCCCTAGTTAAGGGGGATGTATTTCAAACTTAATAACTAGTCTACACCCATTTCGGTGTTTGACAAAGTGGGAGAGTTTGGTTAGTTAAGTTTAGGATGATTACGAGTATAACTATTGTAGCGATAGTGAAATTTGATACAACCGATTTCAAATACTTAAACTTAAAATCGGATTGTCAAACAACAAAATGAGGGAGATTGTTGATGCAGTCTGACTCTGATTGTTGTTTTGGTGTTGACACCGATTTAAGTTTAGGTTAATAAGATGAGTTAGGTTAAAGTCCTGGTCGGGGACTGGGCACGACTCCCGGTGAGTGAAGCCGGGGTACGGAAACCCCGGTGAGAGAAGCCGGGGTATGGAAACCCCGGTGAGTGAAGCCGGGTCCTGGTGAGTGAAGTCGGATGATTGAAACCTTGGTGAGTGAAGCCGGGTCCTGGTGAGTGAAGCCAGGTGATTGAAACTCCGGTGAGTGAAGCCGGGTCCCGATGAGTGAAGTCGGGTGATTGAAACCCCGGTGATTGAAGCCGAGTCCCGGTGAGTGAAGCCGGGTGATGGAAACCCCGGTGAGTGAAGCTGGGTCCCGGTGAGTGAAGTCGGGTGTCGGAAACCCCGGTAAGTGAAGTCGAGTCCTAGTGAGTGAGCCAGGTGATGGAAATCCCGGTGAGTGAAGCTGGGTGACTGAAACCCTGGTGAGTGAAGCCAGGTCCTAGCGAGGGAAGCTAGCTTGGACAAAGTCCCGGTGAGTGAAGTCGGGCACGAAGTCTTGGTCTGGGGGACTGAGCATTGAGTGTACTGGTCGGAGAGGGCACGTGAGCTCTTTCCCTGGGACCAGAATGAGTTATAGAAGGCTAGGGAGCCTGTTCTCTAGACTTAGGGATGAATTGGTCGGAGCTGGATTGGTCTGGAGACCGATCAGGGAGTTGGCAAAAACTCCCTATTGTGGATCGATCTGGTGACCGATCCAGGGAAGTATGATCGTTCTGGTGAACGATCAGAAAGAGAACATAATCTTTCTGTTTGACTCCTGATCGTTCTGGTGAACGATCAGGGAGAGAACAGAATGCTTCTGTTTGGTCTCTGATCGTTCTGGTGAACGATCAGAGAAGCGACAGTAGGTTTCAGGAGAAACCCTTGATCGGTCACCATGACCGATCAAAGGCCTCCTGGACCGATCAGGATAGGTCCTGATTGGTCCAGAGGTGGCCTAATCGGTCACTATGACCGATCAGGACACACCCCGATCGGTCAGGTGACCGATCAGGCCAGGGATTCACAGAAAGCTGGAGTTTTCTCTAGCAATGTGGTGGATCGGTCACTGTGACCGATCCACATCCCTGATCGATCAATGTGACCGATCAGGGAGTCACTGGATCGATTAGGAGCTTACTTGATCGATCAGGAGCTTACTTGATCGATCAGGGACTTTACGGATCGGTCTGGTGACCGATCAGTGTCTGATAACTTTAATTCAAATCCGTTGTCAGACTTCTGATTTCCCTCTGATCACGTCTGTTTTCTCTGCTATTTCTCTGATTCACTTTTGATTTGCTGTGCTAAACATCTGTTAAGTATGCAGGTAATGCAGGGATGATTCAAACATTGGAGGAGGGTCAACTGGAGACTTTCTCTCCGTCAGGTTTGGCTGTTTTCTCTTCTCAGGTTACAACGGCTTCTGGCGCGGGCTGGCAACGGCTGGAAAATCTGACGACTGACCTGGGGCTCGGCTGAAGAGGGTTCAGGGAGTCCAGAAGAGGTCAGTGGTAGCTAAGGTTGTTATAGACGAGCTGGTGAGCAGCTGGTGAGCTGCAGAGACGCGCCTGATGACCTGGCGATGGGCAGAGGCTTAAGTGTTGGCTAGCAAAGAAGCCTCGGCAATCACTCTGAACATTGAAGCAACTCTCGTATACACTGATACTCTTGAGCTTTAAAGCTTCTGCAACTTGAGCACCTTGAATTAGAGGAGAGCTTTGCGAGTCCATCAGCAAGCAGACATGAAGAGCGGGGAGCTCTTGCGTGAGAGTTGTGCTGGGTTGAGCTCGGTGAAGTATTTCTTTCTGTGTGTTCATTGTGCTCTGTAAGATTCTTTATCTGTGTGCTTTTATTTCATATCATTCTGTTGAGACTTGTTGTGGAGAGGTTTCTCCACTGAGAAGGAGATGTTTGATATCCGAATTTCTGGGGCTTGATCTGCCGACGATCATGGGATCGCCCACCTTATGGGCACGCCAAGGAGTAGGGGCAAGTTATCTCCGAACCTTATACATCCTCGTGTTAGAGTTTGTGATTTTCTATTTATCTCTGTTTGTTTCTATTTCTGCTTGTTTGCTTCCACTACTAACCTGACTGTAGAGAACTCAAAAGAGTCAAAAGTTTGTGTCTGGCTACATTCACCCCCCTTCTCTAGCCATCCAAGTTCCAACATATTGAAGACAAAATCAATAATAGTTGAAAAATTAGTTTTCTTATTTATTGCTTTTAGTTTATATGTTTGTCATGCATGCATGTGAAAATTCCTCAATTATAAATAACTAAGTGGGAGAGGGACTCTAAGAGTCCCATGGTCTCCATTACTAATTTGACATGTGATGCAAACAAACTTGCGTGTTGGCTCTGAGTGCCTTCCTCCATATCGGATGAGCTTATTTCACGGATCACTAGGTCAGACATGATTATAGGAAGTTATTTAGGAGCATGTGATTTTCCCCATCGGACGACACATAATCCTAGATAATTCCCTTAGTATCATGTAATGGTAAACACTTAGATGCAAATAATAGGGCCGAAGAGGAACCAACTATTAATTTTATTTGTCAAAAAGTTAGGTTGACAAGATAATAAAATTAATGGGTAAAACCTCCTCTTACAAATGTAGAATTCGTATACGTACATACTATCATGACATACGATATTTTCGGTGTTTTGAGGTGTTGGTTGATTTTAAAATTTATTATTTGAGGAATCAATATTTTTTGAAATCTAAAGTATGTGATCATTGTGATTCTTAGGTTTTTCAAAAATGACTTTCAACTCACTTGCTGTAATATTAAAAGAAAACGAACTTACTGCCCCTAACTATAATGATTGGAAACCAAACCTGGGCATTGTCTTGACTGCCGAGGAATCCAAATGTGTACTTTTCGAGTTCTGTCCTAAAAAGTCTAGCAAGAATTATGATGAAAAGGAGAAGGAACGTTATAGGAAGTGGATAAAAGTATTGGGACCTTGGCGTTCTAGCTAGAGGGGGTGAATAACATCTTTTCGATTTTGTCTACAAAGATGTTAGCTAGAGCACAAGAACAAAATCAAATGATAAAATAAACAATGAAAACCAATGCTAACTCCCTAATTTAGTTGGTATGACTAATCCAAGGATCCACACCACACACAAGCTCCACTATGAACTTCTCCTTCAAGGTGGAGAAACCATCACAAGATCTTCCCTTCCTCTTGTACAAGATGAAAATTAAAGTAGGAGGAAGAGAATGAGACTTTGAGCACTTAGAATAGGATCTTACACTTAAGAATCGCAACCTTATTCTGCTCAAAACTTTTCCTTAAATAGAGGAGAGAACTGTTCTTAAAACAGCCCAGTCCCAACGCCAGTCGACTGGTCCCCATCCAGTCTACTGGTCAACGGCTATATTTTTGAACTAATCAGTAACTGGTCCAGTCGACTGATCTTTCTGTGAGTTCTGGCAGTCGACTGCCCCAACCGCAGTCGACTGCCCAGCTTACATTTTCACTCACACTCACTCCGAAGTCCACCATTTGCGTATGCCTTGAAGTCCACTCCCTTGACTTGCCCCTTGAAGTTCTCTTCCTTAGCTTTCGTCCGTCGGATCCGCACACAAGCCCGTGGCTTGCCTCCATGCCATCCTTCGCGTATGCCATTGAAGTCTACTTCCCTGCTTTCCCTTGGAGTCCTCTTCCTTCGGCTCTCGTCCCTCGGATGCGTACTTCATGTGTGATTTACCAAGTCCTGCACGACTCAACCACACATATCAAACTAACATAACAACCTAACTTAATCATATTGACACACACATTAAAACCATGATCCACTCAATCATACTTGGGTCGATTGCCCCAACAATCTCCCCCTTTTTGATGTGTGGCAATATGTTTAAGTTAGGTATAATAATAACAATTAAAAATTAAAGACATAGTAAATTAAGAAGCATAAACATGCATCCTCCCCCTTAACCTATGCCCTCCACATAATTTTCAATTTTCCACACGTTAAGTTACAAAACTAACTTAAACCTCCCAATTCTCCCCCTTTGACATCATCAAGAGGATTGCTCCAAACAATATTAACCATTGGCAATAACATGAACCCCTTTCTTTTCCTGAAAAATCCCCAGAAATCGGAAATCAGAAGGACCAGTCGACTGAGATAGTTATCAGTCGACTGGTGCCTTTGTATTGCCAACTTATAGAAAGATCAGTCGACTGCCCCCAGTTTGAACATTACAGTTTCTGAGTTGAAATTCAGGAATGCAATACAAATTTCACACAATTCTAAAAATCATGAAACTTTACAAACATGTTTCTTATGATGTATTCTAACAGTGAAAAATATATTTTCATGAAAATTCTAAACATGTTTGACTTTTTGATCAAAACTCAAATTCTTTGAAAACATCCAATTTTGTACCAAACTTTCATCCTAGTTTTGAAATCATGTGTTTCACAAACTTATGTCATAGCAAAGAAAGCACAGAAATATTTTCAAATTATTTGAAATGTCCAACTATGATATTTGGGGAAAATGTCCATTAATTAAATATTTATTTTCCCCATAGTTGGTCTATTTTCAATAATGTGATACCTCTAACAACCCATCAATATGTCATAAGCATAAGTGAGTTATTTGTATCATCCTATCTCATGCACTACCTTATTTTGTATTACCCCAAGGCCAACTTTACATTTCTACAAAACACATACCAAGTCCTTTTCTTAGAGATGTGAACTCCGCTTTGGGTAGAGGCTTGGTAAATATGTCGGCAAGATTGAGCTTTGATTCAACATAATATAATTCAATGTTATCCCTTGCCACATAATCCCTAATGAAGTGATGTTTTACTTTAATGTGTTTTGTCCTAGATGATGCACCGGAGTTTTGGTCAAATTAATAGTGCTCACATTATCACATAAGACTTTGACCTTGGAGTAATGAAGCTTATAATCCTCTAAAGTGTGCATGATCCAAAGTAATTGAGCTACACAACCACCCATTACTACATATTCGGCCTCGGTTGTTGATAAGACAACACATGGTTATTTTCTACTACTCCAACTAACTAGAGATGATCCAAGAAATTGACACCCACCATTAGTACTCTTTCTATCCAATTTTCAACCCGCATAATCAGAGTCGGTGTACCCAAATAAATCAATACTTGAAGTTCTAGGGTACCCAAGACCGACATTAAGAGTGTGCTTAATATAGCTTAATATCCTTTTTACAACTACTAAATGAGACTCTTTGGCACAAGATTAATACCTTGCATACATGCCTACCGCAAATAGTATATCCGGTCTACTAGCGGTGAGATACAACAAACTACCAATTATGCTCCTATATTGTTTTGGATCAACTACCTTCCCCTCATGATCACTATCCATCTTGACATTTGTTCAAATGGGAGTAGATGCTACCTTAGCATTTTCTAATCCAAATTTCTTGATAATTTCCCTAGCATACTTTGTTTGATAATCATGAGTTCCTTCATTTGTTTGTTTGGCTTGCAATCCTAAAAAGAAAGTCAACTCCCCAACAAGACTCATTTCAAACTCATTTTCCATATGCTTGATAAATTCATGAAGAAACTCATTATTTGTTGACCCAAAAATGATGTCATCAACATAAACTTGGGCTACAAAAATGTCCTTATCCTTAGACATAAAAAATAGAGTTGGATCAATTGTTCCACTTCTAAACCTCTTGGAAACTAAGAAAGATGAAAATCTTTCATACCAAGCTCGGGGAGCTTGTTTCAACCCATATAAGGCTTTCCTTAATTTATAAACATGATTAGGGTAGTCTATGTTTTCAAAATCAGGTGGTTGTTCTACATACACTTCCTTCTTAATAAACCCATTAAGAAATGTCGATTTCACATCCATTTGATGAAGTTTAAATTCCATGTGAGCGGCATATCCTAACAAAATCCGGATGGACTCTAATCTAGCTACGGGAGCATAAGTTTCATCATAGTCAAGTCCCTCAACTTGGTTGAAACCCCTAGGTACCAATATAGCCTTGTTCCTAGTAACTCACCTTGATCATCCAATTTGTTCCTAAAGACCCATCTTGGAGTGACAATTATACTATCATTGGGCTTTGGAACTAATTCTCATACTTCACTTCTTTCAAATTGGTTTAACTCCTCTTGCATTGCTAGAATCCAATCCGCATCAACTAAGGCTTCATCAATTGACTTTGGCTCTAGTTGTGATATTAAAGCAATTTGACTAGCATGTTCTCTAAAATAGGATTTAGTCCTTACTCCTTGTTCAACATCTCCAACTATTTGGTTGATAGGATGTTCTTGATGGTGCCTTAAGGTCCTAGGGATTGTGGGCTCATCTACTTCAAGATCATTATTGCCTTTTTCATCATCGATGCATTTCTTCCTTCCCATTGATCAATACCCCCTAAATGTAAATCTTGGATTGCTTGGGTAAGGTTTTGATTTACTCCTATATCCTTGTCAATGGAGGATTTCCTAGGGTAAGTACTAGTATACTCATCAAAATCCACATTGGATGATTCCTCAATCAATTTAGTCCTCTTGTTATATACTCTATATCCTCTACTAGTAGATGAGTATCCAACTAAAATACCCACATCCGCCTTAGACTCAAATTTCCTTAAGTCATCCTTAGTATTTAGGATATAGACCTTGCAACCAAACACTCTAAAATATTGAATTTGAGGAATTTTCCCATTCCACAATTCAAAAGGTGTCTTTTCTAAAAACCTATGACTTAAAACTCGGTTTTGAATGTAACAAGCGATATTTACCGCTTCCGCCCAAAAATAGCTAGGTAAAGAATAAGCATTAAGCATAGTCCTAGCCACTTCTTGCAAAGCTCGATTCCTTCTTTCTACAACCCTATTTTGTTGTGGTGTTCTTGGACATGAAAATTCATGTTTGTACCTATGTTCTAGACAAAAACTAGAGAAGTTTGAATTTTCAAACTCTCTACTATGATCACTCCTAATTCGGTTGATTTTGAGATGTTTCTTATTTTCAACCCTTTTGCTAAATCCTACAAATATCTCTGGAGTTTCATCCTTATGTCTCAGGAAATAAACCCAAGTATATCTAGAAAAATCATCAACAATTACTAAGCAATATTTATTTCTTACTAATGAAAAAGTACTATGACAATCAAATAAATCTAAATGCAATAATTCCAATGGTAGAGAAGTACTAGTTAGAGTTTACCTTTATGTAATGACTTGGATTGCTTACCCTCTTGACACGTATCACACATTTTATCCTTGGCATACTTGATCATTGGTAGTCCTTTTACCAACTCCATCTTGGCCACTCTTGCTATGCTCTTCATGTTGATGTGTCCAAGCCTTCTATGCCATAGTCATCCTTCTTCTTCTTTTGATATGAGACACTTAGTAGAAATGTTAGAAGCATAGGAGAGATTAAGATAATAAAGATTTGCTTCCCTATGCCCTTCTAACATAACATTTTTTGAGCTATTGTGCCTAATCAAACACTTATTGGCATGAAACTCAACTCTATACTCGGCATCACATAATTGACTAACATTAAGCAAGTTGAATTCCATGTCCTTAATTAGAAACACTTTATGGATGGAGATTGTAGGTGATACCTCAATTGTGCCTTTACCTATAATCTTGAGCTTTCCACTATTCCCAAAAGACACCGTTCCTTCTTTCAAGTAGCTAATTGTGGAGAACTTGCTCACATCACTGGTCATGTGTCTTGAGCAACCGCTATCCACAATCTACTTGTTTGAATCCTTCTTCTCTTCTACCTAAGCAACACGAAAAATACAATCTTTTGGTACCCATACACTTGATCCACAAACATCATTCAAATATTTCTTAGGAACCCATGCTTGCTTTACATTGCCTTTAATGGTTTGCTTTCTAAGTGCACCCTTTCTTCCTATAAGAGAAATAAAAGCAACCTCCTTGGTCTTGGGTTTATATCCTATTCTGGCCTTGTTGTATACGGCTCTTTAACTACTAATAATCATATCAAGGTTCTTTGAGCCAATTTGAAATTTGCTAAGGGCCTTGGTGAGACTCTCTACCTTTTCCCTTAATTCCTTATTTTCTTCTTCTAAAGATGACTCATCATGCATATTGTCCTTAATTGTCATGGATTCTAATTTGTCTTTTAACATGCAAATCTCATTTTTTAAACTCTTAATTTTCCTTTTGGCATTAAACAAATCATCATTAGTACTAGAAATAATTTTCACAAGTGTAGTGAGGGGTAGATTGTATACCTCACTTACCGAGACATCCAAATCCGAAGATTGACCTTCCCCTTCACTTGAGCTCCCTTCTTCATCATCACTTGAGCTCTTCTCATCTTCGGATGATGCACATGCTATGTTGTCAACTCCCATTAGCGGAAAATGAGACACGTGGTCTTCTTCTTCTGATGATGATGAAGGATCATCCCATGTCGCCTTTATACTTGTAGCTTTCTTGCCTTTTTCTTTTATTTTCTTCTTTCATCCTTCTTCTTTTCCTCCTTCTTCTTTTCTTCCTTTTTCTTCAAAAGTGGACACTCATTCCTCATGTATCATTCTTCATAGCAATTGTAGCATATGACCTCTCTTGTTTTATTCTTACTCCTTGAACTTTTCCTATCACGAGATTTGTTAGAAAAACTCTTAAATGCTTTCCTCATCATCCATACCATATACACCTCTTGATCTCTATCCATTGAGGCGCTTGATTCTTCCGAATCGGATGATGAGTATGAGACCCTCTTCTTGTCCTTCTTCTTTCTTCTTTCTTTTTCTACAACAAGAGCTACACCCTTTTCTTTAGTAGACACATTAGCTTGTTCATGAAGTTCAAATTCACAAAATAAATCATCAAGCTTTACTAAAGAAAGATCCCTAGAAACTTTATAAGCATCAACCATTGAGGCTCATAAAGTGGTTCTAGGAAAAGATTGAAGCACATACATTACCAAATCCCTATCCTCCAATTTCTCACCTATCACATGAAGCTCATTGATGATTTCTTTAACTCTTCCATGTAATTGACTCACGGTTTCGTTTGTCTTCATGGTGAGGGATTGAAGTTGTGCCACCAAGAGGTCCTTCTTAGCTCTTCTTGATTCATTTGATCCCTCATTTAGCTCAATGAGCTTTTTCCAAAGCTCTTTTGCGGTCTTGAATGATCTTACTTTATTCAATTGCTCCTTTGAGAGACCACATTGTAGAGTTGTTATAGCCTTTGCATTTGCTTGTGCCTTTTTCATGATTTCTTTTGACCAATTCTTCATAGGAAGAGGTTCTCCCCTCTCATTCATTAGCACTTCAAAACCACCTGTTGGTGCAGGAAGCACCATATCGAACCTTGTTTTGATATTGGCAAAGGGTTCAAAGATAAGTATCATTTGTGATCTAATAAAGTTACTCAAGTGTGCAGGAAAGTCCTAGGTAATCTAGGCAATAAGTCCTAGCCATGGGCTGGGCAACTAAGTCCTGACATAAGGTTGGGCAATAAGTCCTGGTCGTGGACTGGGCACTAAGACCTGGCTGAGGGCTGGGCACTGAAGACCTGGTTCGAGGAATCGGGCACTAAGACCTGGCCGAGGGCTGGGCACCGAAGACCTGATTCGAGGAATTGGGCACTAAGACCTGGCCGGAGGCTGGGCACTAAAGACCTGCTCGGAAGGTGGGCACTAAGACCTGGTCGCGGATTGGGCACGAAGACCTGGTGAGTAAAGCTGGGCAAAAGTCCAACTGGAAGAGCCGGTTGGCAAAAGGTAAATTCTCCTGAGAGGAGTAGGTGAGGACGCGTTCCCGGTCGAGGGAACAGTAGGCGTCGGCTCGACCTAGGGTTCCATTTAGGAGACCCAAAGTCAGAACCAAGACAGCTAAGGCTGTATAAACCTAATACTCGATTGCTTTGTTTTGTTTTGGACTAACCCTGGATGCAGGACCGAAGGAATAAGTTTCTGCAGCTCAGAACGCCTCAAAGGAGAGAGGCAGCAGCTGAGTAGGGCGCCCCCAGTGTCCCGGGTGCCCCCAAGGTCAAGGCAAAACAAGTTAAGCAAACATGTGCTTCGGCAGTTCACTGGGCTGGGCGCCCCCATGCTCCCGGGCGCCCCCGTGCTCCCGGGCGCCCCGGATGCTCAGGGCGCCCTGGGCTCAAGCCAACGAAGTGGATAGAATCAAGCCAGCGAGATGCCAGCGGAACGAGTCAACCCGGGCACCCCCTGCATCCCGGGCGCCCCGGTCAAACCTCAGCCCGATCCTGGAGGGATAACGGCTGACCGAGCCATGTCCGGATCGATTGACATGTGGGGGAGCGCCCCCAACGTTCAGGGCGCCCCGGGAGGCTATAAAAAGCCCCTCGACCCCAAGGCTTCAAACATCACTGCTTCTAACGCCAATAAGCTCTTCTACTCAAGCGCTCTGCTCTAGAAAACTTCCATCTTGAGATTCTAGCGCCGACGACGACCCTACGCACCGAAGAACGATCTACACCGGGCGTCGGTAAAGAAGAGTTAATTTTTTAATTGTACTTTCTCTGCACTACTACTGTACATCTTCTTGTAATTATTTGCGTGACTATAGTATTGCCCGCAGTAAATGGTCAACGACCGTGGGCCTTGGAGTAGGAGCCGACCGCGACTCCGAACCAAGTAAATCGTGGTGTTTGCGTTTGGTTTTTGTGTTAAAATTCCACTGTGCATACTCTCTTTAAAATCCGAAACGCTTTACGATATTCACCCCCCCCCTCTATCGTATTCTCTCGATCCAACACCATCTACAACACTAAACTAATTCTCAATATCATTCATTAGATAATATTTCATCCTACCTTTTCAATATGTGAAATCATTGCCATCGAAGAATGGTGGTCATGCGGTGTTATATCCCTCTTAGAACGCCATCTTGATGTTCTGGTTGACGGTGAGTTCTTCCGAAACGAACCAGGCTCTGATACCACTTGTTGGGACCTCTGTTGGGACCGGGTGCATGTCGACAAGGATACGGGTTCGTAAAATTTTAAATTTTTACGTGCAGCGGAAGAATTAGCATAAAATAATTTCCTAAATTATTTTAACCACGTATCTAGCATGCAACCTTATGATGTGTTGACATAATCATAAATTAAAACATTACAGAAAAGTAAATTAATTTACTAAGTACCTCTCGTAACTCGAAGTAAGGGACGAGATCCAACCGTAGCGTCCCTTGGAAGCTCCGCCTCTATTCGCGTCCACGCCGAGTTCTCTTCGGGATGACTTGCAAAGCCACGAGTTTTGTGTCGACGAGAACTACTAGATTCTCCGAAGACACAACTAGAAGATCAAGAAAGAAGAAAGGAAACTAACCACCAAGAATCGGAATCCAAATTCCGGAAAGAAGGAGATGTGATCCGCTTCTTCTTCTTCTTCTCCTTCTTGATGGAAGCTTGCGTCGGCCCTAGGAGGAGGAAGCGCCAACCCTAGGAGGAGGAAGCTTGCGCCGGCCCTAGGTCTTGCAAAGGGTCGCCGGCCCTAGGTCCCAAGATGGGTGCCGACCCTAAGGGGAAGAGAGAATAAGAGAGAGAGGGAGAGATTAGCTCTATACCAATTGACAACTCAATTGATTCGAATTAAGGGCTTGCCTTTGGTTCCTTTATATAGTATCATCTCCCTTGCCAAGTCTCCTCTTTAACGGAATTTTATATAAGAAATTTATCCTATAAATTATCTTATTAATTATTCCGTTTAAGCCAAGTTTTATTATAACTAACTTTATAATAAAACAAATACTTTCTCTCTTTTAATTATGGAATAAAATTTGTATAAAATTTTCTTATCATGGATAAACCAATTCATAATTGATTTTATAAATTAAAATTAAACCAATTCATGGTTTATTTTAATTTCCATAAAAAGAATAAATTTACTACAAATTTCTTTATAAATCTCTTTATATAAATTTCTTTATATATCAATTTATTTATCCATAATTTATAAAACAAATCGCGCTAGATTTAATAAACCAATTAAATTGGTTTTCTTCCCCTTTAATGGCGGCCACAACAAAGAGGTTTGGCACCCTCTTTGGCCGGCCAAACCAACCCGAACCGATCGCGAATTAAACTCATTTAATTCGCCCAATAAGCCTTCAAAAGACTTAGCCATTTTTAGCTTCCATTGCGCCTCTGACAAATTCAGATTCGACTTATTTCTTTTGATCGGAAAATCCAATTTTCAACTCGTTTTAAATCCCTCGGATTACTCGTAGTGCGTGTGACTAAATAGGCTTTCGATTTATGTTGGCCGTCTATAATCAACAAATTATAGAACAATCATGAGTGGCACCTAGTAGTACATCATGACCCCCAATTAATCGAAAGATCAACGGTTTGACCACAGAAGAAATTATTCTGAAACCTTTCAGTAGCTCTAATGAATCGTGCCCCATTCCCTTCACCATCTTATACCCACTTGGTTCAGGACACGGTCTATTTATGTCAGTCCCCACTATGCTGACTACGTCACACCTAGCCCAAGTAGTGTCTTTCTCGTCCTTTGGATTTCTAATTACTCTCATGTATTTAAGAGACTCGCACTCTAAACATGATATACTCTGGCCAGAGGTTTTTGAGTAACAATCCGACGATAGGCCTGGGTATACATCTCCTCGCAAGGAGTGGTGAATCCTTTGTAGGCTGTTCAAACATCTTCGGGCACTTCGGCTTATACCCAATCATCCTGGGTCCACACCTCCTTGGAGATGCTTGCTTAAGATGTTAAAGTATAAGTCTCCATGACCAAGATGACTTGAACACCGCAAGTCAAAGGAACATCGCACTTAAGCTGCAGTAAGAACTTCATTGACATATCTACATGTAGATTCCCATATAAAGTCTTACAGCTAGTCACTCCAATGAACTAGTTCCCTTAACTAGCATCCATGTTTATCTCCGGACATCCCAATGTCACCAGCCAGTGAGAATCAGCTGATTAGAGAATAACCCATGCTAGTCTCAACAGAATTGATAGTGTCCGTTTTTATCAATTCATCGACTAGGGATAATTTCAATACTTCACAATTGCACATTAGAGATAATCACTAGTTGTGATCCCATCACAAATTCTCTTATGCTGTGAGTTGTATTGCGGACATTCAGTAAATGAGTTTAAGATCCCAATCAAATACACAAAACATGTATACTCAAATAGTGAATTATCATTTATTAATATAAATGTTTACATCATAAGGCGATTGCCTTAGGACACTTCTCTCATATCACTAACAACCTCGACTGCCCAGCTTACATTTTCACTCACACTCCGAAGACCACCCTTTGCATATGCCTTGAAGTCCACTCCCTTGGCTTGCCCCTTGAAGTTCTCTTCCTTGGCTTTCGTCCCTCGGATGTGCACACAAGCCCGCGGCTTGCCTCCATGCTATCCTTCACGTATGCCCTTGAAGTCTACTTCCCCGCATTCCCTTGGAGTCCTCTTCCTTCGGCTCTCGTCCCTCGGATACGTACTTTATGTGTGATTTACCAAGTCCTACACGACTCAACCACACATATCAAACCAACATAACAACCTAACTTAATCATATTGACACACACATCAAAACCATGATCCACTCGATCATACTTGGGTCGATTGCCCCAACAAAAAGCAGACAAGATGACGCAGTGTCACAATTTGGCTTCTATATCAAATGTGCAGCAACTTTAACATCAAGCTTCCTCCACTGCCTATGATATAATGTTCAATCTCAAAGAACTCTTTGGACATCAAAATCAGGCTGCCAGGCAAGAGGCAATGAGGAGCTTGATGACGATCACCATGATTGAGGGGATGCCCATGAGGGAAGATGTTCTCAAAATGATGACTCGTTTAAATGAGATGGAAATCCTTGGAGTAGAGATTGATGGGGAAACCCTGGTCGATATCATTCTCCAATCTCTACCAAGGAGTTTTGAGCAGTTTCCTCTGAACTATAATATGACGAAATGGACATATTCATTGGCGGAACTTCTGAAAGAACTCCAGGCGACAGAAGGGTTTTCTCATCAGGATGCTCATGCTTTGGTTGCTTAGAAGGTTTCTACTTCTAAGCCTAAAGGCAAGAAGAAGAAGAAACAAGGTGTGGCAAAGAAAGTGGCAGGAACTCAGGGACCTCAAGATGGCATGAAGAAGTCGAAAGGCAAGTGCTTCCCGTGCAAGCAGACTAGACATTAGAAGGTGGATTGTCTCCGCCGTCAGAAGAATAATCATGGTATATCTTTTTGTTTGGTCGTTGAAACATGTTTAGCGGTGTTATTTACCGGTACCTGGTGTGTAGATACGAGAGCCACTGATCATGTCTGCAATTCTTTGCAAGGGTTCCAGGAAACCCGACGACTAGCTGAGGGAGAGATTACCATCTACATGCGCAATGCTACGGAGGTGGCAGCTATTGTAGTGGGAGACATTTATTTATCGTTTGATAGGAATAAAACCTTGGTTTTGAGAAATTACCTTTATGTACCTACTTTTAGAAAGAACCTTGTTTCAGTTTTTAAACTAATAAAGGATGGTAATTCTATTTCTTTTAATGACAGAGTTGTTATAAAAAGGAATATAGAGATTATCTGTTCAGGTGTGTTGATTGACAATTTGTAGACTCTTAAACCAAAATCTCCCACGATGCAAATAGAAGTAAGTAACTCATCGTCTAACCATAAGAGAAGAGAACTTTCAAAGATGAACCAAACATATTTTTGGCATCTAAGACTTGGTCATATTAACCTTAGTAGGATTCAAAGGTTGATAGCCGATGAGCCCTTGGGTTCGTTGGTGGTGGAAGACTTCCCAACTTGTGAATCTTGCTTGGAAGGTAAGATGACCAAGAGGCTTTTCAAGGCCAAGGGGTATAGAGCCAAAGATGTGTTGGAATTGGTTCATTCTGATTTGTGTGGTCTTATGTCTATCCAGGTTAGAGGTGGCTTTAAATATTTCGTCTCTTTTATAGACGATTATTCAAGGTATGGATACATTTACTTGATACATCGCAAATCTGAATGCTTTGATAAGTTCAAAAAATTCAAGGCTGATGTGGAGAAACATCAAGGTAAATGTATCAAGACACTATGATCTGATCGTGGTGGTGAGTACCTCTTAGGAGAGTTTAGGACTTACTTGTCAGAGGCTGGGATTCAATCCTAATTGTCTGAACCCAGTACGCCCCTACAGAATGGTGTAGCAGAGCGAAGGAATGGACTCTTATGGAGATGGTTAGATCGATGATGAGTTACTCCAAGTTGCCAGATTCGTTCTGCGGATATTCTCTGGAAATGATAGTGTACATACTTAATTTGGTACCATCTAAGTCAGTACCCTCTACTCCCACAGAATTGTGGACTGGGCGAAAGCCTAGTCTGAGACATATTCGAATTTGGGGTAGTCCAACACATGTGCTGAAGAGAGATACTGATAAGTTGGAATCTCGTACAGAAGTACGCTTGTTCGTAGGCTAACCTAGAGGAACGAAAGGTGGTTTGTTCTATAGTCCTAAAGATCAGAGGGTGATTGTTAGCACGAATGCCTGATTTTTAGAGGAAAACGATATGAAGAACCAGAAGCCCATGAGTAGGATTATTCTTAAGGAATTGATAGGGGAAGTTTCAACTTCAGTACCAACAGTACAGAAGGACATACCACAAGTCATTGCACCACGTATCACAGAGGATACACAGGTGGTACCTCGTTATAGTGGAAGGGTTGTAAAAGCCATTAGATGCAAGTGGATCTACAAGAGAAAGAGAGGATCAGACAGGAAGGTAGAGACCTTCAAAGCTAGGCTTGTTGCGAAAGGGTATACTCAGAAAGAGGGTATCAATTATGAGGAGATCTTTTCGCCGGTAGTCATGCTTAAGTCGATCCAGATTCTCTTATTTATTGCTTCTCATATGAATTATGAGGTTTGGCAGATGGATATCAAGACAACTTTCCTTAACAGAAGACTTGAGGAAAACATCTATATGAAGCAACCAGAGGGATTCATTGTGAAGGGCAAAGAACATCTTGTGTGTAAGCTCAATCGGTCCATTTATGGATTGAAGCAAGCTTCGAGATCTTAGAACATCCGCTTTGATGAGGTAATCCAGTCATATGGATTTATTCAAAGTCCGGATGAGTCTTATGTATACAAGAGATGTGACGGAAACGTAGTGGTATTTCTTATACTATACGTAGATGATATTATGATCATTGGCAACAATGTCAAAGTATTATTAGACATAAGGGTATGGTTGTCCAAACAGTTTGATATGAAGGACTTGGGAGAAGCGGGACACATCCTTGGGATCAAAGTTATAAGGGATCACAAGAAAAGGATGTTATGCTTATCTCAAGCTTTATACATAGACACTGTTCTAGCTCGTTTTAGCATGGAAAACTCCAAGAAAGGTTTTCTACCATTCAGGCATGGAGTTCCTCTATCTAAAGAGATGTGTCCTAAAACATCAAAGGAGATAGAGGAGATGAATGTGGTTCCTTATGCCTTGGCTGTAGGAAGTCTCATGTATGTTATGCTATATACGAGACCAGATATCTGCTTTGTCGTGGGCATGGTTAGCAGATATCAGAGTAATCCAGGATAGGGACATTGGACTGCGGTAAAACATATACTAAAGTACCTGAAAAGGACTAGGGATTATATGCTAGTTTACCAGGCAGACTAATTACTCCCTGTAGGATACACGGATTCTGACTTCCAATCAAATAGGGATAAAAGTAAGTCTACCTTGGGGTATGTGTTTACTTTAGGAGGTGGAGCTATAGTATGGAGGAGTGTCAAGCAGAAATGTGTGGCGAACTCCACCATGGAAGATGAGTATGTGGCAGTCTCTGAGGCGGCCAAGGAAGTTGTATGGTTCAGGAACTTCTTGATGGACTTGGATGTGATTCTTGGTTTACCCAGAGCTATCACAATTTATTGTGATAACAGTGGTGCAGTTGCAAACTCGAAGGAACCACGAGCCCATAAGGCGAGTAAACACATAGAGCGCAAGTACCACCTGATACGAGGATCGTAAATCGAGTAGAAGTTGTTGTCGCCAAGATTGCATCAGAGGACAACCTGGTGGATCCTTTCACTAAAGCCCTTCCAGCAAGAACATTTGATAGACATGTGGAGGATATGGGAGTCAGATGTATGACATTGTGAGGACAACATAGTCTTTTAGTATAAGTGGGAGATTGTTAGGATGTATATTAAAAGCCTTGCTTTTATAAACATCTACATTTCGAAAGAGAAACACATGATCACTGTTTGCATATTTATTATTTTATGTGCATATTGTCTAATACTTTACATTGTAGATAACATGGTGTGTGGTGTCACACAGAAGATCATGTTAATAGTTCCTTGTAGAGTATAAGAAGAGGCTCACAACCTAGATGGTCTTGGACAAACCATTAGCATAGTTATAGTGTAATTTGGTATTAGTTTATCTTGACCATAGAATTTCACTAGTACACTTTGTGTATATTGAGTAGGACCGATATTGAGGTGATTCAATTTATATTGACTATATAATTGAATCAAACCTCAGATATTATGGAGTACATGCTCTTAATCCCAATATAATACGGGCGCATGTTCTTAATATTTATTTCTTTGATTGACAAATGGGAGAAATTTATTTGTTAAATCGATAGGCCCGTTAAATTGGGAAATAATATTAATTACATGGTGTGTCATTGATTATAAAAGGAAACCGTGTCCTGGTGAGTCGGGTTGATGATGTACCCTTGAGGAGCTCATAAAGTTCATCATGTTAAATCCTGCAGGTGGACTTGGTCCCACATGATGATAAGGTTGAGTGGTACTACTCATGAAGTTAGATCTTGATTAATTAAATTATCAGTAATTTAATTAATTAACGAACATTCGATATCTTAAACACGGGGAGAATTTTGTACTCATAATATATGAAGCCCATATTTAAATATGGGTGTTGGTGAGGTAGATCAATGATGATCCTCTTGTGGAATGGATTGGGCCTTGATCTATTGGGTAGCCAAGACCCAACTTCTCCTCATGGTCCCTATTGTAGCCTATATATACCCCATGGAGTCACGAGACCAAGGCATCTAACACACAACACACCCTAAGGTTTTTCTCTTCTCTCCCTCTCCTTCTCTCTCCTAGGGCAACCGACGGCAAAAAAGGAGAGTTCCATCTCTTCTTTCTTCTCTCTTCTCTTCTCTTGGTTAGTGGTGCAATGAAGAAGAGGATCTTTCTCTTCTCTTCTCTTAGCCGGTGCAATCTTGAGAAGGAGAGGAAGGGAGAGTCGGCGGTAAGGGGGAGTCGGTGGTGCTTGGCGCCGGCGGTGAGGAAGGAAGTGGTTGTCGGTTAGGGTTGGTGAAGAAGAGTTTTCTTTTCTACTTCTTCATCTTCTTCTTCATCTTCCTTTGCTTCCTCTTCTCTACTACTTTGTGGCCGGCGGCGCAAAGGGAGGAGAGGAGATTGGTGGTCGGCGACAACCCTACAGGCTAGGGTTCTTGGCGCAAGGAAGAGGAAAGAAGAGGATGTTTTGCTTGTGCCTTGGTGACTTCGGTTCTTGGTAGATTGTCGCCAACACGACGTCCAAGAAGAGGTGGGGTCATACAGTAGAAGATCGCGAGGTAAACAAAGGTATAACCTTTTATTTTGGTTCCTTTCATTGATCTTGGTCCATTATCATATGTTATTTCATGTGTATGATAATTGTTTGATTATTGTTCAATATTTTATGTTAATAATAATCTTGGACCCCGATGATAAACATAAAAACCGGCGATCTACTCATCGTCTATTCCGCGGCTAATTGGTTGGACGAGATTGATTGCTAGAACAACACGTTTGTTCAAGCGGTCGCTCGAATCGGTTAGCACGATGATAAGACGGTCATTTGGAAAATTGTTCTCCATTCGGATTGAAAATTTTAAATCCGTGGACATGGAGAGGTTTCCCATGCGCGACTCAGAATCCATAAACCAACAAAAAGCCCCCGCCAACCTAGCACCGGCCACCCTGGTACGCAGCCCCTTCTCCCCACGAATCCTAGAGGACCTTGTTCCCAAGCATCTTCGGTTCTTCAGCATACCCGAGTATGTCGAACCACCGACCCCGAGGAGCATCTAATGAAGTTCGAAAGCGCAGCCCTGCTACACCAATATCCCGAAGGCGTGAAATACCGAGCCTTCTTGACGACACTCTCGGGACCCGCTCAACGATGGTTTGACCGACTCCCTAATGGGTCGGTGTCGAGCTTTGAGGAGCTTAGGAGGATATTCCTAAAACACTTCACCAGCAGTCGGAGGCACCACAAGACGAGCCTCAATCTATTCGGCCTGAAGCAGGGCTCGAAGGAGTCCCTTCGTGTTGGGATCTTCAGGCGACATAAACACAAAATGCAGTGGAAACAAGATCCCACGAGCGATCCATGCGAAAGAAAACTCATACAAAGTATATCTATCTAATAGATTTATCTACTGTTTATACCTTTGGAGCGTGCCCTTACGCTTATCCCGCTCGTCCAAGTGCCGTCGGATCTCTTGTACGTTCAAGTGTCCGTGCCTCTATTCGTATCCACACAAACACGATATCTCTACTTCGGAGAAGAACTACCTTAGTTGTGCTAGCAACTTGAGGTAGTTCACAAAACACCAAGAACCCAAGATGTGAGTTTTGGCCAAGATGGAGAAGAGAAGGAAGAGGGGAAAGAAAATGACAAGTTGTCATCCAAATGACAAGGGAAAAACTCTTTTATACTTATATCATGAGAAGTTTTTGCCTTTTAAACTTCCCTTCATTAAACATTTTAATGTAACTCTCTAACTTTTCATGTAATACTCTAATGGTGAGAAACTCTCCATCTTCCTCTCTTATTAATTCATTAAACATTTTAATGAATTAATATTTCATCCAAATGTGGTTGAGTATAATCTAAATGAGTTTAACTCAAATTAGATCTCAATCTATAATCCAATTGGATTCACTTGAGTGTAACTCAATTAATCCAATTCCAATTAAATCTTAGCCAAATCAAGATTAATTAATCTCTGAAGCATCGTGTCCTTAGTGTGTGACCCAATAGGCTCTCGTAACATTGGCAATGTGTCTAAACCAATTTAGACACAAAAGCAATGAGCGGCATCTAGCAATGCATCAATGCTACCCAAGTAACAAGAAAATCGAGATCCGACGTAACCTCCCTGACTATGGCAATGTATGACCTTGTCCTTCTATCCTTGATATCTAGATTGACAAATGAGGTATAGACCGTCTCATCCTCAATCAATCTGGTGTTTCTTGATCCCCGAGTAGACTCACTCAAACAATTGAGCTCAATATCTCATATTGACTCATTCGAGCATGGCCATGCGTTTTAGCAGTCCTACTCGATCAAGGGGCCCACAGATATCACTCCCGTCATATGGGAGGGATAGATCCCATCTACATCACTCACATCCCTCCGCATAATTCATTACATACCCAGTGATCGCCTTTATAGTCCACCCTGTTACGGGTGACGTTTGATGATACCAAAGTACATAACTCCTTATGTAGGGAACCGTAGTGACTTCAGGTCTAAGGACTATTCATACCAATAGTCACATGAGAAAGTTTATGACACTCATATGACAATCTATGAAACTTTCTCATGGCGGGTCATTCAGTACACATTCTCCAATGTATACCCATGTGTCAACTTGATATCACATATCCATGACTTGGGAACTCAAATCATCAGTTGACCTACATGCTAGTCTCCATGTATTAATATTGTCCTTGAATATTAATACTTGACTAGGAATGGTTTAGAGTAGTGTTCTCTACATCATCTCACTATCGATTCAACCAATCGATATAATGCAGATAAGAACTTACTACCCAAGGACATTATTATACTTAGTTATTTGGCACAAATACAAAGTAAGTATAATAACTAAACATGCCTTTATTAATAATAGAATATGATACAAAATGTCCCTAGTCAATCATCATATAATTGGCTCTAGGGATCCTACTAACAATCTCCCACTAGCACTAGTGTCAATCACTGTAGTATCTAATTACGAGTGACCTGGTATGACCATCATGCTTCTTTTGTGACAAAGCCTTGGTCAAAGGATCTGTGATGTTAGAATCAGTGTGTACTCTGCATATCCTCACATCTCCTCTATCGATGATCTCTCGAATGAGATGGAAGTGTCGTAGTATGTGTTTGGTCCGCTGATGGGAGCGAGGTTCCTTAGCCTGCGCAATAGCCCCATTGTTGTCACAATAGAGGTCTATCGGGTCTGCTATGCTAGGAACCACACCAAGCTCTATAATGAACTTCCGGATCCAAACAGCCTCTTTTGCCGCCTCTGACGCGGCAATATACTCGGCCTCTATTGTAGAATCTGCGACTGTGTCCTGCTTCGAACTCTTCCAGCTCACAGTGCCACCATTCAGGAAAAATACATACCCTGACTGCGATCTATAGTCATCCCTGTCTGTTTGGAAGCTTGCGTCACTGTAACCCTTTACAGCTAGCTCCTCATCGCCTCTAAATATCAAGAAATATTCTTTCGTCCTTCGTAAGTACTTAAGAATATTCTTGACAGCTGTCCAGTGACATTCACCTGGATCTAACTGGTACCTGCTCGTCATGCTCAAAGCATACGAAACATCTGGACGAGTACATAGCATGGCGTACATGATAGACCCTATAGCGGATGCATAAGGGATCTGATCCATACGGTCTCTCTCCTCCTTAGAAGAGGGACATTGAGTCTTCGAAAGACTCACACCATGTGACATTGGCAGAAATCCCTTCTTGGAATTCTGCATGGCAAAACGATTAAGCACCTTGTCAATATATGTACTCTGACTTAAGCCAAGCAATCTCTTAGATCTATCTCTATAGATCTTAATGCCTAGGATATAGGCTGCTTCACCTAAGTCTTTCATTGAGAAGCAATTCCCAAGCCACATCTTCACAGACTGTAGTGAAGGGATATCATTCCCAATGAGGAGTATGTCATCTACATACAAGATCAGGAAGATAACTGTGCTCCCACTAACCCTCTTGTAGACACAGGGTTCATCTTCATTCTTGATGAAACCAAACGCTTTAATTGCATCATCGAATCGAAGATTCCAACTTCGAGAAGCTTGCTTTAGCCCATAAATGGACCTTTGCAACTTACATACCTTTCCAGCATGCTCTGGATCTACAAAACCCTCAGGTTGTGTCATGTACACATCCTCGAGTAGACTCCCATTTAGGAATGCGGTTTTGACATCCATCTGCCAGATCTTGTAATCATGGTAAGCTGCAATAGCAAGCAGGATCCGAATAGACTTAAGCATTGCAACTGGGGAAAAGGTTTCATCATAGTCGATACCATGAATCTGCTTGAAACCTTTAGCTACCAATCGCCCTTTGTAGGTATGCATGAGTCCATCCATGTCAGTCTTTCTTCTAAAGACCCACTTACACCCAATGGGTTTAATCCCCTCAGGTGGATCAACCAAAGTTCATACTTGGTTAGTGTACATGGATTCCATTTCGGACCTCATGGCTTCTAGCCATTTCTCAGAATCTGGGCTCATCACAGCTTCTTGATAGGATGTAGGCTCATTCAACTCAATGAGTGTCACATCATCATGGTCAAACAAGAGAAAAGAGTATCTCTCAGGCTGACGACGTATCCTATCAGATCTGCGAGGAGGTTGGTCTACTTGAACAGCCTGTTGTTCCACAACTTCTTGTGTAACAACCTCATGATCCACAACATCTTGTGGTGCTTGTTCAATGTCCATTAAGGCCTCAGTACTATCTGCATCTTGAACTTCTTCAAGATGGATTTCACTCCCACTAGTCTTTCTAGAAATAAACTCCTTTTCTAGAAAAACACCATTTCTAGCGACAAACACTTTACCTTGTGTGGGATTGTAAAAGTAATATCCCTTTGTTTCCTTGGGATATCCTACAAAGTAGCACTTATCAGATTTGGGTCTTAGTTTATCTGAGACTTGACGTTGAACGTAAGCCTCACAACCCCAAATCCTCATAAAAGACATCGTGGGACTCTTCCCAGTCCATATCGTATATGGTGTCTTTATAACAGCCTTTGATGGAGCTCAGTTAAGTGTGAAAAGAAATGTCTCTAGAGCGAACCCCCAGAAGGAAGTAGGAAGATCCGTCTGACTCATCATCGATCGTACCATATCTAATAGAGTACGATTTCTCCGCTCGGACACACCATTCCACCGTGGTGTTCCAGGTGGAGTGAGTTGGGATATGATCCCACACTCTGCTAGATGGTCACGAAACTCTTGGCTAAGGTATTCACCACCTCGATCTGATCGAAGCATCTTAATACTTTTGCCAAGTTGGTTTTGTACTTCACTCTTGAATTCTTTGAACTTTTCAAAGGATTCTGACTTGTGTTTCATGAGATACATATAGCCATACCTACTGATATCATCAGTGAAAGTGATGAAGTACTGATAGCCTCATTTAGCTGCGACATTGAAAGGGTCACATACATCAGTATGTATGAGTCCTAATAACTCTGTCGCTCTTTCGCCGTGTCCACTAAATGGAGTCTTGGTCATCTTGCCTAAAAGACAAGATTCACATGTCTCATATGATTCAAAATCAAATGAGTCCAGTAATCCATCCTTATGGATCTGGGATATGCGACTCTCATTTATATGTCCTAAGCGACAATGCCAGAGATATGCTTGGTTCAAATCATTTGGTTTGAACCGTTTGGTATTTATGTTATAGATTGGGTTATCTAGATCTAGAAGATAGAGTCCATTTATCAATGGTGCATTACAATAGAACATATCATTTAGCATTATAGAACAACATTTGTTCTTTATGGTAAATGAAAACCCTTTCTTGTCCAAACAAGATACTGAAATAATGTTCTTAGTTAATGCAGGTACATAAAAGCACTCTTCTAGTTCTAGGATAAACCCAGTGGGCAAAGACAAGAAATATATTCCTACAGCAATAGCAACTCTTGCTCTGTTGCCTACTCGTAGGTCCACTTCGCCCTTGGTCAATGATCTAGCTCTTTGAAGGCCCTGCACATTAGTACAAATGTGAGAAGCACATCCGGTATCTAATACCCAAGAAGAAGAGATAGATAGATTGACTTCTATAACAAAAATACCTGAGGCAGAAGTCTCACTTCTTTTCTTCTTTGCTTCCTCCAGGTAGAGTTTGCAATTCCTCTTCCAATGTTCGGTCTCACCATAATGGAAGCAGGTCCCTTCCTTAGGCACTTTGCCTTTGCCCTTGGATGTAGTAGAATTGGCCTTGCCTTTGGCTTGGGTCTTACCCTTGCCTTTAGGCTTCCATTTACCTTTGCCCTTGTTAACCATCAGTACATTACTAGTCTTGGCTTTCTTGAGATTGGGCTCAGCAGTTCTCAATATGCTGAGCATCTCAGGCAGAGGTTTATCAATTTCATTCATGTTGTAGTTCATGACAAATTGATTATAACCCTCCGGCAACGATTGCAGGATAAGGTCTATTGCCAATTCTTGGCCCAGTGGGAATCCTAGTCTTTCAAGGTTCTCCACATACCCAATCATCTTGAGTACGTGAGTCCCTACAGGAGTTCCTTCTTGCATCTTGCATGCAAATAGGGCTTTGGACACCTCAAACCGCTCGTGCCTAGCTTGCCCTTGATATAGTTGTTTCAGATGCTCAACATATCATGTGCATTCATGTTCTCATGTTGCTTCAGAAGCTCAGAGTTCATGGTGGCAAGCATAAGGCATGATACATCAAGTGCATCATCTTGATGCTTCTTGTAAGCATCCTTCTCAGCACGGGTGGCGGTAGCAATGGGTGCTTCTGGAAGGGGTTGCTCTAGAACGTACAGTTTACGTTCTTGTTTGAGGACTATCCTCAAGTTCCTGTACCAGTCCACGAAATTAGCTCCGTTGAGCTTGTCCTTCTCAAGGACAGATCGCAGAGAGAGAGTATTCGACGTATTAGACAACATGGTGATCTACAACAATACAACATGCAGAAATAAGTATCATATTTAGATCATTTAATTAGGCCTTTAATTAAATGATGCTCCCACTAAATCGTAGAGCTTTTGTAGGGGCTAGTCATGGATGTAGGCAAACTCAATTTGCCCACACTACTAGCTCCAAACCAAACAGCGACTACATTTATGTGGGACAAGATCCAAATTATACTTCATCTTGAGTTAGCTTTGGCTAATCGCCCAAGACTTGGTACAATTAGGTAGGTAACATTTTACCAATTACATCGTATGCAACTCTTGAAAAGGGTTATGATTCACATTACACATCATCTTGAGTTAGCTTTGGCTAATCACCCAAGACTTAGTATTATTTTCCTCTTACCCAATTTTTTCAACTTTTGGGATATGCCTCTAAGTTTCTCAATCCGATTGAGGTGACTTAGTTAAGTCTCACCCAAGGTTCGATAGCGGGACATCACAATTGTCCTCTCGCACTCTATCAAGATAAAATGCGTTTCTTTGCTTTGGCAAACCCAACAACAAATGATCGAGGTAGTTTATGAGTACCGAACCTTGGTAGGCATATTGAGTTGACTTAATTAAGATTAACGTCTAAGCATGCATCACATACACACACATAGCATATATCAATATATATAAGCAAGAAAATGTGACATGGTTATGGCCAATTTACTATGATCTTCTCAAGCCAATGAAAAGATCAATGGTCAACCTAAGGATAACTTCTTCTCCAAGAGCATCCTCCGGTCATCATGTGTGGTTGGCATCCTCCTTGTAACTTCATTCTTCAATGGACACTCCATTCCTCTTTTGTACATTACAATATAGGAAAAGTCAAGTTACATTCGAGTCTAAATCTAATTTTACAATTAGGAAGAATAGATACAAGGCACGACACGTAGGCCATATTATGAATTACAACATGCACACACACACATACATCCAATCACATTGGGGTTAAGGCCATAACCATTCACCATGTCATCATTTATACACAATAGATTTAGGACATTGATTGTATTATGAGTGCAAAAACAAAATTTACTTTGTTGTTCAACGAGTGAGTCGCTGCCCAGATACATCAACATGAATCCGAGACCCATATAGCAATGGTATGATCACTCGGACTCCGCTTTCCCGAGACATTCTTGGGGTTTTCTCACTAGGGACGACCCGAGCTTCTATCTTCCCGAGTGACCTCGGGAAGCTTTCTGCTCGGTATGACCTCAGAGGTCAGTCTTCCCGAGTGGGAGGTCGGGAGCCCGACTACTATATCATACAGTTTATGCAACTCATAATATATCTTGTCCTACTTCTATATCACATATAAAAGTACAAAAACATTGTACGATCTTTCACAAGTGGCTCTGATACCACTGTTGGGATTTTCAGGCGACATAAATATAAAACGCAGCGGAAACAAGATCCCACGAGCGATCCATGTGAAAGAAAACTCGTACAAAGTATATCTATCTAATAGATTTATCTACTGTTTATACCTTTGGAGCGTGCCCTTACATTTATCCCGCTCGTCCAAGCGCCGCCGGATCTCTTGCACGTTCAAGTGTCCGTGCCTCTATTCGTATCCACACGAACACGATATCTCTACTTCGGAGAAGAACTACCTTAGTTGTGCTAGCAACTTGAGGTAGTTCACAAAACACCAAGAACCCAAGATGTGAGTTTCGGCCAAGATGGAGAAGAGAAGGAAGAGGGGAAAGAAAATGACAAGGGAAAAACTCTTTTATACTCATATCATGAGGAGTTTTTGCCTTTTAAACTTCCCTTCATTAAACATTTTAATGTAACTCTCTAACTTTTCATGTAACACTCTAATGGTGAGAAACTCTCCATCTTCCTCTCTTATTAATTCATTGAACATTTTAATGAATTAATATTTCATCCAAATGTGGTTGAGTCTAATCTAAATGAGTTTAACTCAAATTAGATCTCAATCTATAATCTAATTGGATTCACTTGAGTCTAACTCAATTAATCCAATTCCAATTAAATCTTAGCCAAATCAAGATCAATTAATCTCCGAAGCATCGTGTCTTTAGTGTGTGACCCAATAGGATCTTGTAACGTTGGCAATGTGTCTAAACCAATTTAGACATAAAAGCAATGAGCGACATCTAGCAATGCATCAATGCTACCCAAGTAACAAGAAAGTCGAGATCCGACGTAACCTCCGTGACTATGACAATGTATGACCTTGTCCTTCTATCCTTGATATCTAGATTGACAAATGAGGTATAGACCGTGTCATCCTCAATCAATCTGGTGTTTCTTGATCCCCGAGTAGACTCACTCAAACAATTGAGCTCAATATCTCATATTGACTCATTCGAGCATGGTCATGCGTTTTAGCAGTCCTACTCGATCAAGGGGCCCACAGATATCACTCCCGTCATATGGGAGGGATAGATCCTATCTACATCACTCACATCCCTCCGCATAATTCATTACATACCCAGTGATCGCCTTTATAGTCCACCTTGTTACGGGTGACGTTTGACGATACCAAAGTA